>JANAVB010021798.1:21710295-22078405 GCA_029216955.1 Iris pallida
TATACCGGTTTAGTAACGTTGAAATTCTAACGGTCGAAAATATGAGCAATTAATTATCCCAACGGCTATATTTCTAGCCGTTGCATTCCAGACCGGTATACCGTCGGTATGCCGGTTCATACCGACGGTATGCCGGTTCGCAGACTGAAAAGTTGCCTTGAGCTATTTTTAATGCTTTGGTTATAAATAGCCTTGAACCCCTTCATTCAAGGTTGATGCTTTGAGCCTAAAAATTTTTAAACCACCAAAGCCTATCCACAAACAACTCTACAAAGCTTTTATTTGCCATCCACAAATTGTGTTAGAGTTATTGAGTTGAAAAGTAAGATCTTCATCTTATTGTATAAGGAGATCAAAACCTATTGTGAAAGGTTGAAGTTGGAGAGTCTTCGTATCCAAACTCTCGGTTGAAGTCGGAGAGGCCTTCGGACTAAAGCTCTCGTGTAAGAAGTTGGCGAGTTCTTTGGATCAAAACTCGTGTGTAACTATTTACTCAAATAGTGGATTAAAGCCAGAGAGAGTTTCGGGACTGGAGTGCCTCTTGGGAGGATACCAGGATATATCGTGTGTCGGTATTGTTATTGCTTCTTCTCTTGCACTTATATTTTTAAATTGCCTATTAGCTTGTGCTAAGTGCTTGATTAGTTAGCTTGACCCTATTTACCCCCCATCTAGGGTTTCTAGAGAGCTCTCCAAAGTCCAAGGAAGAGGAGAGCACCGCAATTCCGATCTGCGGTTCTTCCAGCATAACGGAGACAGGATTCGAGCATCCCAATCTTTGGATGTAACAGGCACCTTCGACCTGTATCAGGAGCCCGTAATCCTAATTTTTGGATGTAATAGTCACCTTCACGAGTGCGTACGAAAACGACTCGACGCATCTTCACCCTCGAAAGCGTCTTGTCAATAGAATGAACTCGAGCGAAGAAGTTCATCTCCATTCGGGAAGACGGGAGAAAATAAGAAACAAACCCTTTTCTTGCTGCTATTTATAGGTCGGGCAAATCAAACCCACGCGCCAAGTGGCAGGCTCTCTAAATCCCGTGCAATGAATTTGTATTCATGGTGATGAACCTGTCCCTTCGAATTCAGCCAAGTCAAAACGGCTATTTAAAGCACTCGAAGAACTCAACAGTCGGACCAATGAAGATACGCCATGCAACATACGTACCGGTCAGATCCCATGCATCATACAGACGCGTCCATCAGTACCAAGTGCCTCGTAAGGATGCGCCCCATGCGTCCCTATGCGCCTAGTAGAACGCAGAGCAATGCGCCCACTCAAGAGCATTGAATGCTGAAGCCTGAGATGACAACAGCCATGCCTCGATGACAGAGCGACAGCAGCTTTTACAGAAAACGAAGCTCGCTGACGTCAGCGTCATCATTACTCTCCTATGTCAGTTACAAGCCACGTGGCCGACCAACCACTCGCATGCGCCTCCGTAGCCTTGCGTCCAAAGATGTGCATGCGCTTCAAAAGCCATGCGCCTCTGACTTACTTCTGATCACAGAAGTCAAGTCGATGCATGTGCCTTCCCGGCCATGCTACTGAAGCCCTGCATGCGCCTCAAAAGCCATGCGCCCAGACTGGTTCGTGATTCTGAAAGATTACGAGCTAAATCTCCTCGTACGTCGGATCCCAGGCATAGCTCATCAAATCCCTCTCCACCAAGTTTAAGATCTTTGAGCCACGGACATACGCCACGTGTCCTTTGACTCAGTTTAGTCCACGAAGGGGTGCTAACTACCCAAGATCTCAGCAACCGAAGAATCCTCTCAGTCGCCACGTGTCAGCTCTTCTACAGCACCACAGGCGCAACAGGAAGGATTCAATTCCTAAATCAGGGTGTATCAACCATGCGCCCCCGCCAGCATCAGCCATATGGCATTCCCACGACCAGGCACATCCGACATATGTGCACATGAGTGTAGGCCTTTAAAAATGAAAGTCACGCTGAGTTGATCAAGACAGAGTCAAAAGTCACGCTCAGTTGATCCAGACAATATAAACAAATCACGCTGGGGAGACAGCTCATCATTTGTCAGAGAGTAATTATGACTGACAGCATAACAGTCGAAGAATGTCTCTTCGTATGCCACGTATGTACAGACTTCGAGAGATCATCGCCGTCTATTGCGTGATTTTCGAAATCTTCTTCAGCAAGACTCAGCCTTCGTCGAGTTGGCGTACCAAAAGGGTTTCTTGTCATTTAATGCGACTGACAAAGCAATCACTGTCAGAGATTTTGTGTCAGTCGAGACACGCCGAATCAAGATAGCTGGCAGTTCTATCTCAAGTCTGCGTGTATTTGTGATCTTCATCTCAAGTTTGCGTGGATTCTGAAGTTTTCTTCCTCAAGTTTGCGTGGATTTTCGAGTTCTTTGCCTCAAAGTCTGCGTGGATCCTGAAGCTTCCTGCCCCAAGTTTACGTGGATTTTGAAGCTTTCTACACCGAGTTCGCGTGGATTTCGTCTTCAACAAGTCTGCATGGATTTCATCAAATTGGAGTACATGGCAGCCATGCCACTGATCTCTCGCCTGCGTGTCCTGTAACTTGCATACGACTCATGCATGATTGCCATGTGTCCAACAGTTACAGGCCACGTCCAGTAACTGCTCATAACCTTGCGTATGTTAAATCCTGTGTGATTTTCAACTAAGCACAGGCTGTGAAGACAGTTATCTTTTCAGTTATTATTTTTGACTCTATAAATAGAGTTCTTTTTCTCATTCATTGTACAGATATATTGATATCTACTGTCAAAATTTTGAGAGCTTTTCTTCTTCGCATAGTCCAAGGGATAAAGCGATCGTCTTCTAGATCGGATTCCTACAGTTGTAATTTTCCCAGAAACACAACAAATAAAGAGAATTTCTTTATGGAAAACAAATTGGCGACTCTGCTGGGGAAAACCATCTCCTCTTCTGAGATGGCAACAACTCAATGCGACACTTTGTCAATCGGCTCGACGAAGAAGGTGATGACGATCAAATTCGATCAACTCGCCTATGAAGAAATGCAGCGGGCTAAGGGTGGCAAGCCCACTCCAGCCTCCATCATCACTGCCAAGTTGAAGGGATACTCTGTCTATGTCCCTAAGAATCAGTTGGCAGTCAATGGTGAAGTCTCTGCCACAGTGTCTACTCCTACCTCTGGCAAGAACTCCACTGCAAGCACGTACACTCTTGTGCGCTCGAAGATGACAGTAATCAAAAGTCACGCTGACAGTACTGGCTCCTTAGCCAAATCTGTTCCAGCGTGCAAATTCAACCCTAAAAGTCACGCTGACAGTACTGGCTCCTTAGCCAAATCTGTTCCAGCGTGCAAATTCAACCCTAAAAGTCACGCTGACAGTACTGACTCCTTAGCCAAATCTGTTCCAGCGTGCAAATTTAACCCTAAAAGTCACGATGACAGTACTGGCTCCTTAGCCAAATCTGTTCCAGCGTGCAAATTCAACCCTAAAAGTTACGATGACAGTACTGGCTCCATAGCCAAATATGTTCCAGCGTGCAAATTCAACTCTAAAAGTCACGCTGATAGTACTGGCTCCTTAGCCAAATCTATTCCAGTGTGCAATCCAACATTCAACAGTCACGCTGACAGTACTGGCTCCTTAGCCAAATCTGTTCCAGCGTCTAATTCTAAAATTAAAAGTCACGCTAACAGTACTAGTTCCTTAGCTAAATCTGTTTCAGCGTGTATTTCATCAGAGAAGAATAACTCCTTAGTTATCTCTTCTTCTTTACCGAGTTCTACTAGAACTGGGGGTGGTCTTCCACACAAAGTCCCTTTGAAATGGAATAACTCTTTAGTTGTTTCTTCTGCTCCTGTAGTTTTTACTTCAGGAACAGCTTTGACTGATACTTTTGTTAGTCAAAGGAAAGGAGATGGTCTTTTGACTACTCTTCCTTCTGGACATTCTATGTCTTAAAATCTGATTGAGTCTAAGAAGAAATATTCCTTAATATCTTCTTCTATGACTTCTTCAAATTGGGCACAGAATCTGTCCATTAAAGAGGGTCTGTTACCAACTCCTAATCAAAGGAGTGGTTCAACTCTTCCTTCTCTGCAAATATCCAGATCAATAGAAGGAAAACTCCATGTTTCCAAAATTAATGTATTACCTTCCACTGATTTAAGAACAAAACTCAGCACTTCTGGTGTTAAGAAACCATACCAATTGGATATGAAGATAAAAGATCCAGATGCAGAGTATGCAAGAAATTATGTGGCTCACATTAATCACTCTTTGTATAATCAAGAGCCATCAAGACCCAAGAACAGGAAGTATACTCCTCAATCTTCACAAACAGATTTACGAGAATATCTTCAACAGAAGAGAAGGAGTAATTCTATGTCAAAGGAACATGCTGAATGTGACTTCTATCCAAGAGTCATAATTCAGTGCAGATGTCAATCAACGGTTCAAGACCATGGTGATCATGAATATGACTTCCAGCCAAGAGCCACAATGCAATGCAGATGTCAAACTAAACGACAGTCTGTCTTCAATAGGATTCAGTATGAACCTATGCCTGATGAAGATGAGCCTTTGTTTGCCTCTGTCAATATGACTTCTCGAGACACCGGGGGTTGAGTTGATAGTCCAGATGGAGTATATAGAAACACCAGAGTAAGAGTCCTGGCTTCTAGTCAAAGAAATTTGATCCCTGAAATTAATTCTGAATTCCTTGGAGAATCTAACTTCCCACCTCTTCCTACTGGGGGTAATTCTTCTATAGTTGACTTTGATGCACGAAGCAATGATTCAGAGCATACAACATCCACTAGTTTATCAATAATCCCTCATACAGTCACGACTTACATGGTTGATGGGAATACTGATGAACCTTATTCTTCCTTGACTCCTCAAGATCAAAGAATTGCTTCTTTGGAACAGCAATTGAAGTCTATGACTGACACAATGAAGTCGATGTATGAACTCATGACAGCTCAGTTGCAAAATCGACAGACTTTACCAGATGCCATACCAGTTGATACTGATATAAGTCCAGTACAAGTTCCTCCAGCAGTACAATCCAATACTCCTGGACCAGCTCAACTAAATCCTAGTCTCTCTGGAGCTGGGGGTAGTGCTTACAATGCTGTTCCTCCTCCCAACTATTCTCTACAAGCCACAACTCCACAATCTTCGGGAGTTGTCTCTGAAGAATTGAAGAATCTCAAAACTCAATTCGAGGCATTCAAACAGAAGGATGGTTTACAAAGGTTAGGCATCAAGCAGCCTTATCCGATAGAATGGAAGCAAGTATCATATCCTCCTAAATACAAGCCTCCTACTATCTCATTCTATGATAGAACCACTTCTCCAAGTCAGTTTATTAATCACTTTGAAGTGATGACTGATCAACTGCAACCAAGTGATGCCCTCCTTACTCGGGTATTTATTGGATGTCTCAAGGGAACGGCTTATAAATGGTATAGGAGTCTCCCAGATGGGAGCATTACCTCATTTGCTGGTTTCAAACAGATATTTCTTGAAAGGTTCTATGAAGGGCTTAATGACATGACTATGTCTGCTCTTATTAGAATCAAGCAGAAAAATAATGAATCTACAGAGGAATACATTGAACGGTTTCGAAGAGAAGCTCTGAAGATGCCTCTTGGAACTCCTGATGCTGTCACCATTGACACGTACAAATCAAACTTGTTGCCAATCATCAGTATATAGACAGGGTCCACTCAATTTCAAGATTGGCCTTCCTTCATAGTCAGTGCCAAAGCTGCAGAAATCAGTGCTGAAACCTTCAAAGGTTTAGGAGTGCAGATGACTCCTAAAGAAACAGGACAAGGTACTAACAATAAAAATAATGCTCGCAAAGGAAAAAAAACTCTTGAAGTTAATCTTCAGAGCAAAGATGCATCAAATGTTCAAACTCCTGCCTCTATAACTCAACAATCAAGAACACCTCGCCCCAAAGAAGAATATTCTTTTGATGACGACGATGTCCTTGGTATCTTTGAATGTCTGCTGAAAGGTAATAAAATACAATTACCAGAGATCAAGAAACCTGATGAAGCTGGTAAGACAGATCATCCTAAATACTGTCCATATCACAGAATGCTGGGTCACACAATTTGTACATGTTATGTACTGAAAGGAAAGATCCAAGAAATGATTAAGTCTGGAGCTATCTCTCTTACTCCAAAAGAGAAGACTGTCACTTCTAATGTCGTCTCTATGCAATTTGGAGACTTCCCTTCTCAATTTCTTGAAAGCAGAATCGTTCATATTCCCAAGGCAACTCTTGAAATATTAAATATTCCTCCTCCACAGTCTGAAGGATTAGCACCAATCACTTTGGAGACTGGAGAAATCATGTGAATTCATCCTGATCTAATAACAGACTTTGAATCTCCTTCTCCTCAAAAGATTTCTTCTCGAAAGTCCAAGAAGGCTGGAAGGATCAAGTCATGTCATATGACTTCTCTTGGGTCTACCTCTGACACAGAGCCAAAAGACAAAGAAGAAGCACTTGTTAGTGCTACTCGAACGGGGAAACCTTATCTAAAGGATTATTCTAAAAATCCTGAGGATCCTCTTGATATCCCTCCAGCTGATAAAGATGCTTCTAATGTTCCTCCTGAAGAAGAATCATCTACTGCACCTGTTCCTTCAACTACACCAGTTGAACCTGTTCCTCCCAAACCCACAACTCTTGAGAAAGGCAAGCAACAAGCTCAGTTTGATAAACCAATCAAGAAGTCTCTTCCTCTTGGACTTCAGAAGCCTTACCACTTTGACATTTTGGCTCAACTTGCTAATACTCCAGCTAGAATGTCCCTCTTCGAACTTCTACGTCTTTCTAAAGAAACTCGGGAGACGTTAAGTGAAGCACTTCTACAAGCTGACTCTTGTCTTGCACAATTGAAGAAGCCAGATGCGGAATCTGCCACTTGCTTATATTGCAACAGTGTACTGGAGATTATCCCAAATATTACATTTACACAAGACGACATGCTACTGGAGGATAATCGACATGACCGACCTCTCTACTACACTGGTTATATTGATACGATGAAGATAGATCGTATCCTCATTGACCCAGGGTCTGCTATAAGCATAATGCCAAAGAGTTTGTTGGATGAACTAAAAATCCCTCTTCACAAGCTCTCCAAGATGGTTACTACTATCTTGGGATTCAATCAAAGCCGAAGTGAGCCTTTGGGAAAGATTCATCTGAAGCTTCAGATAGGCGATTTCAGATCTAAAGTCACTTTCTATGTGATCGAGATCGCGGGATCCTATAATCTTCTTCTGGGGAGGCCCTTTCTTCATGAAAATAATGTGGTGCCCTCTACTCTTCATCAATGTTTTAAATACATTGATAGCAATGGAAGAGTACAAAAAGAAGTTGCTGATATAAATCCCTTCCATGGGGTTGAAGCTTATTTCAACGATTCCCGAATGTACAAAGAAGAGTATACAAGGATCATACAAGCTATGGAGAAAGAAGATGCACAAAGTGAGACTTTAATAATCCCTGTTAAAGGTCGAACTACTCAGCAACAATCTCCTAAACCCTCTGGAGAAGATTCTTTCATCATTCCAGTGAGTGGACGGATCTCTCCGTTACCTCAGTCATCTACTCAAAATACACTGATCATTCCTGTCAGTGGACGTACTACAGTTCCTGTATCTTCATAAGATACTCTGCTAATTCCAGTTGGAGGGCGGACTACTCTTCCTACTCAAACTTCAAGGGAGCTAACCTCTTCTGAGCCATTTGTTATCGATCTTAATCGAAACAAAGCTTCTTCTTCTTCTCCCCCTTTAGTCATTGACTTGGCTAAAATCTCTAAGGCTCAGCCTTCTTCCAATGTAAATATTGCTGCTTTTACATTTAATAAAAAGTCTCCACCTTTGCAGTACGTTGATGTGTGTAATTATGTTCATAGTTATTTACATCTGTTAGATGACTTGAACACAATAACCATAGGAATTGTACAGACTGTTCATACAGATGTATCTCTAGAACCTGTACAATCTTCATACTTTCTAGTTCCCAGCAGAAAGCCAGGAGACATTCCAATATTCTTCTACAAAGGGCCTCAAAATCCTTCTGATCTTGAAGATGATGACAAAAATGATGATACTGGAAGATTACAATTACGTCGTTATAGTCAGCAATCTAGAGACATCATCAAAAATATGGGCTATGACTTCAGGACTGGCCTCAATGATGGAAAAGGAAGAAAAATACCTGTCCGGATTCCTCCTTTGAAATATGGAAGGACGAAATACGGATTGGGTTATACTGCTCCTACTCCTTTCATCAATATTATCCATAAAGATCCCGAGTCTGATGAAGATAAGAGATCTGATTCTTCTAGTACCACTTCTTGGGATTCCGATACGAGTATCGGTGACTTCTACTGCAACATTTTGTCTTCCAATATATTTCCATTGACCATTCTGAAGAAAGTGATGAAGACGAAGAAGAGTTTGAAATCTCACCTGAATCAGAACAGTGGGCCCAAAGATTAGATAATCAATGGGAGTTCCGTTTCGAGCAAAAAGAACCTCCGACTGAAGATAAACTTGTTCAAATAGATGTTGGTGAAGAGGGATCTCCCAAACCAATATTCATCAGTGAAAGTCTTTCAGAAACTGATAAGAAAGACATGATCAAACTCATTCGTGATTACATCGATGTCTTTGCTTGGAGTTACGAAGA
Source organism: Iris pallida (assembly GCA_029216955.1). Lineage (NCBI taxonomy): Eukaryota > Viridiplantae > Streptophyta > Magnoliopsida > Asparagales > Iridaceae > Iris > Iris pallida. The sequence goes on from JANAVB010021798.1 coordinate 21,719,003, forward strand.
TATGCCAGGGCTTGATCCTCAAATTGCAACTCACAAGCTCAATATCTTGCCGAATGCTAAACCGGTCAAACAACAACAGCGACGATTTCGTCCAGACATCATGGATGCAATTGAAGCTGAAGTCAATAAACTCATTACCTCTGGGTTTATTAGAGAGGAACAACATCCCGATTGGGTGGCTAATATTGTTCATGTTCTTAGAAAGACTGGCAAGATCAGAGTATGCATAGACTTCCACGATCTCAATGCAGCATGTCCTAAAGACGAATTCCCTCTACCAATCACTGATGTCATGGTTGATAATACCTGTGGATTTGAACGAATGTCATTCATGGACGGGTATTCTGGGTACAATCAGATCAAAATGTTTCCAGAGGACGAGAAGCACACTTCTTTCAGAACGCTGATTGGTACATATTGTTATACAGTTATGCCATTCGGTCTCAAGAATGCAGGAACAACTTATCAACGAGCTATGAGCACTATATTCCGTGAACATTTACGGAAAACAGTCGAATGCTATGTTGATGATATTGCAGTCAAAAGTCGACAAAAGGAGGATCATATCCAAGATTTGAAGACTATATTTGATCTAATGCGTAAGCATCAATTAAAGATGAACCCTACTAAGTCCTTCTTAGGCGTCTCTAGTGGTAAATTTCTCGGCTTCGTCATTACCTCTAAAGGTATACACGTGGATCCCGAGAAGATCAAAGCCATCCAAGAGATGCGTCCTCCACGCACCTTAAAAGAGCTACGAGGATTTCAAGGAAGAATCGCTTATATCAGGAGATTCATCTTTAATTTATCTGGACGCTGCAGACCATTCAACAAACTTATGAAGAAAGGTGTCTCTTTTGTCTGGAATGATGAATGTCAGAAAGCATTCGATGATATAAAATAATATCTTATGAGCCCTCCAGTATTGGTACCTCCCGTCTCAGGAATACCGTTCCTCCTCTATACTCGAGCAATGAGTCATTCATTGGGTGCATTACTCGCTCAAAAGAATCAAAATGGCCATGAACAAGCCATTTATTATCTCAGCCGCACTATGACCGGAGCTGAACCTCGATATTCACCAGTTGAAAAAGAATGTCTAGCCTTGATGTTTGTTGTCCAAAAGACACGTCATTATATCATTGGCCAGACTATTCATGTCATCTCCAGGATCAATCCTATACGGATCATGATGAAGAAACCCAGTGTTTTGAATTCTCGATTGGCTAACTGGAGAATCCTGCTTGCTCAGTATGACATGCACTATATTCCTCAGAAATCAGTCAAAGGACAAGCTTTAGCTGATTTTCTGGCTGCTTACTCAATTCCAGAAAATTCAAAACTCTATGATGAAATCCCAGATGAAGTCCTAGATTCAAATCAAATTGCTGAAGAAGATCCTACTTGGCATCTATTCTTTGATGGAGCATCAAGAATTGGTCCTAATGGCGATATTGTCGCTGGAGTTGGAATTGTTCTTGTATCGCCAGAACGTCTTGCTATCCAAAGAGCTTATTCTCTCGATCAGTCGTGTTCAAACAATGTAGCTGAGTACAACGCATTACTTATTGGTCTTCAACTCGCTAAACATCTGAATATTCAACATTTGGAGGCGTATGGAGACTCTAAACTCATTGTCAATCAGATCAGGGGTACTTATGAAGTTCGCCATCAAGATCTGGTTCCTTATCATAAAACAGCTATATCTATGGCTTCTTCGTTTGAAGAATTCTTTATTGAACATGTTAGGCGAGCATGTAACACAGAAGCCGATGCCCTTGCTAATCTTGCAGCGGTGCTGGCTATTCCAATCAGACGGCAACAAATGATTGTTGTTCGTAATCGAGAATTATTTTATCTTGAAAATAACTTGACTCTAGGACTTCCAGTTGACATTGAAGAATCAACATCTCATGACGTCAACACAACAAGAGGATTTGGATTCAGTCGTAAATCGATGTCATCTTCATCCGATTCCAGCATGGAATTCATCTTCAGTAACTCGACTGAGAATCAGAATACGGATAAAGATTGGAGACTTCCTTTCTTAGATCTCGTATTATATGATATTCTTCCGGATGATCCGAGTGAGGCAGCATCTATCAGACGACGATCACTCAGATTCTACTACAATCATACAACAAAGACCTTATATCGTCGAGCTTATGATGGTTTACTCCTTCGATGTGTTGCCGGTGACGAGGCTCAACAAATCATTCGCGAAGCACATGATGGAATTTGTGGAGCACATCAGCCAGGACCAAAACTTCAAGACCGTATTCGACGTATGGGTTATTATTGGCCCACCATGGTATCTGATGCCATCGAATATGCAAAGAAGTGTAAAGCTTGTCAAATCCATGCGGATTTTATTTATCAACCCTCAGAATTTCTACATCCGACGGCAGCATCATGGCCCTTCGAAGCTTGGGGCATGGACATTGTCGGCCCGATCAATCTACCGTCATCTAAAGGTCATCGGTTCATTCTCGCAATAACCGATTACTTCTCCAAATGGGCCGAAGCCATTCCTTTATCTGAAGTTAAGACATCTAATGTCATCAGCTTTATTAAGCACCATGTCATCTACAGATTTGGTGTTCCTCGACGCATTGTTTATGATAACGGACCACAGTTCATCAGCCAGAAATTTACTCGATTCTGTGACGATCACCGGATCAATAATGTGGCTTCTACCACATATAATCCAGCAGCTAACGGATTAGCAGAAGCTTTCAACAAGACTATCATCAAACTCCTAAAGAAGTTTGTCTCCACTAACAAACGTAATTGGAGTGACAAGCTCGGGGAATGTTTGTGGGCTTATCGCACTACAGTTCGTAATGCTACCAAATGTACACCTTTCTCTCTGGTGTATGGTTGCGAAGCTGTTCTTCCATTAGAGATTCAAATTCCTTCTTTAAGGATAGCAATCGCTAATGAACTCACTGCTAAAAATAACGATCGTCTTCGACTTCAGAAATTAGAAGCTCTGGATGAAAAGCGATTATCTGCTCAACAGAATATTGAATTCTATCAAGCTAGAATTTCAAGAGCTTTTAATAAAAAAGTCAGAGTTCGATCATATCAAAAAGGAGAACTTGTTCTAACAGTCAGACGTCCTATGACTATGACTCATATGAGTAAGGGCAAATTTGACGCAAAGTGGGAAGGTCCCTATATTGTGAGCAAAGTTTTCTCAAATGGAGCTTATCAACTCTCAGAATTGGATGGTCGAAAAGTTTTGATGCCTATTAATGGCAAATTCCTTAAAAAGTACTATGTATAAATGTAAATACTTGTAATCATCAGACAAATTCATGTTTAAAAATAAAATTTTTATTTTATTTTCATGAATGATGATACATGATATTAAGGAAGATCACTATCATCCTTCTCTACTTTTGGACGTGGGCCACTACCGTCCTTCTCAAAGACGTGATCAGCAAAAGAGCCGAGAACCTCCTTGCTAGAACCCACGAGGAATTTGCAAGCGGCCATCCTCATGGCTTCCTCTTCTTCAGTCCTTCCTGGTTCGAGCAGAAAATCCAGAATGTCCCTTGGTGGCTTGGGTGCAGACGAACCTTCGCCTGCTTCCGTCTTATTCGTTTTGACTGGACCAGCAGGGCGTTCTTCAGTGCCTTTCTGAACCTTTGAGGCTATCTCAGTCTTCTTGGATGCTTCTCCAGATGACATTTTTATGTTGAGGAGTAGAAGTATTCGTTCTCGCCAGATTTCTGCTATATTTATAGGCAGAAGTTCCTCATTCATCCGACGTTTCACATATTCATTAATACTTGACGGTTCATCTGTTCATTTATTACATTCATTCGACAGTTCATCTGTTCATCATTTTCTAACGGTTCATCCGTTCATAATCTTCTATCAATTTTATTTAGTGGGGATTCGTTATTTATCATGTTTTCATAACCTCTGAATCAATTCCGAATCTACTTACTCATTTGTCATATTTTGACCTCTGCATAGAAATCAATCTATTTTCTTTTGAGTTCCTATATATTATCACGTCCATAATACCTCTGATAATATCATATACTCTAAAATAGAAAAGATGATTTTATTATCTATCATGTCCACAATTCATCCACAAATACAAATCATTGAGCATAGAAGAATTGTCATTTCCATTCTCATTTCACCATAAAAAGTCTATTACATTTTCTTAGACTTTCTTACAAGTCATAATGGAAATCTATTATAATTTTGGATTTTCATTCTATACCACAACGATAACCTAATAGAGATCTATCTTCTTCTTTGGATCTTCTCCGTCGGACCTTCTCCGTCAGGTTCGTTGTTGGTGGCAATTCCTGACTGTCTGGGTCTCAGTCACGACCAGATCAGCAGGAATCAAACTCTGGTCTTCTTTCTCAGACGAGAGGAGAACCACAGAGTGTGGCAGCCCGAAGTCGTGGTGCTGCCAGTACAACTGGTGGATTAGGAGCGACCTTTCAGAGGAGACAGGAATGTATCCAACCTTGGGATACAATTCCTAGTTCTCCCGCGAAAGGAACTCTACTACCCGATTTCTCGGTAGTAGAGTTGACTCCACCATCCAACTCTCGTGTATAAAGGCTCTTCCTACCATCTAAGGAAGACCCTTCTATCCCACGAAGAGTTCTGAGTTGTCTGATTTACGCGTCAAAAGCGTATGAGCTCCCTGATGTAGATGTCAGCAGGATATTCTCCATAGCATCCACATCCCCAATGCCAGTTCTGAAGAAAATTTTCAGCCAAGTTTCTGCAGAAAGATCAACAGAAATCATTCAGTATGCATTTATCAAACAGAGACAGGCATATATTGTTCAAATCAGAAACAAGAAACAGAAAGCCTATCTTCAACAGCAAAAATAAGTACACGTATTACACTGACTTACCTTCAAGTTTGGTGCTAAGGATCGGCAAACTCATGTTTGATACAGTACGCAGAAGTTGAACATTAGAAAACATTGCTTTCCTGTTTGAGAATGAAATCTCCCAAAAATTTCATTCTCAGAGAAGAAGAAGAGGAATGGGAGATGAGTATCTGCGAAACTCTTCCATCTATTTAAAGGGCAAAGTACAAGTCTATTCTTGGAAAAGATCCGCATAAATAGCGCTCGTAAATTGTGGAATGAGTGTCACGTGTGCTTTGGAAGACAGAGCAACATTAGAAACAATCAAAGACTGCTGATTAATATTTCTCATTAAGGCACGCAGATCAAACACAAAAGTTGTACTTTATTTCTTCAAGACAGGCACTGATGGCCTTACAAAAGACAAAACAAAAAGAGTGCAACAAAAGCACAAAAGACACGCTCTATTTCCCAGAGCGACTGAGCTTGGTGCCTAGTTCTTCTACGCTCCTAACTCCCAGACAGTGCAACAGAGCTTTAAACATTTCACGCTGCTCTATGAGGCTGCGCCCATCAGAAGAGGACGAGCCATCCAAGCCAAAATAGCTCAAGAAATTCTTGGCTAGTTGCAAGGGATCATCTTTGAGCTCGAAGACAAGGGGCTCTGGCTCTTCACCCCCAAAAGTGGGGTCACCATGAGAACAAAAGCCCAACTTGCGTGCTTCTTCCTCAGCTTTCTCCTTTGGTGTCATATTGACGTAAGATGAAGATTAAAAATGAAACTTCTTCCTGTTTATATAACTGAGTTTTGCCAGCAGTTCATATTCCACCATAAATTGGATACAATCAGTCTCGGAGAACGAAGAGTCATTATGACATTTAATAAGTTCATTTGGATGTTTTCAAAGAACTTCGAAGTCTTTTCGACTTCCGAAAAATTTTAAAGTCATCTCAGCGTGACTAAATTCATTTTATCATCTCTATTTTCAAAGTATTTCGAAAATTTTGAAGTCTTTTCAATTTTTCGAAAACTTTGAAGGGGGTCTTGTAGGCCTTTAAAAATGAAAGTCACGCTGAGTTGATCAAGACAGAGTCAAAAGTCACGCTCAGTTGATCCAGACAATATAAACAAATCATGCTGGGGAGATAGCTCATCATTTGTCAGAGAGTAATTATGACTGACAGCATAACAGTCGAAGAATGTCTCTTCGTATGCCACGTATGTACAGACTTCGAGAGATCATCGCCGTCTATTGTGTGATTTTCGAAATATTCTTCAGCAAGACTCAGCCTTCGTCGAGTTGGCGTACCAAAAGGGTTTCTTGTCATTTAATGCGACTGACAAAGCAATCACTGTCAGAGATTTTGTGTCAGTCGAGACACGCCGAATCAAGACAGCTGGCAGTTCTATCTCAAGTCTGCGTGTATTTGTGATCTTCATCTCAAGTTTGCGTGGATTCTGAAGTTTTCTTCCTCAAGTTTGCGTAGATTTTCGAGTTCATTGCCTCGAAGTCTGCGTGGATCCTGAAGCTTCCTGCCCCAAGTTTGCGTGGATTTTGAAGCTTTCTACACCGAGTTCGCGTGGATTTCGTCTTCAACAAGTCTGCATGGATTTTATCAAATTGGAGTACGTGGCAGCCATGCCACTGATCTCTCGCCTGCGTGTCCTGTAACTTGCACACGACTCATGCATGATTACCATGTGTCCAACAGTTACAGGCTACGTCCAGTAACTGCTCGCAACCTTGCGTATGTTAAATCCTGCGTGATTTTCAACTAAGCACAGGCTGTAAAGACAGTTATCTTTTCAGTTATTATTTTTGACTCTATAAATAGAGTTCTTTTTCTCATTCATTGTACAGATACATTGATATCTACTGTCAAAATTTTGAGAGCTTTTCTTCTTCGCATAGTCCAAGGGATAAAGCGATCGTCTTCTAGATCGGATTCCTACAGTTGTAATTTTTCTAGAAACACAACAAATAAAGAGAATTTCTTTATGGAAAACAATGAGCAGCTCAACCTGCTGCTTATAAATAGAGGGATCATTTTCTTCTTCCATACACACAGAGACAAAGACAGAGAATGAGATCATCAAAGTTACAGAGACGCACGTCCACTCATAGAGATCGGAAGAGACACTCAACGTCTTCTTCCCCTCCGCAAGCTCCGGCATCCAGAGCAACCCAGACCTTCAGAGAACCTAAGATCGTCGTCAGATCGTCAACGGAGTCAACGCATTACCACTCGCTCCATCGATACAGGACCCAGATAAAAACAAAAGTATACTCCTAGGACTACATCTAAGTCCTACATTGTAACACTGTTCTATTTGTGATTGAAATTCTAATTCAAAGATTTTAATGGAAAACAAGCTGGTAACTCTGCTGGGGACCTCTTTCTCCTCCGATAAGAAAGTTGTGTCGTAATCTGATAACGTGAAGGTGGGCTCCTCCCATAAGATACTAGTCGTATGCCTCAATCAACAGGCGTATGAGAAGTTCCTCTCTGAAGCAGTGCAAGTCCTTCGAAACGGTTGCCGAAGCTGAAGAAGACTCGCCAAGCCTGGGTGTACAAAGTGGAGGCCCCTGGCACCATTACTGAAGGGGATGCGCCGATGCAGCCTACCCTTCTCGTTGACGCCCTCAGCAGCCAGGATGTGCCCACGGGTGCAGCATATCTCTCGAAAAAATGTGGTGCTGACCACATTCCCCAACCATCTCCTTCTCAGTCAAGAAAGATTCGACGATGGAGCATGGGCACATCTAACGCCCTGCTTATGAACTCTGGTGTGCCGCAGAAGGCCTCTGTCTTTGACAGACTCATTCGCTGTCATGGCGATAATAATTTGGACTCTGAGTACTATGCACCCCAGCGGGCTGGTACGAAGAGGTCCAAGGTGGCACGGGCCATGCGCCTCAAACGTGCTATGCCAACGGCAAACCAGAAGCATGCGCTCACAATCATGCGCACTGCTGATGGTAAACTGTACAAAGTTGACTCGGGTGCTTCTGCACCAGAAACGAGCCGACCCTCAAAGTCCTTGTCTCACTTGGGCGCATCTGCTGCGTTCGTAACCAAGTCGTACAAGGCAAATTCTATGGTCTTGAACCCCCGCGCCTACATTGGTTGTGCGTCTGAGGCTGGTTCAAGTCACTATAAATGTGGTTCCCCCACTATTGATCTGGGCGCGCCTTATGCACTGGATCAGGGGGCACAACATTCACTTGATCACCCCGGCGCTTGGCTTTTCTATGCGCCTGATGGGGGTGTAAAGGTGGCACTCTCCTCTAACGATTTGCGTAATGTGATCATTCACAAACGCCGATCAGGAGAGCCGACCGACAAGCACAATACGCCCCTCACAGGGCACACATGTGCTGTGGTCACCATCAACTGTTGTTACAAGACAGCAATCCTACCACAAAGGCAGTCTGTGTTCCAGCGACTGCAATCGTCGACACCCCTCCGGCGTCGCCTCGGAAAGAAGGTGTCGATTGAAGAAGAGCCGGAACTAAAGGTTGCTTCTTGCAACGTAGTCTCTAACTCCTCATTAATCCGAAAAGGACTAGAAACTCCTCGACTTCGTCCTCATCCAAGAGCCAGCCGAGGAAGACCAAGGTGACTGTCCCGTCCTCAAGAGTGTTTGAAGGCACCCGGGCAAGAAAGAAGATTTTGGAAGAAGTAATAGCTGGGGGTAGTCATGTAAAACCCCTAAATTTTTACTATTTTTTTATTAAATTTGGTACTGATTTAAAATTTTGTATTGTACGTCGCGTAGTCGTATTGTACGTCGCGCACAAAATTTATCTTTCTTGCTCGTCGAGTGCGAATATGTACGAGCGTACATATTTTAGAAAAACATTTTTTATTTTATTCTACGTTTTCAAAATATTATATATAATTATTATTCTTGCTATAAAAAGTCTTTTATTTTTAGCAGTTATTAATCATAAATAATATTTTATTGTATACTTGGAAAAGCATAATTATGAAAACATTATTTGTGCATACATATAAATTTATAATTATTTATTACTTTATTTTTAATTTAATTTTTGAAATTAATATTAGTAGTATTTTAGAAAATATATTTTGAAATTATTGTGGCATTTAAATCTTGATTTGAATTTATGGATTTATTTAAATAGTTAAATATTTATAATTTGATTTATCCTATTTGATTTTTTTTAAACTAAAAATTTAATTGTATTTAAATTGGATTTGTATTTGGATTTGGATTGATTGATTTTAAATTAAATAGCAAATTATCTAATTGGGTTTTAAATACTCCTAGTTCTTATCCAATTGGGAATTCCCACATCCTATAAATAGGCAGGTACTCCTCCATTATTTCTCCACAATCATCTTCCACAATTCCACAACCAAAAATGTGCATCGTGTCCGTGTCCGTGTCCCCTCCCCGTTCTTATTCCAATACATATACATTGTATCCCTTGTGTCGGACACACTCCGACACATACAACCAAAATAAGAATCCTAAACCTAACTCCGGCGAGCCATTGTCGCTTCACGTCTTCCCTACACCATTGCGACCCTCGTCATCAACCCCGACTCCCGACCAAAACAAACACCACCAGCCATAATCCCAACCATCTATCCCCGGCAACCCCGTCCCCTGCGACCGTCACCCGACACCAGCATCGATCCCCAAACCACCACCCGAACCCGTCGCCTCCACCATTTCCCAGCCGTCACCACCCGAACTCGTTGCCTCCACCATTTTTCAGCCATCTCCATCCGACCCGTCCACCACACCCGAACAACCAAGCACCACCACCACACGACCAAACCCCCACCATCACCAGCATCACCCCGCCATCTCTCCGGCAACACCAGAAAAGAAAATCAAAAGAAAACCTAAAACCCGTACCTCCTCTGGCTCGTCCACCGCCGCCCCAATGCCGGAGCTCCCTAGGGAAATTTGTGTGCGCACCCTCGGTGAGCCGCCGGAGACCCCTGCGCCTCTAGCCGTTCTCCGATTGGCGCAGCCCACTCCGACAACCGCCTAGAAACCCTCGCAGCCCTTGCTCCCTCCACCGTGACCAATCTTCGGCCGCCGGCGTGCCCTAGCTGCCGCGCGTGCGCCGATCTCCCCGCGCACCTCCACCGCTCTCTCCGCCTCCTTCCAACGTCGGAGCCCCCACCGCTGTGTCGCACCGATCTTCCTCCACCGACGAGCCGGCGCCGCAATGAGCACCTGTAGCCGCCACGAGAGTGGCTTGACCCACGCATCCGCTCCCTCCTCTCTTCCGACCTCCGGCTCTCCGGCACCTCGCCTTGCCGCGCTCGGCGAGCGCCGTCCGTGTCCGCCGCTCATCTCCCCGAGCTTCTAACCCTCCGCCGACCGTGGCCTCGTCGTCCTCCCTCCGCCTCTCGACCGCCTACTCTCCCACTCCTCTCCACCCTCTCCGGCAGCTCCAGCCGACGAGCCCAGGCCAAGCTCCTCCATAAAACCCTTTCCCTCTGCCTATTCATCCGTCGGCGCCGCCTATCCCGACCTCTCTCAACCCACTCTTTCTCCCTCTCCTTTCTCCTGTTCTCACCAAAGAGGAGCAGCAGTCGGTTGACTGCTCAATAGTATATAGGTTTTTTATTTGTATTTGTTTTTTTTGTTGTGTTGTTATTTTATCATTTCATTTTTCATTATTTTATTTTGTTTAGGTTTCTGTGCTTCTCCATTATTTGACATTGGTTTTGCTTATACTGGTTGCTTCCCAAGGAAGCACGAGATCATTATTATTATTGTTATTATTATTATTATTATTATTATTATTATTATTATTATTATTATTATTATTATTATTATTATTATTATTATTATTATTCTGTTTATTATTATTTTTATTATTATTATTATTATTATTATTATTATTAACTAACATATTATGACAGATTGAAAATAAAGTCATATTTTATTATTAATCTGTGTGTATATATATTTATATTATATATTAGGATAATGATGATTATCATTTATTAATAGTTATAAATTTTATTATTACTATTTTCATTAGCTGTACCCATTTCAATGTTGATATTTTATTATTATATACAATAAAATATCTATAAAATATATTATTATTATTGGTAATTTAAATAAAGTTTTTGCATAAAATTATAGTTTTGGTATAAGATGATTTTGCATGACTTTCAAATAATTATCAAAGACTATTTTACTAATGAAAATATATAGTTTTCAAATGTAATAAATATTTTTCAAAATAGTTATTTATTTATATTTATTTTCTTCGATTATTTATTCTGGTCCATAACCAAATCCTTCATATTCCCTCGCCCATTTCAAGCCTACCTTATGTCCACCCTAGCTAATTTGACCCTTCTGAACCCAATGAAACCGTCCGTGTCATCGTCTGAGATCACCTTGCATAGTGGTTGCACCGAAGTCGCAGTTTATGCCAACTTGATCATTGCAGCACACCAAACGTACTATCAGGCAAGACCACCTTGCCATTTGTTGTTTATTTATTTTAGCTCATATTTCATGCATTATTCATTATTTTTTTATGCAAAATAAACTGTGATACATAGCATAACTTGTTAGGACTTACTGTTCCATTATATTTCCTGCTATATATTATTTTTCTTATACAATAAACCTAGATTTAAGGGACCACCTTGTGTGTTGCATTCATTGGCCTTGACACGTTGTACCACATTGTTATGAGTCACATATAGGATTCGGACATGCATGATTGGCTGGCCACCAGTACGCATAAGCCGTGCGTTAGAAAATAACTGTTATTAGAATTGCATGCTAGAAGACTTAGCAGTTATGAGTTAGCATTGGGCGGAAAGAACATGATTGGAAGTTGACTACCACCTTATCTATCGTAGACTCGCTCGCTACTGAGGAATGATAGGTAGACTATATGCCATAGACTCGGTCGATACTGAGGAATAGTATATGGTGTTGTGACTCGCTACTGAGGTACTGCATTGGTATTTTCTTGACTTGACCCGGTAGTCATGCGACCATGAACTGTTCTTAAAACTGTATTCACTTAGACTGGTTAGGCTACCTTTATCCGTTAGGTACGAGTACTTTTGGTTTGGGTACTTGTATCTGACCGTGGCTTGGAACAATAACTTGTCGCAGATTAGTTCGTCACATCTTGTCATTGTTTGGTTGTAGGTGTGACTTACTACTTCGATGAGAAGGTATTGAACCTTGTTGGGGTCTGGATACCATATTGGATTCATAGCATGGAAAGTTACGTCACCGTGAATTAGTTTACCATCTTCTGTCCTTGTTTGGTTGGAGAGATTGTACGCTAGTTCAATAAGTGCGTGTTGGACCATGTTATAATTCAATTGACTTATTTATTTGAGCAATATTTATTCAGTTTATATGGCATGATATTATGTGTCTTGTCACGTCCCTCTGAGGACTTGGTTATCTCGCCAGGTGTGTGCTATTGTCTTTCGCAGGTGCTCTAGCTCTAGCTGTGACCATCTCTATTTCTTCGAGGATGATTGCGCTTAGATCGTCTTCGCTTCGCTAGCCAAAATTATTCTTTTGTATATCTTGTATTTCTTTTCATAGTTGGTAGTGGATTTGTCTCCGCCCCACTATATGTATCAATGACAATTCATTATCATTATATGACATCTTTATTTCTTATATTTCGTGGATGAGATTAGATTACTCTTGGTTTACTGCATTTTACATCTTATGTATTCATACGATATTTTTATATATTGGAGTATACTTCGTATGTATACAGCTGGCATGTCTACATTCTTAGTCCTTCGTATTTTGGGACTGGGGCGTTACATGTTTTTGTGGTGGCCCATGCAGGTCAAGATAAATTGTTTGGTTACTTTACCGTACCAAGCAAGCCTGCGTATAGGATTAGAGTCTAGGATCTCATCCACATACTTGACCACTTCCTAGAATTTATCTATCGTTCGACTCATCGACTGCATCTTGCTTGATTCCTTCCATCATAATTATTATCTTCACTTCGTGCTTGCTAGAGATTGACCCTACTAGTTAGATGTCACAAAACACCTTAGCTTAATTCTTTAAGTTGGGTAGAACACCCCACGACCTGACATACCCTTGACCGTTAGGGGAATACCAATGATATTATCTAGACCATAGAGACTAGAGGAATTTAACCCATTTGGTCAACCAAGCCTTGGTCAATAAAATCGTAGAATGATGGTATAGAAATAAACAAGACTTAGATCCTTATGGCACTTAGACTATTCATATTGGTTCTTTATTTCAATCTTAATCTCACGTGCCTATATTTTTTAATATCTAGACTAATGATGCTAATGTAGCCTAGTTTTTGCAAGCTTATTCTTTTATCAAGCTTGTTCAAGACATATGTTAATTGGGTCGCTCCCACTAACATATTGTCTAATCAAAACTGGTGCATGATGGTCTGATCAACCGAGTGCACTTTGGTTCGCTTTTATCTATCATTCTACGTAGATGGGGACATAGCTAAACTTATCCTTTAGATTCCCGTCTGCGACTGCCTTGGCAACTCCTTTTTGAAATTATTCGGTCGCCTTTGAACCACGTATTCATATTCAATAATATCACCTTTGGAGCCCTTTACCGCTTTCGTCTTCCTCCTATCTTAGAAGGACGAAATCCCTCATGCCGAGTATCCCCTTTAGTTGTCCGATCGCTTATGACCACTGTAATTAGCCATTACCAACCCGTGGCTATATCCTCATCCTAAAAATATTTTATCTTTTCCCTTGATCCTAAACCTACCATCGTGACCTTCTAATTCATTTAACTCCAATCGTTCTCCTATTTTCATGCCTTCGACCTAGACGTCCACTGCCCAATTTCCTTCCAAGGAACTACTCTCCTATAGACTCTAAAAATTAAATCCCTTGATCTACTCAATTCGTGCTATCATGATTTCGTTGCCTTAACTAGCAACCCTCCATATCCATGACTATTTTCGAAATTTTCAAATTCATGCTTGTTTATGTTAAAGCGTTATTTCTTGCCTCGCCCGAAGACTTGTCATACCTTCTCACCCCCCTACTAATTCTTAATTTCGAGGACGAAATTCTTTTAAGTTGGATAGGATGTAAAACCCCTAAATTTCTACTATTTTTTTTATTAAATTTGGTACTGATTTAAAATTTTGTATTGTACGTCGCGTAGTCGTATTGTACGTCGCGCACAACATTTATCTTTCTTGTTCGTCGAGTGCGAATATGTGCGAGCGTACATATTTTAGAAAAACATTTTTTTTATTTTATTATACGCTTTCAAAATATTATATATAATTATTATTCTTGCTATAAAAAGTCTTTTGTTTTTAGCAATTATTAATCATAAATAATATTTTATTGTATACTAGGAAAAGCATAATTATGAAAACATTATTTGTGCATACATATAAATTTATAATTATTTATTAGTTTATTTTTAATGTAATTTTTGAAATTAATATTAGTAGTATTTTAGAAAATATATTTTGAAATTATTGTGGCATTTAAATCTTAATTTGAATTTATGAATTTATTTAAATGGTTAAATATTTGCAATTTGATTTATCCCATTTGATTTTTTTAAACTAAAATTTCAATTGTATTTAAATTGGATTTGTATTTGGATTTGGATTGATTGATTTTAAATTAAATAGCAAATTATCTAATTGGGTTTTAAATACTCCTAGTTCTTATCCAATTGGGAATTCCTATATCCTATAAATAGGCAGGTACTCCTCCATTATTTCTCCACAATCATCTTCCACAATTCTACAACCAAAAATGTGCACCGTGTCCGTGTCCGTGTCCCCTCCCCGTTCTTATTCCAATACATATACATTGTATCCCTTGTGTCGGACACACCCCAACACATACAACCAAAATAAGAATCCTAAACCTAACTCCGGCGATCCATTGTCGCTTCACGTCTTCCCTACACCATTGCGACCCTCGTCATCAACCCCGACTCCCGACCAAAACAAACACCACCAGCCATAATCCCGACCATCTATCCCCGGCAACCCCGTCCCCTGCGACCGTCATCCGACACCAGCATCGATCCCCAAACCACCACCCGAACCCGTCGCCTCCACCATTTTCCAGCCGTCACCACCCGAACCCGTCGCCTCCACCATTTTCCAGCCATCTCCACCCGACCCGTCCACCACACCCGAACAACCAAGCACCACAACCACACGACCAAACCCCCACCATCACCAGCATCACCCCGCCATCTCTCCGGCAATACCAGAAAAGAAAATCAAAAGAAAACCTAAAACCCGTACCTCCTCTGGCTCGTCCGCCGCTGCCCCAATGCCGGAGCTCCCTAGGGAAATCCGTGCACGCACCCTCGGTGAGCCGCCGGAGACCCCTACGCCTCTAGCCGTTCTCCGATTGGCGCAGCCCACTCCGACAACCGCCAAGAAACCCTCGTAGCCCTTGCTCCCTCCACCGTGACCAATCTCCGGCCGTCGGTGTGCCCTAACCGTCGTGCGTGCACCGATCTCCCTGCGCACCTCCACCGCTCTCTCCGCCTCCTACCAACGCCGGAGCCCCCACCGCTATGTCGCGCCGATCTGCCTCCACCGGCAAGCCGGCGCCGTAACGAGCGCCTGTAGCCGCCACGAGAGTGGCTTGACCCACGCGTCCGCTCCCTCCTCTCTTCCGACCTCTGCTCTCCGGTACCTCGCCTTGTCGCGATCGGCGAGCGCCGTCCTTGTCCGCCGCTCGTCTCCCCGAGCTTCTAACCCTCCGCCGACCGTGGCCTCGTCGTCCTCCCTCCGCCTCTCGACCGCCTACTCCCCCGCTCCTCTCCACCCTCTCCGGCAGCTCCAGCCGACGAGCCCCGTCCAAGCTCCTCCGTGAAACCCTTCCCCTCTGCCTATTCCTCCGCCGGTGCCGCCTTATCCTGACCTCTCTCAACCCACTCTTTCTCCCTCTCCTTTCTCTTGTTCTCACCAAAAAGGAGCAGCAATCGGTTGACTGCCCAATAGTATATAGGTTTTTTATTTGTATTTGTTTTTTTTTGTGTTGTTATTTTATCATTTCATTTTTTATTATTTTATTTTTTTTAGGTTTCTGTGCTTCTCCATTATTTGATATTGGTTTTGCTTATACTGGTTGCTTCCCAAGGAAGCACGAGATCATTATTATTGTTGTTATTATTATTATTATTATTATTAACTAACATATTATGACAGATTGAAAATAAAGTCGTATTTTATTATTAATCTGTGTGTATATATATTTATATTATATATTAGGATAATGATGATTATCATTTATTAATAGTCATAAATTTTATTATTACTATTTTCATTAGTTGTACCTATTTCAATATTGATATTTTATTATTATATACAATAAAATATCTATAAAATATATTATTAGTATTGGTAATTTAATAAAGTTTTTGCATAAAATTGTAGTTTTGGTATAAGATGATTTTGCATGACTTTTAAATAATTATCAAAGACTATTTTACTAATGAAAATATATAGTTTTCAAATGTAATAAATATTTTTCAAAATAGTTATTTATTTATATTTATTTTCTTCGATTATTTATTCTGGTCCATAACCAAATCCTTCATATTCCCTCGCCCATTTCAAGCCTACCTTATGTCCAGCCTAGCTAATTTGACCCTTCTGAACCCAATGAAACCGTCCGTGTCATCGTCTGAGATCACCTTGTATAGTAGTTGCACCGAAGTCGTAGTTTATGCCAACTTGATCATTCCAGCACACCAGGCGTACTATCAGGCAAGACACCTTGCCATTTGCTGTTTATTTATTTTAGCTCATATTTCATGCATTATTTATTATTTTCTTTATGCAAAATAAACTGTGATACATAGCATAACTTGTTAGGACTTACTGTTCCATTATATTTCCTGCTATATATTATTTTTCTTATACAATAAATCTAGATTTAAGGGACCACCTTGTGTGTTGCATTCATTGGCCTCGACACGTTGTACCACGTTGTTGTGAGTCACATATAGGACTCGGATATGCGTGATTGGCTGGCCACCAGTACGCATAAGTCGTACGTTAGGAAATAAATGCTATTAGAATTGCATGCTAGAAGACTTAGCAGTTATGAGTGTCACTCCCCGTTCCCGGAATACGTATTTTTATACGTATACCGCTTGCTCGAATTTATTTAGTATCTGTCATGCATTTATTTTGTATTTAATTCTTTTAATTTCATGCTAATTATTTTTTTGTATTTTATTTTCTACTTTTCTTGGCACTTGGTTCATTTCGGTTCATGGTAAACCAACTTGGTTTGGTTTGGTTCAACATGGAAAGGAATGGATGGCTTGGATTTGGTGGAGAGAATGAATGGTGGAGATCTACTTGACCTTGATATAAAACTTCTTCTTTCATTCTCTCTCTCTCTTCATTCATTCACATTTACTCCTCCACCAAACCCTAACCCACTTGTGAGAGGCAAGTACATCTTGCACATCATGGAGGATTTCATGCATCCCTATTTATTTTTAGTCTATTGTGTTTGTCTCTTCTTTCTCTATATGTTTAGGTCTTGTAGTTTTTGTTTTCCATGATTAGCTTTGTGTAGATCTAAGTTTTTTCCCTTTTTGGTTTTCTTGGGTTTTGATCTATCAAACTTCATCATTTCCATGTTTTGATTGTTCTATGCTGTAGAGAATTCAATTCTACCCAATTTTGGCTTTTGAAAAGTTAGATTTCGACTTGATTTGAGGAAGTTATGGCCAAAACAATTTTGGTCAAACTTCTATGTTCATCTGTCCTGATTTTGGCAGGGACGATAAATAGTACCTGGCCGTATAAGGATTTCTGGCCGTATAAGCTTTTCTGGCCGCATGACCATTTCTGGCCGCATGAGCATTTTTGAGCCGCATAAGTATTTCTGGCCGCATGACCATTTTTGGCCGCATGAGTATTTTTGAGCCGCATAAGGATTTCTAGCCGCATGACCATTTCTGGCCGCATAAGCATTTTTGAGCCGCATAAGGATTTTTGAGCCGCATGACCATTTTTGAGCCGCATGAGGCTGATTTTGGCTTATTTTGATTGTTTGATGCTCTTTTTGACTGTTTTCTGGCCCAAATTTCTCATAGCTTCCAACATGAAAGTTGTAGATCTTTTCCTTGGCTTCAAGAATATGTTACCAACTATTTTATGCAAGTTTCTCTTATTCTTGATATAGAACTTTTGACTACCATGCCTTGCCACGAATTGGCAATGATTGTTATCCTGACTTAATATTGATCATGCGTTCCTATGTCTGGAACTGAGAGACTGGCTAGTCGTCTTATTGTACTGAATGGGACACGTTCATATATGAACCATTGAGAACGACTGGCTGATCCCGATCATTGACAATGTAACCGTGCTGATCTCCAACTTATAATTATGTACATGAATTTGAGTAGGTGTTATGGCACCGATAATTAATTTCGTATTACAAAAGCAGCACGTGTATCCTACTGTCAAGGCATAATTATCCCGTGGATAGGTTTGATTGTTTCATTACGCTATACAGGACCTACAACCTAACCGTACTGGCATCGTTGTAGAGTTACGCATATCGTACAAGAGTACTCATGCGAAATACTCATGATCCACGACATGAGATTTCAATTAACATAGGGCCAACTAAGCTAAATAAAATAATTACTGCATAGAGAGAATGGATTTCTGAGTTCTTACATGACGGCCGTCCTTGGGATAAATAGTATCCTGATACGCCGGCTGGTTCCCACAGATACTGCGTATCTACCACACGGGCAGGAAGTGGTATCCGGTTTACTTTTCCCGATCGACGAGCGTCCCGCTGGGACTCGTTTTCCCGCATAGCGCAACTGATTATTGGATCGACCAGCCTTGTTTGTCTATAGTAAGAACTGAGAAATTCCTTAATGCATGGTTCCAGGGTAACTTGGAGCTCACTAGTAGTAAGCCGTATTAATTGCATGGCCGCTTAAACTGATTTGATTGTGGGTTGTATCCTACTTTGCCAACTATTGAGGTAAGTTGAACGTCCTGACATGACAGGCCAACTTCTGTCCTTGTTTGGTTGGGGAGTTGGTTCGGAGTGTCAAGACGCTAGGCGTACCTTAGTAAGAGGCAAAGATCTATTTATCTTATTTATATCCCTAAACTCTTATTACTGGTTTTAATCCTTCATGTCGTGCTTCCTTTGTGGTGCTTGCTATTGGAGGTCTAACCTCTCTGGTTTTGTATGGCCAGATCTAGAGCCAGCTCCCGAGGACTCAGCTTACTTCTACCCTCAAGATGGTCAATATTAGAAGGATGATCGCAGGAGGCCACGAGTGGGTTCCTTGACTCCCTACTCGTCTTTTTCTTTACTTTACTTTTGTCGTTTTGGTACCGACCTGTTAGTCGGACTGTCTAGCACTTGCTTTTATATAATTGTAATTAATTCAGACTGTAGCTGATAGCGATTGTGTATACCTTATCATATCATCTGGCTATGTTTTGTAAAGCCAGATCTCAAGAACATTTTGACCGAGCGTTTGGGACGCCTTACTGCTTTATCATATATGCTCTTTATTTACTGCTACTTGACTCATTGATTGAGACAATAGATGTCATGTGACCCTAGCGAGACTTGTATGTAGTATGCACCCCCTTGTCTAGTTTACAGCATTGATCGTATTATTCGGTATTTCTTCTACCCGTAATACGTAGCTGGCCAAGTCCGTCCCCGTCCCCCGGTATTTCGGGTCTGGGGCGTGACAAGGTTTTAGTGGTGGCCCATGCAGGTCTATTTTCAGACTTGTGGGGTGCTTTTATTTTATAGGAGGTCTCAATCATACATGTTCTCCCTTTTATCTCATTATTCGCTGCTCTCGATCCCATCTTGACACCCCGGTATCCCTTGACTTCGTTGATCTTTCCTGTCCGGTCGTTTGATTGTTCTCTTGTCCCTTTTATTAGGGGCTCCTCGTCCGCGTCAGAGCAGCAATAACCAGAGCAGCAGGACCATGTTGGTCAGCAGCAAGGGCCAGTGCTTCCCCAAGAGCACGTCCAAGCAGAGGTGATAGTAGAGCCAGCCGTTGGGCCGTAATATCCGGAGGTTTCGATCTCACCGATGATTCCTCCCACTCTGGGGGCAGTAGATACACCAGCCCTCCTAGAGATCATCAGAGGAATGATGGCCATGCAGCAACATCAGATGTTGGTCCAGCAACAGATGCATACCCAGCAACAAGAGCAGAATGTGTTACTTAATCAAGGCTTGCAGACGGCATTAGAAAGAGGAGTGAGGAATGATACAGGAGCGTCGACCCGATTCTGCAAGTACAACCCCCGACGTTTTGAAGGTACAGAAGATGCTATCACAGCAGATGCGTGGCTCAAGGATATTGAGGCCATTTTGAAGGCAGCCAAAGTTCCAGCGGAGGAGCAAGTGGACCAAGTAAAGTTGTTACTCCAGGATCTCGCCCGTGATTGGTGGGAATCAGAGAAAGTAGGTGCCAGGCGTCCTATTGAATGGGACGATTTTTCTACCAGATTCAAGACCAAGTACTATGGAGTGGTAGCTCAATTCGAGCTACAGCAGAAGTTCATCAGCCTCAAGCAGGCTGGAAAGACCGTGGATGCTTATGCAGCAGAGTTCTGCAGATTGAGTAGGTTTGCCCCGGAGATAGTAGCCACGGAGAGCCAGAGGGCCATGAGGTTTCAACAAGGGTTTCATTTTGAACTCTTAAAACTGGTAGAGGGGCATAACTACCAGACTTTTGATGAGGTACTGACGGTGGCCCGGAGGCATGAGATCAATATCCAGAGGATGGCGACTATGGCTGGGGGCCAGAAGAGGTCTCACAACCAGATGGAAGGAGGAGGGGGAGCAGCACCCCGATCGACAGCACCGTCCCCTGGCGTCCGCATTCATGATATGGCGGTGCGAGGGCCAGCACCACCAGCCAGACAGCAACAGCAGCAGAGGAAGAATCAGCAGCCACCCGCAGGTTGCACTTATTGTGGGAAGGCAGGGCACACTAAGAATATATGCCGGGCATTTAATAGGTTATGCTTGGTATGTGGGAGTCCCGATCACCGGGTTTCCACTTGCCCCATGAGTTCGAGGCCAGGAGGGCCAGTGCAACCATTTCCTGCCCTGCCAGCACCAGGGGCAGGCCAGTATCGAGGGCCAACGGTGGCAGTAAAACCGTTAGCTCAACGCCCGTTATTGACACAAGCTCAGATGTTTCGGCAGCAGGAACCGCCGATACAGCAGCAACACCAGAGACCACCCCAGCATCATCGAGGCAAGGGCCAGCAGCAACATCGGGCAGGGCCGCAGCAGGGAAATCAGTATAGAGGCCAAGGACAGGCGTTCAATCTGTCCTTGGAGGAGGCATTGGCATCGGGGAACGTTGTGGCAGGTAACGTTCTCGTCTCCTCATCTCCCGCAGTAGCATTGTTTGATTCAGGAGCATCACATTCATTTGTATCTACACGATTTGCAACACGACTAGGATTAGAATTTGAGGCATTGCCAGAGAGGTTGAATATACTCACTGGTAATGGGCTTGTAGGAGTTAGTAGGATTATTCCAGCATGTAGAGTCGTAGTGTGCGGGCGTTCCTTACCCGCTAGGTTGATAGAATTTCCTATAGGAAATTTTGATGTTATCTTGGGCATAGACTGGCTGAAAGACAGTCATGCTACAATAGATTGCCATAGAGGGAGCGTATCTTTTGATATTCCAGGCATGGGACAGTTCGCTTTGGTCAGGCCGGGAACAGAACAGTTGGCAGGCGGAGTCGTAGCAGCATTGGAAGGAGTTCAAGTCCGAGGATAGTGGGAGAGTTTCTTGATGTATTTCCGGAAGAACTACCAGGTTTACCACCGAAGAGAGATGTCGAGTTCAGTATAGAATTGGTGCCAGGGACCGAACCGGTGTCGGATCGAGTTTACAGAATGCCAGATTCAGAGCAGGCCAAGGTGTACCAGCATATAGAAGAATTGAAGGCGAAGAAGTTCATTCGGGACAGTGAATCACCATGGGGAGCACCAGTAGTACTTGTAGGGAAGAAGGATGGGTCATCTCGATTGTGCATTGACTATAGGAAACTTAATACGGCAACAGTAAAGAACAAGTACCCACTACTAAGGATCGACGACTTGTTTGATCAGTTGAGCAGAGCCAGAGTATTTTCCAAGATAGATCTTCGGTCAGGATATCATCAAGTTAGAGTTCGGGAGGAGGATATTCCCAAGACAGCATTCAGGTTGAAGTACGGGTATTACGAATTTTTAGTTATGCCGTTTGGATTGACCAATGCTCCAGCAATATTTATGGATTTGATGAACCGTATTTTTAAGCCATACTTGGATCAATTTGTCGTTGTATTCCTCGACGACATTCTCGTTTACTCAGCCAGCAAAGAAGAGCATGAAGGTCACCTCAGGAAGGTATTGCAGGTTTTGAGAGAAAACCAGTTGTATGCCAAGCTCAGTAAATGTGAGTTTTGGTCGGATCGAATTTCATTCCTGGGGTATATCATATCATGGGCCGGAGTATCAGTGGATCCTAAGAAAGTGGAGGCCGAAGAAGGTTGGCCAGTACCTAAGACAGTAGCAGATGTGCGAAGTTTCTTGGGATTGGCAGGATATTACCGAAGGTTCGTGTCAGATTTTGCAAGAATTTCAGCACCCATGACCCGTTTGACACGCAAGGATGTGCCATTTGTCTGGTCGATAGAGTGCCAGGCATCCTTTGAGAGTTTGAAGCAGAAATTGATCTCGGCACCTATACTTACATTACCCGTTGGACCCGGAGATTTTACTGTATATTGTGATGCGTCAGGTAAGGGACTTGGATGTGTCCTCGTGCAACATGGAAAGGTGATAGCGTATGTATCTAGACAACTTCGGGACCACGAGAAGAATTATCCGACTCATGATTTGGAGTTGGCGGCCGTAGTATTTTCCTTGAAGCTTTGGAGGCATTACCTGTACGGCGATCGAGTAGATATATTCACCGACCACAAGAGCTTAAAGTATATTTTTACTCAGAAGGAGCTGAATATGAGACAGAGGAGATGGTTGGAATTGATCAAGGATTACGAAGTAGAGCTTCAGTATCACCCAGGCAAGGCTAATGTAGTAGCGGATGCCCTCAGTAGAAGGGGCAGTGCATTCATGTTGACATCACAGAAGCAGATTCTAGAGGATCTTCGAGAGATGGGCATTAAGGTTATACTTCCTGGAGATGTAGGGATCTTGGCTAGTCTACAAGTTCAATCTGACTTGGTAGACACGATCAAGGCAGCTCAGACACAGGACCCAAGGATTCAGAAGCTCAGGACAGAATGTGAGTCAGGACTCCGGAAGGAGATGAGAATTCATGAGGATGGAACACTTAGGTATGGATCGCGCCTATGTGTGCCTAGTGGAGATATCAGACAGGAGGTTATGGCAGAGGCCGATAGTTCTCAGTATTCTATTCACCCGGGAGGTACCAAAATATAGAGGGATATTAAACAACATTTCTGGTGGAACGGAATGAAGAGGGAGATAGCTAGATTCGTCTCCCGTTGCTTGATATGTCAGCAAGTGAAGGCAGAGCAGCAGAGGCCAGCAGGATTATTACAGCCACTTCCTATTTCGGAATGGAAGTAGGAGCACATCACAATGGACTTTGTGACTGGATTACCGAGGTCACCTAGTGGTAAAGATGCCATCTGGGTTATAGTGGATCGACTTATAAAGGTAGCACATTTCCTCCCCTTCAGAGTAGGGCAGACTACAGAAAAGCTAGCAGAGATGTACATGCAGCAGATCGTCAGGCAACATGGAGTTCCTATCAGTATTGTGTAAGATAGAGATACCCGTTTTACGTCACATTTCTGGAAGAGTTTACATCAGAGCCTAGGTACCAAGTTAAGATTCAGTACGGCTTACCACCCGCAGACGGACGGACAATCAGAAAGAACCATTCAGACCTTAGAAGATATGTTACGAGCCTGTACTTTAGATTTTGGAGGATCTTGGAAGAGTCACCTGCACTTAGTAGAATTTTTATATAATAATAGTTACCAGGCCAGCATTCAAATGGCTCCGTTCGAGGCACTGTACGGTAAGAAGTGTAGATCGCCGTTGGCATGGGATGATATTGGAGAAAGTAAAATATTGGAACCAGAGATGATTGTTCAGACAGTTGAAGTTGTTAAGGGAATTAGAGAGCGACTTTGAGTTGCACAGGATCGGCATCGTCATTGGGCAGACCAGCATCGCAGGCCATTAGAATTTTTTGTTGGGGACCACGTGTTTTTGCGGATTTCACCTACCCGAGGAGTCATTAGATTTGGTGTTCGCGGGAAGTTGAGTCCGCGGTACGTGGGCCCATTCGTTATCCTTGATAGGGTAGGCAATGTTGCTTATCGTTTATCCCTTCCGCCTTCGTTACGAGAGGTGCATGATGTATTTCACGTATCTCAGTTACGTAGGTACGTATCGGACCCAAGTCATATCCTCGATCATTCTGAGCTGGTTGTGGGTACCAACCTGTCTTATGAGGAGCAGCCTGTGTCCATTTTGGACCGAAGGGAGAAGATACTCAAGAACCGAACAATTAACCTTGTTCGTGTTGCTTGGGGCCATCACTCCTTAGGAGAGTCAACGTGGGAGCGGGAGGATGATATCCGATCGCGGTACCCGCACTTGTTTGACTCACAAGGTATATTTTATTTCCATATGCCTTGATTGTCTTGATTCCACATGTATATCCCCGTATGATTAGTAGCTTGGTTTCATGGATTGATAGTATAGTTGCAGATTAGTGGTTGATTGGTATCATAGGGTGATTGATTGCTCGCTGTATTGCTTGTGCCTAGCCCTGATATTTCTAACCTGCTTGGATTTGAAATTCCGAGGACGGAATTTATCTAAGGTGGGTAGAGATGTCACTCCCCGTTCCCGGAATACGTATTTTTATACGTATACCGCTTGCTCGAATTTATTTAGTATCTGTCATACATTTATTTTGTATTTAATTCTTTTAATTTTATGCTAATTATTTTTTTGTATTTTATTTTCTGCTTTTCTTGGCAGTTGGTTCATTTCGGTTCATGGTAAACCAACTTGGTTTGGTTTGGTTCAACATGGAAAGGAATGGATGGCTTGGATTTGGTGGAGAGAATGAATGGTGGAGATCTACTTGACCTTGATATAAAACTTCTTCTTTCATTCTCTCTCTTCATTCATTCACATTTACTCCTCCACCAAACCCTAACCCACTTGTGAGAGGCAAGTACATCTTGTACATCATGGAGGATTTCATGCATCCCTATTTATTTTTAGTCTATTGTGTTTATCTCTTCTTTCTCCATATGTTTAGGTCTTGTAGTTTTTGTTTTCCATGGTTAGCTTTGTGTAGATCTAAATTTTTCCCCTTTTTGGTTTTTTTGGGTTTTGATCTATCAAACTTCATCATTTCCATGTTTTGATTGTTCTGTGTTGTAGAGAATTCAATTCTACCCAATTTTGGCTTTTGAAAAGTTAGATTTCGACTTGATTTGAGGAAGTTATGGCCAAAATAATTTTGGTCAAACTTCTATGTTCATCTGTCCTGATTTTGGCAGGGACGATGAATAGTACCTGGCCGCATAAGGATTCCTGGCCGCATAAGCTTTTCTGGCCGCATGACCATTTCTGGCCGTATGAGCATTTTTGAGCCGCATAAGCATTTCTGGCCGCATGACCATTTTTGGCCGCATGAGTATTTTTGAGCCGCATAAGGATTTCTGGTCGCATGACCATTTCTGGCCGCATAAGCATTTTTGAGCCGCATAAGTATTTTTGAGCCGCATGACCATTTCTGGCCACATAAGTATTTTTGAGCCGCATAAGGATTTTTGAGCCGCATGAGTATTTTTGAGCCGCATGAGTATTTTTGAGCCGCATGACCATTTTTGGCCGCATGAGTATTTTTGAGCCGCATAAGGATTTCTGGCCGCATGACCATTTCTGGCCGCATAAGCATTTTTGAGCCGCATAAGAATTTTTGAGCCGCATGACCATTTTTGAGCTGCATGAGTATTTTTGAGCCGCATGAGGCTGATTTTGGCTGATTTTGATTGTTTGATGCTCTTTTTGACTGTTTTCTGGCCCAAATTTCTCCTAGCTTCCAACATGAAAGTTGTAGATCTTTTCCTTGGCTTCAAGAATATGTTACCAACTATTTTATGCAAGTTTTTCTTATTCTTGATATAGAACTTTTGACTACCATGCCTTGCCACGAATTGGCAATGATTGTTATCCTGACTTAATATTGATCATGCGTTCCTATGTCTGGAACTGAGAGACTGGCTAGTCGTCTTATTGTACTGAATGGGACACGTTCATATATGAACCATTGAGAACGACTGGCTGATCCCGATCAATGACAATGTAACCGTGCTGATCTCTAACTTATAATTATGTACATGAATTTGAGTAGGTGCTATGGCACCGATAATTAATTTCGTATTACAAAAGCAGCACGTGTATCCTACTGTCAAGGCATGATTATCCCGTGGATAGGTTTGATTGTTGCATTACGCTATGCAGGACCTACAACCTAACCGCACTGGCATCGTTGTAGAGTTACGCATATCGTACAAGAGTACTCATGCGAAATACTCATGATCCACGACATGAGATTTCAATTAACATAGGGCCAACTAAGCTAAATAAAATAATTACTGCATGGAGAGAATGGATTTCCGAGTTCTTACATGACGGCCGTCCTTGGGATAAATAGTGTCCCGACACGCCGGCTGGTTCCCACGGATACTGCATATCTACCACACGGGCAGGGAGTGGTATCCGGTTTACTTTTTCCGATCGACGAGCGTCCCGCTGGGACTCGTTTTCCCGCATGGCGCAACTGATTATTGGATCGACCAGCCTTGTTTGTCTATAGTAGGAACTGAAAAATTTCCTAATACATGGTTCCAGGGTAACTTGGAGCTCACTAGTAGTAAGCCGTATTAATTGCATGGCCGCTTAAACTGATTTGATTGTGGGTTGTATCCTACTTTGCCAACTATTGAGGTAAGCTGAACGTCCTGACATGACGGGCCAACTTCTGTCCTTGTTTGGTTGGGGAGTTGGTTCGGAGTGTCAAGACGCTAGGCGTACCTTAGTAAGAGGCAAAGATCTATTTATCTTATTTATATCCCTAAACTCTTATTACTGGTTTTAATCCTTCATGTCGTGCTTCCTTTGTGGTGCTTGCTATTGGAGGTCTAACCTCTCTGGTTTTGCATGGCCAGATCTAGAGCCAGCTCCCGAGGACTCAGCTTACTTCTACCCTCAAGATGGTCAATACTAGAAGGATGACCGCAGGAGGCCACGAGTGGGTTCCTTGACTCCCTACTCGTCTTTTTCTTTACTTTACTTTTGCCATTTTGGCACCGACCTGTTAGTCGGACTGTCTAGCACTTGTTTTTACATAATTGTAATTAATTCAGACTGCAGCTGATAGCGATTGTGTATACCTTATCATATCATCTGGCTATGTTTTGTAAAGCCAGATCTCAAGAACATTTTGACCGAACGTTTGGGACTCCTTACTGCTTTATCATATATGCTCTTTATTTACTGCTACTTGATTCATTGATTGAGACAATAGATGTCATGTGACCCTAGCGAGACTTGTATGTAGTATGCACCCCCTTGTCTAGTTTACAGCATTGATCGTATTATTCGGTATTTCTTCTACCCGTAATACGTAGCTGGCCAAGTCCGTCCCCGTCCCCCGGTATTTCGGGTCTGGGGCGTGTCAATGAGTTAGCATTGGGCGGGAAGAACATGACTGGAAGTTGACTACCACCCTATCTATCGTAGACTCGCTCGCTACTGAGGAACGATAGGTAGACTATATGCTATAGACTCGCTCGATACTAAGGAATAGTATATGGTGTTGTGACTCGCTACTGAGGTACTGTATTGGTATTTTCTTGACTTGACCCGGTAGTCATGCGACCATGAACTGTTCTTAAAACTGCATTCACTTAGACTGGTTAGGCTACCTTTATCCGTTAGGTACGAGTACTTTTGGTTTGGGTACTTGTATCTGACCGTGGCTTGGAACAATAACTTGTCGCGGATTAGTTCGTCACATCTTGTCCTTGTTTGGTTGTAGGTGTGACTTACTACTTCGATGAGAAGGTATTGAACCTTGTTGGGGTCCGGATACCATATTAGATTCATAGCATGGAAAGTTACGTCACCGTGAATTAGTTTACCATCTTCTGTCCTTGTTTGGTTGGGGGATGGTACGCTAGTTCAATAGATGCGTGTTGGACCATGTTATAATTCAATTGACTTATTTATTTGAGCAATATTTATTCAGTTTATATGGCATGATATTATGTGTCTTGTTATATCCCTCTGAGGACCTGGTTATCTCGCCAGGTGTGTGCTATTGTCTTTCGCAGGTGCTCTAGCTCTAGCTGTGACCATCTCTATTTCTTCGAGGATGATTGCGCTTAGATCGTCTTCGCTTCGCTAGCCAAAATTATTTTTTTGTATATCTTGTATTTCTTTTCATAGTTGGTAGTGGATTTGTCTCCGCCCAACTATATGTATCAATGACAATTCATTATCATTATATGACATCTTTATTTCTTATATTTCGTGGATGAGATTAGATTACTCTTGGTTTACTGCATTTTACAGCTTATGTATTCATACGATGTTTCCATATATTGGAGTATACTTCGTATGTATACAGCTAGCATGTCTACGTTCTTAGTCCTTCGTATTTTGGGACTGGGGCGTTACAAGTCAAGCCCTTGTTGATCCTCCTCCCGAAGACAAAAATATCCTCCAGAATATAGCTGGAGGTAGCCAAGACGAAACTCCAGGAGAAGCGACTCTTCTACAGGAGAGCGAGGCTGAAAGTGAAGCTTCAACCGATCCATCCACTTTCAGTCACATCATGACAGTATACATGACAGGAGGTGGTGATACGGAGTCTGATGCTCCGCTAGCAGACCTCGTTCAACGCATGGATACTTTGGAGGGGGACTCAAAACCCTCTCTGCCTCCATGCAAATACTGACTCAAGCAGTGTTCGAGATACGGTCAGCTTTGGCCAGAGCACCTTCCACCAATCCGGACCCAGGAGCTAACGGGGAATCAAGTATGCCTCTTCAACGGCCATCCTTGAATACCGATTGCCGCGAAGCACCTCGGATATCGGAACCTTCGAATATACAACTCCAGGCTGTTCCACCTTCTTCGACTCCCAGTTCTACGGAGGACGTGGTTGAGATGATCAGGGACTTGCGTGAACGCTTCGAGTCAAAGAATAGACAGGAGGAGCGCCAGAAGATGGGGATCCCACAACCTTACCCTTTCGAATGGAACAAAGTGGTCTATCCTCCCAAGGATAAACCATAAACGTTGACGCCATACGACGGGAAGGACTCTCCATGCCGTTATCTGACATACTTCCAGTCCCAAACGGGACATCTCCCAAAGGAAGACGCGCTACTCACCAGCCTTTTTGTCGGGGCATTGAAATGAGTAGCTTACGACTGGTATTGCAGCATCCCTGACAACTCCATATCCTCCTTTGATGACTTGACACGCCTCTTCCTCGATCGTTTCTACGACGGAGGGAAAGACATGACGATGGCTTCCCTTATAGAGGTACGTCAGAAGGAAAAAGAAACGGTTTGAGCATTCATCGAACGATTCCGACAAGCCTGCTTCAGATTGCCCCCGAGTATGCCAGAACATGCACTCCTCTCCTCCTGCAGCATGAACATGCTTCCTGCGATTAAGCTCTGGCTCAACTCCACTCCTCTTCCTGACTGGAGCTCATTGATTATTGAGTCCGAAGCAGCTGAAAAGAAGGCATGCAATGCTCGCCTTCTGGGAGTCAGTTTTCCTGCCTTTGAAGACAAGGGAAAACGGCCTGCTACCAGCAACCCTGGACGAGAGACGAAGGGGGAACAGGCATTGACTATCAATGCCTCTAAAACCGCACAAGTACCTACTCAGATGCCTCCACTTACACCGAGGCCAAAAGAGGTCTATTCTTTCAATGATGAAGACACCTTGTAACTCTTCGAGATGTTGAAGCAGGGTGATAAGATTAAATTATCGGACCCGAAGCGTCCCGACGAGGTAGGAAGAGTTGACAATCCGAGGTACTGTCACTACCATCAGTTTGTCGGACATCCAACTCAGGACTGCTACGTCCTCAAGAACTGCATCCAGCGCATGATCAATGCGAATGTCATCTCCGTCGATTACGAGGAGAAAATAGTCTCGGCCAACCTGGTGTCGCTCCAATTTGGCACCTTGCCGCCAACCACAGCACAAGATGGTGTCGTTCCCATCCCAAAGGCGACAATGGAGGTGGTCAACCTACTACCTACCCGTGACAGCGTGAGTGGACTCATCCCACTCACCACATATCGGAAAGAGATCTTATGGGTTCACCTAGACCTCGTCTCCGAAGTTACTCAACCGGGGCTACGCTCTGCCTCCAAAACCAAGGATAAGAAGATCAAGTCTTGCCACATGATCTCTTCCTCCACGGAAGAGGCACTTCCTGTACAAACGCGTTCGCAGCAGAACGCCCAACCCGACGAAGCTGCCGTCGAGGTGGTGCCTCCCTGTACCGCCCCTGCTGCCCAGGAAGTAGGCCCATCCAGACCTCCAGCATCCAATAAACAAAAGCACGTAGAGGCCCGTTTCGACAAGCCTTTGCGAAGAGAAAATGCTTCGGGGATAGCCAAGCCCCACAACTTCGACATACTGGCACAACTTGCCGGTACTCCTGCCCGCTTACCTTTGTTCGAGCTTCTTCGTCTTTCCAAAGACACCCGCGAAGCTCTCTGTGAAGCCTTGAAGGATGCTGAGTCCTTCATTAGTCAGGTTAAACAGCCCGGGGATATCCCAACCACATGTGCGCACTGCCATTGTGCAGAAGAGGTCATCCCCAACATAACCTTCCCCCAATAAGACATGTTACTCAAGCACAACTGGCACAACAGGCTACTGTATTACACTGGGTATGTGGGTTCCATCAAGGTGAAGCAAATTCAGATTGATCCAGGGTCTTCCTCCAGCATCATTCTGAGGACTCTGCTCTCAACATTGGTAATCCCGATGCACCGGCTGGCACCTTCCAACACTATAATCAGTGGTTTCAATGCCAGTAAAAGTGAACTGCTGGGGAAAATCTGACTGAAATGTCATATCGGTAATCTCCGAGCCGAAGTGACTTACTATGTCGTAGACACCGACGTCAACTACAACCTCCTGCTAGGTCGGCCGTAGTTGCACGAGTACATGGTTGTACCGTCTACACTCCACTAATGTATGAAGTACGTGTCCACTAACGATATCATCCGAACAGAGTTCGCGGACATTGACCCTTTCAAGGGGGTCAAAGCCTAATTCACCGATGCTAGCTTATATAAGTCGTTCGATGAAGGAGAAGCCAATGATGCTGATGACGAAGCAGAAACAGCGACGGAGACAGACGTGGAGGCAGAGATGATTCCCGATGCTCCTTTGAAAATTTGACTCAAAGGAAAATCGCCCCAGATGCTGTCTTCCATGGTAATTAAGTTACCTAGAAAAGCACCGACTTCTCTAGGTAGAACACCCGCCGAAGCTCCTTTGAAGATATGGCTCAAGGGAAGACCTCTTTATATGTCGGCTCCCCTTGTGGCAAAACTACAGGGGAAGGCACCGGTCACCGAAGGCGCAGTTAAGGCACCCCTGAAGGTGCGTCTTAAAGGCAAGCCTGTGCAATCTTCAGCCTCGTCCAAGCTGCAAGAGAAGGCCACATAGCCCTCTCATATCCCAAGGTCAAGCCTATGATGAGTTCTCCCGAACCAGCCCCAGTGCTCACGGATGAAGAGTTAGGAGACTACATATCTGCTGACATATATGAACCTTCTCTTGACAATGTAATCCCACGAGACAAAATCTCGTATTTTATCAATAATAGAGTGTCTTTCAATTATTCTAGTCTTCCATATTACAATGCCATGTATACTCTAGATAACGCTCTATAGTCGTTACAAACACAAATAACGACCGTCAATCATGTAAATTAAGTAGTCCCGTCCCAAGGAGTCTGTTTTATAGTCCTACTGCGGAACCGGGACAAAGAACCCATCATCTTCGGCAAAGTCGAGCGTCATCAAGACCTCCCGTCTCTCGAGCCAGAACCGGATAACGACAGAATACAAGTTTATCGGTACACGGACAAGGCAAAGTACCTCATCCAAAAGATGGGATACGATCTGAAAAGCAACAAGGGCCTGAACTACGGCAAAGGCCGGCGTCTTCCCCTCCGACTCCCAACACCCAAAGGAAAGCCGCAGGACTACTATCATCGTACTCGATGGGGGGTAGGCTATGTCACGCCGTCGGCAATTCCAGAGAGTTCAGAAGCAGAAGAAGTGGAGCACTCTCATTCATCTGAAGCATCAACTTGGGATTCTGATACCATTATCGGCTCAGTCTTCAGGAAGGTGCTATCAGTCAACATGGCATCTGCACAATCTCGAAAGGATGAAGGCGAAGACCAAATATCAGAATTCTTTGAGAAAGAACCTTGGGCTCAACGCGTAAGAGCAAAGTGGGAGTCTTGTTTTGAATTACGTGAACCCCCTATCGAAGACGAAGTCGAGCAGATCAACCTTGGGGATGAGTCTTCTTTCAAACCTATCTTCATCAGCAAGAGTCTAAAGGGAAGAGACCGGGAGTCTTTAGTCCAATTGGCTAAAGAATACATCAACGTCTTCGCCTGGAGCTATGAAGATATACCGAGACTTGTCCCCAGATCGCGATGCATAGACTTAACATCTTACCTGATGCTAAGCCTATAAAGCAGCAACAACAACGTTTTCGTCCTGATATTATGAACGCTATCGATCAAGAGATGGACAAACTCTTAAGCAGTGGGTTCCTTCGTGAAGAACAGCACCCGGATTGGGTGGCCAATGTCGTCCCTGTCACCAAGAAGAACCCGGATTGGGTGGCCAATATCGTCCCTGTCACCAAGAAGAATGGGAAGATACAAGTCTGCATCGACTTCAGAGATCTTAATACTACTTGCCCGAAAGATGAATTCCCGCTTCCAATCACTGATGTGATGATCGACAATACATGTGGATTCAAACGCATGTCTTTTATGGACGGGTACTCGGGCTACAACCAAATCAAAATGTTTCCTAATGACGCAAAACACACGTCATTCAGGACTCCGAAAGGGATTTTCTGCTACACAGTAATGCCCTTTGGTTTGAAGAACGCTGGTGCTACGTACCAACGAGCTATGAGTACCATTTTTCGTCAACATCTACGCAAAACAGTTGAACGCTATGTTGATGATATCGCCGTCAAGAGCCGTCTCAAAGATGATCACTTACAAGACCTAAAGACAGTCTTCGATCTCATGCGAGCGCATCAACTCAAGATGAACCCAGCTAAATCCTTCCTTGGGGTTTCTAGCGGAAAGTTCTTGGGCTTCATTATCACGGCAAAAGGCATTCATGTCGACCCCAAGAAGACCAAAGCCATCCTTGACATGGACCCTCCGAAGAACCTCCGAGAACTTCGAGGCCTGCAAGGGCGTCTTGCATACATCCGAAGGTTTATAGCAAACCTTTTCGAAAAATGTCAACCCTTCATCCAGCTCATAAAAAAGGGAGTCTCCTACGTCTGGACAGAAGAATGCCAGAAAGCTTTCGATGATATCAAAGCTTACTTGACGAGCTCGCCAGTCCTGGTGGTATCCATCGCAGGCAAACCATTTCTCCTCTACGTCCGTGCCATGGATCATTCC
The DNA here is from genome assembly GCA_029216955.1 of Iris pallida. Lineage (NCBI taxonomy): Eukaryota > Viridiplantae > Streptophyta > Magnoliopsida > Asparagales > Iridaceae > Iris > Iris pallida. Next base: position 21,752,701 of record JANAVB010021798.1, read on the forward strand.
ATCGGCGCTTTGTTGGCTCAGAACAATGATGTAGGCTACGAGCAAGCTATCTACTACCTTAGTAGAACAATGATCGGGGCGGAACACCGGTACAACCCCGTCGAAAAAGAATGTTTGGCTTTGGTGTTCTCCATCCAGAAGACTCGCCATTACGTTTCGGGCCAGACAATTCATGTCATCTCACGAGTCAATCCACTCAGGGTTCTCATGTCAAAGCCGGGATCATTGAACTCCCGACTAGCTACATGGGCAATCCTGCTGACACCGTATAACATGGTATTCGTCCCACAAAAAGCCGTTAAGGGCCAAGCTCTATCCGATTTTTTAGCTACGCACCCCATCCCAGAGTCCTCCAGACTCTATGAAGACATCCCGGATGAGGTCCAAGAATCAAACATCGCTGAAGAAAACTCCGTCTGGCGGGTGTTTTTTGATGGTGCTTCGAGAACAGGCCCCAAAGGCCAAATTATCGCAGGAGTGGGGGTGGTCTTAGTCTCCCCCGATCAGCTGGTCATCCAGCGTGCTTACTCCCTTTCAAAGTCGTGCTCCAACAATGTTGCCGAGTACAACGCTCTCATCATGGGACTCCAGTTGGCGCGACAACTGGGGGTGGATCATCTGGAAGCTTATGGCGACTCAAAACTCGTCGTTAACCAGATCCGAGGGCAGTACGAAGTTCGTCCTGAAGATCTGGTTCCTTACCATGAAGTTGCATTGAATATTATCTCAACCTTCACCAAGTTCTTCATAGAACACGTACCTCGGCTACAAAACCTAGAGGCTGACGCTCTGGCTGGCCTCACAGCTTAATTAGCAGTACCCCTCGGGACTCAACACTACGTCACGGTAGTTGGTCGAGACTTGGTCTCTCCTAAAACCAACCTATGCACACAAATGGCCCATGCCATGACGACAAGTACCGGTGTTAATGTCCGAGACTGGAGGTTCCTATTCATCAACTTCGTTGTCTATAGAATTCTCCCAGAAGACCTGAAAGAAGCCGTCTCGGTCAGAAGGCGTTCCTTTCGATTTTATTATGATACAGCTACTAAATGTTGTACCGATGTTCCTACGATGGACTTCTCCTTCGATGTTTATCCAACGAAGAAGCATCTGAAGCCCTTCGGGAAGCTCATGACGGGACTTGCGAGGCTCATCAACCTTGCCCTAAGTTGCAGGATCGACTACGACGCATGGGTTACTACTGGCCAACCATGGCAGCCAACGCCATCGACTATGCTAAAAAGTGTCATGCTTGCCAGCTTCACGCCGACTTCATCCATACACCATCGGAACCACTACATCCTACGGTCGCCTCCTGGCCCTTTGAAGCTTGGGGCATGGACATTGTGGGACCTATCACCCCTCCTTCATCGAAGGGACACCGCTTCATCCTAGCCATCACCGGCTACTTCTCCAAATGGACAAAAGCAGGTCCACTGACGGAAGTGAAAAGCTCTAGGGTGATCACTTCATCAAGCATCATGTCATCTGCCGTTTCGGGGTACCCCATAGGATTATCCACGACAATGGTCCACAGTTCATCAGCCATGTTTTCAGCAGATTCTATGACAAGAATCGTATTCAGAACGTGGCATCAATCGCCTACAATCCGGCAGCGAACGGATTAGCCGAGGCTTTTAACAAGACTATCGTCAGGCTACTCAAAAAGGTTGTGTCATCCAACAAACGCGACTGGGACGAAAAGCTCGGCGAATGCTATAAAAAGGTCAAGCAGAGGACTTTCCAAGTAGGCAACCTGGTCCTGGCAGTCAGGAGGCCGATGGTGCTGACTCACAAAACACCAGGAAAGTTCGAGCCCAAGTGGAAGGGACCTTTTATCATAGAGACGGTATACTCAAACGGTGCTTACCGCCTCGCCCGACCAAACGGGGACTTGTTCATGATGTCCATCGACGGCAAGTTCCTAAAGAAGTACTACTCTTGACATCTTTCAGATATGTACTTCCATCTCTACCTAGCAAGGGAATCAATGGGCCTGATCATTAGAGCTCACATACACCTCCCTTTCATAAAATCTTATGCTTTCGGAACCCAGTTGTTCCGTGGCATTCTATCTCCAGTAGAAGAACAACCACGTCTATATTACCTCTGAGTTGCTCCTCTACAACCTGCAAAGTGGAATCTTACACTACGTAGGATTGTGCTACTTATCATGTTTACCATGTCCACATTACCTCTGAGTAAATATTCCGTATAGACAACCCCCGCGTTGCCGTACATCGATCGCAGAACTTCCATGTCCATATTACCTCTGAGTAGTTCCGCGCATCCCCCCAGAGTCACTCCTACCACGTCCATAACACCTCTGAGTAGGAAGATTTTGTCATTTGAACCCCATATTTGTCGCGTCCACATTACCTCTGAGCAAACATGTCAGTCCTCTCCAACTTATTATCTGCACCTAAAAACTAAGGTGCGCAAAAGATAATAGGTCAACACAAATCACTAGTTCATGACAGTAAAGATAAACACACCAAAAAATTCTTTCTTTTGTATTCAAAAGTAAAGGATTACATCCCCAGCAAAGTTGCCAAAAAACACAAAAACCAAAAAAAAAGACTACAATCCCTAAGCATCATTGGGATTGGCAAAAAGCTCTTCGATCCGATACTTCAAGTCTTCAGCCCGAGTCCCTACAGTCGCCAAGACTCGGCGTTTAACTTCTTGACGCATCACTTTCACAGCCTCAGGAGTAGTATCATTCTCGTACTTGGCGTCCAACTCCTGCCGTTGGCAAGTCAGAGAAAGAAGATGGCGGGTAAAAGCTGCTTCTTTCTCCTTGGATGCTACGTGCTCAGCCTGGGCTCGCTCAGCATCTAGTAAAACTTGGGCTCGTTGGTCTTCAAGGAGGCAAATCTTGGCAGTAACCTCCGCTATACTAGCATCCAATGCGGCCCACAGCTCCACCTTCTCCTGCATGGACTGAGATAGTCTCTCCGCCGTAGCCTCAGCATCGGCCACCTTGCGGTCCCAGATGGCCACCGTGGCCTGATGAGACGACTCAACTTCAGCTATCAATTTCTACTTTTCTGCTTCTATCAGAGCAGAAAAATCATTTTGCCGAATACTCTGAAGTTCGAAAAGGTGCTGGTCAAGCTCAGCCACCGACGCCTCTAGAATCTCAGCCATGTGATCATGGCCCCGATGGGAACGTATCAGACCTATGTAAGGGAGTGCCATGGCTTTCGCCATCACGAAACTCTCGTTTGCATTCAGCACTGTCGATACGCCTTTCTGCAGCATCTTATATACCGCCTCAACGGCGAACTGTAAATATTCATCCGTGTCTGCCAACACCCGAGGCGTCATAACAGGCGTTGGAGGAGCTATCGTAGAGGCTGAGGAACATCCCCGGATGAGCCACGGAGCCGGAACCTCAATGTCAGTAGGTTCTTCTCCATCGGTAGTACGGATTCCATCGCTAGCTGAGGAAGCTAGAGAGGGACGCAACACTGTCCCCCAAGTGGAGGGAGCAGGAGGTGTGTCCCCTATTACGGGGCCCTTGCCCTTATTAGAGTCAATGGCGAATGGTCACATGACATCTGGATTGATGGTATTATTTTCGGCCGGGGCAGGGCAGCTCTCCCTTTCGTTCGAAGCGACAAGGTCCGCCCCTGACAGTTCAACCTCGCTCGGAGCCGGGCTCAGAAAATGAATCTTATCACCCGCATCAGCTCCCCTACAGGGACGGGTGTAGGGCTTGGCAGTGACACCGACCCTACCACATCAACCCCCACTTCTGGGGTAGGGGTAGGGCTTGGCCACGAGGCCTCGTGTATGACCAGCGCCTCGGTACCACAACCGGAAAGAAGCTCAGCCGGCAAATTCTTGTCGGAGACATCCCCGCTAAATACGATCTCTCTGGAAGCTGGATCAACATCTTCCTGCGAGCCATCGTCAGAAGAAAATAAGCTCCATACTTCCTCCTCGTCTGGAAAGACTTTTTCTATAACTTCCTTTGGGGCCCCGACGCTTTCAGGCACCCCCTTAACAGTTGATTCTACTCCCGATCGAGGCTCCACGCCGCCCTCCTGATGGATCGACCGAGAGACCTCAGCAACCTGAGGCACCAGTACGTCTTCAGCTTCCCTTCCAACATAATCTGGAGACACCAAAATCTCTACAGGAGCGACATCATCAACGTTCCCCTCCCGGGGAGATGCTGTAATCGGAGGAATGCGCTCATCGGAAGAGCTCGCCACCTCCTTCGGCCTACTAATACTCGATTTTGAAACCCGAGATTTCTTCTTCGGCACCTTCTGCAAAAAAAGGACGTAAGCCACAGAAATCAAAGAATAAACCAGACTATATGGGACGTCTTTACCTCTGTGGGAGCTTATTCCGTTGGTACTACAGGTGGCACTTCCGGAGCTCCCACCTTCGGAGTCGTCGCCTTCCTCGGCCTCTTCGGCACAGACGAACCAGCCTCCGCGTCAGCCCGCCTCTTTCTAGCTGGGGGCTCTTCCTGAGTACCCCTTGTTGATGCCGCAGCAGCAGCCCGATAACCTGCAACCTCTGGTGGACAATATGACCGGGCTACCGCCAGCATGTTGTTCATTGCCTCTAGCTGAGTGCCAACGATGAAACTAGTCTCCCTGTCATATTCAGAGGACACAGTACTCATGGCACAATACAGCTTAACAGCCAAATACAAGATCTGCGGCCGAGGGTTGTAAACTGGCGTAGTAAAACGAACTCCAATGCATCCGGCGTTGTAATATTGCCAACCCCGGGCTCCATCCAGTAAACTCCCAACAAACCCCAGACTATTACTGGGGGTTCCTTAACATTAGCTGGGTGTAACCAAACTAACGTGCAAACCGGCTCGACAAATACGGCTCCAGATAACACCTATTCTTGTTGCGGTAGACCAAATGGGAAGGCCGAATACTCTGTAACCAGCAAAACCCCCATGTCGGCAGGGCGATCGCATCCTCATCGGAGTCTTCCAATTCTTGGTCAGCCTCAAAATCTATAAAGACGGGACTGACCTTGGTGATCTCCCACCCCTGAAGATAAGACAAAACCCTCCTACAAACAGGAACACCGGTGTGCAGCCACTTCCTCTTATAGAAGCGACGGATAAAGGCGTCACCTTCAACATGATCATCTTCAGGGCCTGGGCTCATCATATTTGGATGATGCAAAATCAACCATCCCATCAGATAATAGAACGGTAGCTCAGCTCGGGAAAAGTTGTCTTTCTTGCCCCTCTCATGGACCACATCGTCCGCAAAATCTCTCAAACCCCGCAGCAGGTTACACACCATCGCGGGAAGGAGAGCCAGAGGGCGACCAAAAATCAGTTTTATTACGGGCAAAATGAGGTTCCTGTTCACTCTCTCTACAGATCTAGATCCGCCCGAGAACATATAGTCTCGTAGCCATATCATCAAGTATGCAGTCAACACTGCCTTGGAAGACATCCGGTGTACGCAATGCCAGAAACAACTGTGTACGTCGTCACCGCTCTCGTTTGAATGAGGAGTCTTTTCGCCTAGTCGGCTCATGTCGGAGGTCACCTCCGTGTGACTCAGTCCCTGCGGAGTCACAAACTGAATCTTGGAAGGGTCCGTCAGGTCCTGCTTGAAGACATAATCCCTCCAAGCAGTTACATAGGGCTGTGACCCGCCCTTATCCCTCCGTTGTATCAGATAATGGTGGCTCGCCACCTCCTTGAAAACAGCTATCATCTCTGAGTCCTTGTCTTCCAGAACTTGGATCTTCATTTATCGAAAAATATTCCTCATACGGCTCCGAGCCCCAGGGAAGCTTAGACACCTCATACATCTCATGGAGGGCCAATCCCAACTCCCCCATCGGAGTAAAGAAAGTGCCAGTCTGGGTGTTGAACATTTCCAGGAGAGAAAGAAACATATGACGATTAAGGTCGACACCTGCTTGGGTGGCGCGAAGAGCAGCGGTCAGCCCAATCGCTTTCAGCTCAGTCTTGAACTTTGTCAAAACCCAAAGGGTCAGCTCGTCCTACTTCGACACGTGGTAACACCAGCCCTTAACCCGAAAACCTCCTTTCGGGTACATAACCTTCGATGATAGCAACCGACTTGCAAAGGTCGAAGCACCAAAGGCGAAGGTGTCAGGGGGAACATCACTATAAATACTCCCAGGGTACAAAGTTCGACAATGGTACGAGATCTCGGCTCGCGAGGAGGCCAAGGTGTCCCTTTGATTCGAAGTAACATCAATACGAAGGGTACCCCCGACTGCCCCTCCTTGAGAAGGAGTAAGTTCCCATGGCATCCTCCTCTTGGAAGCCAAACGATAGAAAGCTGTCAGTGGCAATTGACGCTCAAACTATCGCATGTACAGGGCCACGCCCTTTGCCGTAAAGAACCAGTCTTCCTTGATCTTCAGTATCTTCGCCTCAGTAGAGATCAAGCGGTCACCAAACAGAAAGGCCGGTTTCAAGAAAGTCACATTCTCAGATTCAGCAGATTTCAGTTTGCCGCTCTCCATCATACTTTGGAGAAAAATAGGCGACTGATCCCGAATTTGCAACATCCTTTCGGGAGGCTGATCCAGCATGATAGCAGCCTTCGCTGGGTTAATAACTTCCTCGTTGAAGTCAACCCCCATTTGGCAAAGGGAAGCATCCAGAAGGACTTCGTTTAATTAGCAAGGGAATAGTCATCGACACTGACATAGCAAAAACAAGTCAGGCAGCAAAAAAAAATTTAGAGGCTTTAAAAAAAGATAAAGCATCTGGGGCGTATCAGCAGCCTGGCGCATCATCAGGGCCTAAACCTATGCGCATCTGCAGCCTGGTGCATCATCAGGGCCTAAACCCAAGTGCATCAGCAGCGAAGCTTCGGCGCATAATCAGGGCCTAAACCCATGTGCGTCAGCAGAGAAGCTTCGGCGCATAATTAGGGCCAAAGCCCATGTGCGTCAGCAGTGAAGCCTCGGCACATAATCAGGGCCGAAACCCATGCGCGTCAGCGGAATAACCTCAGCACATCATCAGGACAGAAGTCAATGCGCGTCAGCAACAAGTAGTTAGGGCACAGTAACAGGATGCAACTCATCCGTATACCCCAAACTCGTCTAAAAATGCTGGGAACCACAAAGACAGAAAACACCCACCCGTCACCGCTGGCCAAACGTCGGTGGGAGTCGCAGTGACGACGGGAGCGTCCTTTTCGTCAAACTCCATCGGCTCCTTACCCTGGTCTTGTCCTCGGCCAGTACCACCGCGAGGAGTCTTGGGAGCCATCTCGTAAAAAGAAGTTAGGGTTTTTTTGAAAGAATGACTCTAAAAAAGAAGAAAGCAAAGACAGGAATAACTCTCTCTCTCTCTCTCTCTCTCCATCAGACGCTAATTTATAGGCTTGGACATACGCGAAAACCGATGAAGGGTGATGTCAGCCACCGCTTGGGGTTCTGCAAAATGATAACGACGGATATCCAAAAGATCATCATTAATCTTTTTTTCGTTTATGCCGAAGCGTTATCATTCGCATTTAAAACTGAGAGGAGCGTGCGCCTCATCATAGAAGCGCGGAGCAATCATGCGCCCCAAACAGTCATGCGCCCCATTGAAGACACCACCATGCTTCTTATTCAAATTATTCCAAAACTTGACGAAAAGTTTTAAAACTTTGAAGGGGGTCTTGTCGAAGCATGGAATTTTAGGCTCATCTATAGGCCAGAATTCCTATGCGCTTAACACTACATGTGCCAGAGAGCTCAAACGAAGTACTTGGCACAGCAAAGGACAGCAAAAGTACAGACATTAAAAGAAGATTTTTTTATTTCATGTCTAAAGAAAGGCTTTACAAAGGAGAACTCTACAAAAAGAAAGATCCTAAGACTACAACCAGGTACAGCAAACTGCCATGTGCCCCATGCCAGGCGCATTATCCGTCAGGCGTATCTCTTCAGCGTCTCAGTCATGCGCGTCTCTTTAGCGTCTCAGTTAGGCGCGTCTCTTCAGCGTCTCAGCCAGGTGCATCTCTTTATTATCTCAGTCATGAGCATTATGAAGTCTCAGCATATGCGCTCTACTTTGATTTTGAGCATAACAAGGGTAGGCGATCAACCTCACTCTAGCTGGAGGAAGAGCTCTTCAAATCCCAAGGAAGAGGAGAGCACCACAATTTCGATCTGCAGCTCTTTCAGCATAACGGAGATGAGACTTAAGCATCCCAATCTTTAGATGCAACAGGCACCTTCGGCCTGCATCGGGAGCCCGCAATCCTAATTTTTTGATGTAACAGTCACCTTCACGAGTGCGTACGAAGACAACTCGATGCATCTTCACCCTCGGGAGCGACTTGTCAACAGAATGAACTCGAGCGAAGAAGTTCATCTACATTCGGGAAGATGGGATAAAACGAGAAACAAACTCTCTCCTTGCTGCTATTTATAGGCCGGGCAAATCAAACCCACGCGCCAAGTGGCGGGCTCTCCGAATCCCGTACAATAAATTTGCATTCATGGTGATGAACCTGTCCCCTCGAATTCAGCCAATTCAAAATGGCTATTTAAAGCACTCGAAGAACTCAACAATCGGACCAATGAAGATACGCCATACAACAGACGCGTCGGTCAGATCCCGCGCTTCATACAGACGTGCCTATCAGTACCAAGCGCCTCGTAAGGATGCGCCCCACGCGTCCCTATGCGCCTAGTAGAACGTAGAGCAATGTGCCCACTCAAGAGCATTAAATATTGAAGTCTGAGACGACAACAGCCATGCCTCGATGACAGAGCGGCAGCAGCTTTTGCAAAAAATAAAGCATCACTGACGTCAGCATCATCATTACTCTCATCTATCGATTACAAGCCACGTGGCCGACCAACCACTCACATGTGCTTCTGCAGCCATGCGCCCAAAGATGTGTATGCGCTTCAAAAGCCATGCGCCTCTAACTTACTTCTGATCACAGAAGTCAACTCGCTGCATGTGCCTCCCCGGCCATGCTACTGAAGCCCCGCATGCACCTCAAAAGCCATGTGCCCAGACTGGTTCATGATTCCTAAAGATTACGAGCTAAATCTTCTCGTGCACTGGATCCCAGGCGCAGCTCATCAGATCCATCTCCACCAACTTCGAGATCTTTGAGCCACGGACATATGCCACGTGTCCTTTGACTCAGTTCAGTCCATAAAGGGGTGCTAACCACCCAAGATCTCAGCAACCGAAGAATCCTCTCAGTCGCCACGTGTCAGCTCTTCCGTAGTACCACAGGCACAACAGGAAGGATTCAATCCTCAAATCAGGGCGCATCAACCATGCGCCCCCACCAGCATCAGCCCCGTGGCATTTCCACGACCAGGCGCATCCGACATATGTGCGTATGAGCAGCTCAACTTGTAATCCCCCAAAATTTTGGAGGATTTTGTTTATATTTTATTACATAAATATTTTGTTTTTAAATTGTTTCATTAATAAATCTATAAATATTATCTTAGTCATGCTCAGTTTGGGTTACACACTGACTAGACAATATGGCACGGCCACTGCAGCTAAGTGCATTGACTAGCATGTTAGCGGTGGGTGCTAATAGATTTATTTTATTGGGATTAGTTAGTTGTTTAAATTATGAAAACAAATTATGACTATCTTTTTATTTTAATGTTTATTTAAATTATTTATTATTTATGGGACTTAAAAATTTATATTCTTGGCAAAAGTAATATTATTATTTACACTCCCCTAATATTCATACCCCTGTTAATTCATTGTTGTTTTTATTGTTATTATTATTATTATTATATTATTATTATTATTGTTATTATTATGTTTATTTTAAATTATAGTATGAAGATTTTAATAAGCTTTGTAATCTATTTAATAATTTATTTAATAGACATGTTATTATAGCAGGTAAATTTATACAAAGTATTTATTTTGAGTATTTGTCACTACCACATTTCTAGTGTGAGGGTATTTTTGTCATTTTTGGGATAATTTAAATTTATTAGAATTTATTAGAATTTTTGGGAAGTTTTAGGAATTATTTTGGAATTGTTTGGACTAGGTTGACTTTGACTAGTGTTGACCCTTGTAGACCAACATAGGAGCTAACCCTAGTTAGTATGGACTTGGTTAGGTTATGTGACTCTAGTCTAACCTAGCCTAATCATTGGTTTGGTCATTAGACTCTAGTTAGAAGAAGATTTAGAAAGTCATAAATCATGGCTTACGATTTAAAAACCTTTATTAATCTAATCAAACCATAGCCTTGTAGGTTGGCCCAAAGCCCAAGAAAATTACCAAGCCCTAATCCCTAGGAAGTGTTGGTCGGCCACCCTATCCCTATTGGGATCATCACCCCATAAATACCCTCCTAAAATCTAGGGTTGCCTCTTTCTTAGGAAGGCTCAAGTTTTAGAAGGTTAGTTCCTATTGTATTTTAATTCCTAGAACTCCATTCCTCTTCCTTTTTCATTCTAATTTATTCCATTAGGTTCTAATATACCTATTCTTGCTGTTGCTAAGGTCTCATCTCAGTTTGATGTGTTTTGAGTGGATTGGGACATCAAGACAAGAGTTATTGATTGGGGATTTTTCTTAAAAGTTCAACAATAGGTAACTTTCTCATTTCTCCATGAAATTTCATTTTGTCTTCATGATTAGGAAGCCCTAGGGGTCCCCTAAGTGTCTGTATTGGTGGCGTGTCGGGTTTCGTAGGTTTCGTGTCCATTTGGACACGTATCAGTGGTAATACGTAGGTGTTTGTCGAAATACCACTGAGGGCATTTCGATCTCTTTTGTGCATTGTTTTTAAATAGAAAAATTAATTTTACTATTGCTTAGGCATCCCTATTCTTCTGATATGGATTTGGTGTCGCGTCGTGTCGAATAGGACACGTGCACATGCGGGTGTGCACGCGCGCGCACAGGCAGTGCATCCCCTGCTACTCGTGGTCTCGTGCTCGATGCACAGGCTACGTGGCGAGCTGGGATTTGACGAGGGGGTGGGGGCAGTGTCTGACACGAGGGACCCCAAGCCTCGAGTCGTCTCGTGTCGTGTCGGACACGCACGAGGCTCTGCACTGGGTTGCCTGACTGTTTAGTCGGGTTTTTATTTGTCACTGATACGGCACTTGTATCTAACACAGATACGACTTAGACACGGGCTAGCTAGCCTATTGGGTAGCCCTATAGGTGGCCTACCTAGGTTGGTGTGCACGAGACACAGTAGTCTCCTGTGTCGTGCACACGACACAAGTGCACGTGTGCACGAGGCAGTGCACCGGGCAGTGCACTGTTGTGTGTGTTATTGGGTTTCTTTGTTTTGGATACGTTTGTGTCGTATGTATGGACACGTGATGGACTCTGGGACACGTACACAGTATGTAACTATATTACCAACCCTTAGTTTATCAATTTAAATTGATTTTAATGATGAACTCTGTGAATTCCCTATTTTCCTGAAATGTGTATCAGACTTGTAATCATTGATTTTTCCAGGTTTAAATTTATGGCTTTAACATTGATTTTTAAACTCTTATAAGTGTACTTATATGATTCCTAGCTACATGTCAGAATTTGATTGATTTGGGACTGGTATTATAGGGTTTCGAATGTGTTTTTCAATGGGTTTTGGCAAGTTAGCAAATTCTGAAACTAATGTTCAGTATCCAGTTTTTTTCCAGTTTTCAAACATGAACTTTGCCATCTTTTAAAACCCATTTAATTACTGTTAATGATTAATTACAGTCCCCAAATTGATTCTCCTAGTTGTGATCTAACCATGGGTTGAATTTGGGGTTGTTTGGTGGTGATTTGGATTTGATTTGAGGGTTTGAACATAAGGGATGTATAGGTTCAGTTTTGTTAAATGCAAGGGTTCATTCCCTGTAATTTTTGAACTGCATGCAATGCTTTCCCTTCTTTCATGTTCTTCCTGAGTTTGGGATTATGGAGGGAAATGTTTTGTGAAGTATTGATTGGTTTCCTTCCCATGTTCCTTAACTGTTAACTGCTAGCACCTGCCACACATGTTGAACACAGGAACATGTCACTGTTAACTGTTTATTATGACTGAAACCTGAGATTTACACCATCCACACACATGCAAACTGAACCTTAGATTAGCTATGTTATTTCAAATCTGAATCTGGGGACTCACACACCCTTCACTAACACAGATAATTCTTCACACCACACACATGTAACCCTCACACAGGAATCTGAGTATAGGTTTCATGATTAGGTAATGTGTTTGGTTAAGTTAATTTAAATCTGAAAATTTCTTTTGGCCTTAAATCTGAGTTTAACACACCACACACATGTATTCTCTCTAGTCACACACTCATACACTTGTACATTGTGTTCCCCTCTATATATATATATATATATATATATATATATATATATATATATATATATATATATATATATATATATATATATATATATATATATATAAAATATATATATATATATATATATATATATATATATATATATATATATATATATATATGTATCCTATATGATATATCATGTGTGTGCCCTTTATATATGTATTTTATATATATAGAGTATGGGTGATATGTATAGTGGCTATAGGTTATGTGTTCTAATTTAGATTATATATATACCAATGTGTGTATTATATAGCTATAAAGATAATCTTGTGTAGAGATGTGTATTGGTAGGCTTGGCATAGTATTGCCTAGATTAGTCTTGATTAACCTAGAATAGACTAGTTTGACCTAATTTTAGACTTGGTTGACCTAGTTTGACTTCTAGGGTTGACCAGAGTTGACCAAGAGTTGACTTTGGCCCAGATTGACCTAGAATCATGTAGAATGCATAGTAGGACTTCATTTTACCATTTTGGACTTGTTGTGACTTGTGTTGTTCTGATTAGGAGCCAGACACCACTCCTCGGACAGTACTACAATATTGGACACTTAGATACCAGGCGAGTACATTCTCTGATCATTTTATATCCTGCTTAGAATTATTTCCTACATTAAATTACTTTACTTGTACTGTCACGTTGGTCACACGGATTGGTACTATACGGATCCCTTCTTGAGATGTTATCCTTAGGAAGCATCGGGTACTACATGTTCTGTGCGTTTCACTTACATGACGTATCACAATGCTTCACAGGTTCTTTGATCACTTGTGACATATACCCTTATGATCACAGAGTCTCCTAGAATTTCTTATCCCATTTACTGGGTATCCTAGAATCTTCTAGAATTCCCATTCTTGGGACTACTATGTACCACCCTTCGGGGGCTTACCACCCTTCGGGGGCTATTACATAGAATTATAACATAACCTGTTTGGATCCTTGTGTACTGATTGGGGGTACGGGAGATTAGAAGTAGACATGTGAATACTATCCAAGTAGTGTAGTATCAGAATCTCTTCCATAGTGTAGCATCAGAATCTCCTATACCATTTACATGTCTATATTGTACTCTGACTCACTAGCCACATGTTAGTTCTCTATTTATAGTAGATATTTCTATTACAGCTTTCTCTCTCTGTTTACATACTGCACTTCTTTCAGTACTTGTATCATACTTTACTGCATGATTATAGCTTCTAACCTGCTATGAACTGTTGAGATGTACTGTACTCGCTCATGTCCTGACTGGACCTGTTGAAAATATTACAGAGGACGAGGAGGAGGCTGGTCTGGATACTTACTACGGGGCAGCCTTAGATGACACCTGCGAGCTGGACCCTCAGGAGGACCCAGCTCTAGCTGAGGATATCACACCGATTGCCATGACTAGATTAGTTAGGCTTATCTTCTTTTATGTAGTCTTGAGGCATGTTTTAGCTAGACTTTATTTGGAGTTCAGTGTTGTATATATTCTTTCATTCTGTATCTGAGACCATGTGCTTCTAGATATTGCTGGGATTATCTTAGACTACTTTTTATCTATTTATTTCCTTGAGTTCTATTTCATATCGTGCTATCTCTTCCTTAGTTGTGATTGAGTTTTACTGCTATGTCACCCCCATTCGGGGAGTATAAACTGTTTAAAGATATATTGCTAGATGATTGTTGACCTAGGACAGCGTTCTACCGCCGACACTGCGGCGTAGGCTGGACGTAACCACGTCTCGTGCCCTTACTCTAGGGTGCGGGTCGTGACACATTTTTAGTGGTGGCCCATGCAGGTCTAGACTAGAAGTGTAGTGGTATTCGAAATAGAGTATCACTACAGCCTGCAGTAGGATATAGGACATTAATTTTAAGGTACTCAATCACTTTAGGAAAAATTCTTTTATTGCCATCTAAATCCTTATTGTTAACTGATCCTTTGAATTTTTAACTGTCCGCCTTTGTTATTTCGCTTCTTTCTCAGAAATTGATACTCTTGTTTGTCTATCTTCAGGATGGTAGAGACTCGATCACAGCGTGCCATTCATGAGGATGCTATAGAGGGGACTGCTACCTCTCAGCCAGTACAGCGAGGCCAGGGGACTGCAGCTCCTGCCACCTCTGCTCGTATTGAGACCTCGGCAGCCGCAGCAGGGGGTATGCATCTACCGACTCGGAGGCAGGACCCGGTCATTCCAGAGGATCCCTTCCAGCAGTCACCGCCTACAGGATACGTGGATGCAGCGCAGATGTTCGCGTACTTCCAGCAGTTCATGGACCGGCAGCAGGCACGACAGGACAGGGGTATGGAGCTGGCCCTTACGACGGTTGCAGCTCGACCGGTGGTTCCGCAGTCGAGGACACCGGGGATCGAGCAGTTTCAGAAGATGAGCTCCAGAGACTTCTGGGGACAGAGGGGATCCTATATGCCGATGAGTGGATCGAGCATATAGAGGAGATCTTCCGCTTGGCCAGGATTCTAGCAGATCTTCAGATCGAGGCCGCAGCTAGCCGGATGCGAGATCTTGCTCGCACCTGGTATCAGTCAGACCCCAGGGTGGGGGTAGCTGGACAGACTTGGGAGCAGTTCAAGGGCTTCTTCAAGAAGAAGTTCTTCCCAGATTCAGCACTCAGAGCCTTGGAGACGCAGTTCGAGAGCCTAGTCCAGGGGAGTCTCTCAGTGGAGGAGTACGCCGGGGAGTTCGGCCGCCTCGGCAGGTTTGTGGAGGGCTTGAGCGAGATGGCGAAGGCCCAGAGGTTCCGGAAGGGTCTATTCAAGGAGGTCAAGTCCTTGACCAAGGGCAACCGGGATGCTACGTTCGAGGAGATCTTGACAGGAGCCTTGCTAGCAGAGGATGATCTTGAGCTTAGGCTCAAGAGGGGGCGAGACCCAGTTGGAGGCAGCAGCAACGGGGGCCAGGCCAAGAGGCCCCACTTTCAGCACCAGCAGCTGAGGCAGTTTCAGCCACAGCCGATTCAGCAGAGGCCAGTCCATCAGCAGTAGCAGCCGAGGCAGCACCAGCAGGTTCAGAGATAGGGTGGTACTTGTGCCTACTGCAAGAAGCCTGGACACGTCTTCAATGAGTGCCGAAAGAGGCTGGGCCAGTGCCTGGTGTGTAGCTCAGCAGACCACCAGATGAGGGACTGCCGTATGGGACGAGCAGCCCAGGGAGCAGCAGTCAGAGCTCCAACAGGCCAGCAGAGGGGACCAGCCCTGCCGACGCAGCAGCAGTGGTTCATCCAGCACCAGCAGCAGGCCAGGGGAGGCCAGCAGGGGCGAGCTTTCGCCATGGCAGCTGGAGATGCAGAGGTGATAGGAGAGCTGATTGCAGGTTCGATTCTTCTCGACTCCAGTCCAGCATTTGTATTATTCAATTTCGATGCTTCGTATAGCTTCATATCAGTATCTTTTGCGATTAGACATAGTATCATAGCTGAATCGTTGCCTAGGACTTACAAGATCACGACCGGGGGTGGCATTATCCTCGTGAGTGATGTTTGTAAGGGTCGGAGAGTAGTTTTGGGAGGCCGTGAGTTGGAGGTGAGCCTGCTCGTAATGCCATTGCCGAACTATGATATAGTACTAGGCATGGATTGGTTGAGCAGGCACCACACCAGTATTGATTGCAGAGGGGATAGAGTTCTTTTCAGAGCGTCGGGGGAGCCAGAGTTCGAGTACTCTAGACGTCAGGCAGAGTAGAGCAGCGGAGTCTTCTGTGGAGTCTCGGTCGAGGAGCAGACGATTCCACATCCCTTGATAGCAGATTATATGGATGTTTTCCCAGAGGAGTTGCCGAAATTGCCACTAGACAGAGACATAGAGTTCTCGATAGACTTGGTTCCAGGAGCGGAACCCATCTTTCAGCATGTCTATCGGGTGAACAACAGCGAGCTGGTGGAGCTGAAGAAGCAGGTGGATGAGCTACAGGACAAGGGCTTCATCCGCTCGAGTTCGTCGCCATGGAGTGCACCGGTGTTGTTCGTGCCGAAGAAGGATGGGTCAGTACGCATGTGTATTGACTATAGGACACTCAACAACCTCACGATCAAGAACAAATACCCACTGCCACTGATCGACGATCTATTTGACCAGTTGAGCGGAGCTCGGGTATTTTCTAAGATTGATCTGAGGTCGGGATATCACCAGGTGAAGGTGAAGAGGGAGGATATTCCCAAGACCGCTTCCAGGAGGATATCACCAGGTGAAGGTGAAGAGCGAGCTTTACTGGGGCCAGAGATGGTTGTTGATGCAGCCGAGAAGGTAAAGCTCATCAGGGACAGACTTCGTGTAGCGCAGGACAGACATCGGCACTGGACCGATAGCCACCGGAGGCCGTTGGAGTTTGAGGTACAGATTAGAGTAGGATTAGATTTAGGTTTCTTTGTTTGTGATTTTTGATCATGTTTGTTTATTATTTTAATTGAGACCTTGCTAGTGATTAGGTCGAAGACCAGGTTTTCTTGAGGATATCTCTGACTCATGGTATGATACGTTTTGTTGGAGGCGGGAAGCTTAGCCCGCGCTTCATCGGCCCTTTCGTTATCAGCGGGAGAGTCGGTGATGTTGCATACAGGCTAGACTTGCCACCTGTGCTAGTAGGGGTCCACAACGTATTTCATGTATCACAGTTGAGACGGTACATGGCGGACCCTAGCCATGTGCTCGATCATTCAGAGATAGAGGTTGGGCCTTCTCTCAGCTATCCAGAGCAGCCAGTGGAGATTTTGGATCGACGGGAGAAGGTTCTGAGGAACCAGGTGATACCCTTGGTGCACGTCTCATAGAGGCATCATTCTCCAAGAGAGTCTACCTGGGAGCGGGAGGATGAGATGCGCGAGCGCTACCCTTATCTTTTTGGACCGTGAGGTATGCTTTTTATCCTTCTCATCAGTTGTATTTCGCCTTTCAATTTCGAGGACGAAATTCTTTTAAGGAGGGTAGATTTGTCACTACCACATTTCTAGTGTGAGGATATTTTTGCCATTTTTGGGGTAATTTAAATTTATTAGAATTTATTAGAATTTTTGGGAATTTTTAGGAATTATTTTGGAATTTGTTTAGACTAGGTTGACTTTGACTAGTGTTGACCCTTGTAGACCAACATAGAAGCTAACCCTAGTTAGTATGGACTTGGTTAGGTTATGTGACTCTAGTCTAACCTAGCCTAATCATTGGTTTGGTCATTAGACTCTAGTTAGAAGAAGATTTAGAAAGTCATAAGTCATGGCTTACGATTTAAAAACCTTTATTAATCAAATCAAACCATAGCCTTGTAGGTTGGCCTAAAGCCCAAGAAAATTACCAAGCCCTAATCCCTAGGAAGTATTGGCCGGCCACCCTATCCCTATTAGGATCATCACCCCATAAATACCCTCCTAAAATCTAGGGTTGCCTCTTTCTTAGGAAGGCTCAAGTTTTAGAAGGTTAGTTCCTATTGTATTTTAA
The DNA here is from genome assembly GCA_029216955.1 of Iris pallida. Classification (NCBI taxonomy): domain Eukaryota; kingdom Viridiplantae; phylum Streptophyta; class Magnoliopsida; order Asparagales; family Iridaceae; genus Iris; species Iris pallida. The sequence goes on from JANAVB010021798.1 coordinate 21,770,500, forward strand.
TTCCTAGAACTCCATTCCTCTTCCTTTTTCATTCTAATTTATTCCATTAGGTTCTAATATACCTATTCTTGCTGTTGCTAAGGTCTCATCTCAGTTTGATGTGATTTGAGTGGATTGGGATATCAAGACAAGAGCTATTGATTGGGGATTTTTCTTGAAAGTTCAACAATAGGTAACTTTCTCATTTCTCCATAAAATTTTGTTTTGTCTTCATGATTAGGAAGCCCTAGGGGTCCCCTAAGTGTCTGCATTGGTGTCGTGTCGGGTTTCGTAGGTTTCGTGTCCATTTGGACACGTATCAGTGGTAATACGTAGGTGTTTGTCAAAATGCCACTGAGGGCATTTCGATCTCTTTTGTGCATTGTTTTTAAATAAAAAAATTGATTTTACTATTGCTTAGGCATCCCTGTTCTTCTGATGTGGATTTGGTGTCGCATCGTGTCGAATCGGACAAGTGCACATACGGGTGTGCACGCGCGCGCACAGGCAGTGCATCCCCTGCTACTCGTGGTCTCGTGCTCGATGCACAGGCCACGTGGCGAGCTGGGATTTGATGATAGGGTGCAGGCAGTGTCTGACACGAGGGCCCCCAAGCCTCGAGTCATCTCATGTCGTGTCGGACACGCACGAGGCTCTGCACTGGGTTGCCTGACTGTTCGGTCGGGTTTTTATTTGTCACTGATACGGCACTTATATCTAACACAGACAAGACTTGGACACGGGCTAGTTAGCCTATTGGGTAGCCCTATAGGTGGCCTACCTAGGTTGGTGTGCACGAGACACAGTAGTCTCCTGTGTCGTGCACACGACACAAGTGCATGTGTGCATGAGGCAGTGCACTGGGCAGTGCACTGTTGTGTGTGTTATTGGGTTTCTTTGTTTTGGACACGTTTGTGTCGTATGTATGGACACGTGATGGACTCTGGGACACGTACACAGTATGTAACTATATTACCAACCCTTAGTTTATCAATTTAAATTGATTTTAATGATGAACTCTGTGAATTCCCTATTTTCCTGAAATGTGTATCAGACTTGTAATCATTGATTTTTCCAGGTTTAAATTTATGGCTTTAACATTGATTTTTAAACTCTTATAAGTGTACTTATATGATTCCTAGCTACATGTCAGAATTTGATTGATTTGGGACTGGTATTATAGGGTTTCGAATGTGTTTTTCAATGGGTTTTGGCAAGTTAGCAAATTCTGAAACTAATGTTCAGTATCCAGTTTTTTTCCAGTTTTCAAACATGAACTTTGCCATCTTTTAAAACCCATTTAATTACTGTTAATGATTAATTGCAGTCCCCAAATTGATTCTCCTAGTTGTGATCTAACCATGGGTTGAATTTGGGGTTGTTTGGTGGTGATTTGGATTTAATTTGAGGGTTTGAACATAAGGGATGTATAGGTTCAGTTTTGTTAAATGCAAGGGTTCATTCCCTGTAATTTTTGAACTGCATGCAATGCTTTCCCTTCTTTCATGTTCTTCCTGAGTTTGGGATTATGGGGGGAAATGTTTTGTGAAGTATTGATTGGTTTCCTTCCCATTTTCCTTAACTGTTAACTGCTAGCACCTGCCACACATGTTGAACACAGGAACATGTTACTGTTAACTGTTTATTATGACTGAAACCTGAGATTTACACCATCCACACACATGCAAACTGAACCTTAGATTAGCTATGTTATTTCAAATCTGAATCTGGGGACTCACACACCCTTCACTAACACAGATAATTCTTCACACCACACACATGTAACCCTCACACAGGAATCTGAGTATAGGTTTCATGATTAGGTAATGTGTTTGGTTAAGTTAATTTGAATCTGAAAATTTCTTTTGGCCTTAAATCTGAGTTTAACACACCATACACATGTATTCTCTCTAGTCACACACTCATACACTTGTACATTGTGTTCCCCTCTCTCTACATACATATATATATATATATATATATATATATATATATATATATATATATATATATATATATATATATATATGTATGTAGAGAGAGGGGAACACATATATATATATATATATATATGTATCCTATATGATATATCATGTGTGTGCCCTTTATATATGTATTTTATATATATAGAGTATGGGTGATATTGTATAGTGGCTATAGGTTATGTGTTCTAATTTAGATTATATATATATATACCAATGTGTGTATTGTATAGCTTTAAAGATAATCTTGTGTAGAGATGTGTATTGGTAGGCTTGGCATAGTATTGCCTAGATTAGTCTTGATTAACCTAGAATAGACTAGTTTGACCTAATTTTAGACTTGGTTGACCTAGTTTGACCTCTAGAGTTGACCAATAGTTGACTTTGGCCCAGATTGACCTAAAATCATGTAGAATGCATAGTAGGACTTCATTTTACCATTTTGGACTTGTTGTGACTTGTGTTGTTCTGATTAGGAGCCAGACACCACTCCTCGGACAGAACTTTCATATTGGACACTCAGATACCAGGCGAGTACATTCTCTAATCATTTCATATCCTGCTTAGAATTATTTCCTGCATTAAATTACTTTACTTGTACTGTCACGTTGGTCACACGGATTGGTACTATACGGATCCCTTCTTGAGATGTTATCCTTAGGGAGCATCGGGTACTACATGTTCTGTGTGTTTCACTTACATGACGTATCACAATGCTTCACAGGTTCTTTGATCACTTGTGACATATACCCTTATGATCACAGAGTCTCCTAGAATCTCTTATCTCATTTACTGGGTATCCTAGAATCTCCTAGAATCCCCATTCTTGGGACTACTATGTACCACCCTTCGGGGGCTTACCACCCTTCGGGGGCTATTACATAGAATCATAACATAACCTGTTTGGATCCTTGTGTACTGATTGGGGGTACGGGGGAGTAGAAGTAGACATGTGAATACTATCTAAGTAGTGTAGTATCAGAATCTCTTCCATAGTATAGCATCAGAATCTCCTATGCCATTTACATGTCTATATTGTACTCTGACTCACTAGCCACATGTTAGTTCTCTATTTATAGTAGATATTTCTATTACAGCTTTCTCTCTCTGTTTACATACTGTACTTCTTTCAGTACTTGTATCTTACTTTACTGCATGATTATATTTTCTAACCTGCTATGAACTGTTGAGATGTACTGTACTCGCTCCTGTCCTGACTGGACCTGTTGAAAATATTACAGAGGACGAGGAGGAGGCTGGTCTGGATACTTACCACGGGGCAGCCTTAGATGACACCTGCGAGCTGGACCCTCAGGAGGACCCAGCTCTAGCTGAGGATATCACACCGATTGCCTAGACTAGATTAGTTAGGCTTATCTTCTTTTATGTAGTCTTGAGGCATGTTTTAGCTAGACTTTATTTGGAGTTCAGAGTTGTATATATTCTTTCATTCTGTATCTGAGACCATGTGCTTCTGGATATTGTTTGGATTATCTTAGACTACTTTTCATCTATTTATTTCCTTGAGTTCTATTTCATATCGTGCTATCTCTTCCTTAGTTGTGATTGAGTTTTACTGCTATATCACCCCCATTCGGGGAGTATAAACTGTTTAGAGATATATTGCTAGATGATTGTTGACCTATGACAGCATTCTACCGCCGACACTGCGGCGTAGGCTGGACGTAACCACGTCTCGTGCCCTTACTCTAGGGTGCGGGTCGTGACAGTATGGTAGTAATATCTTGGGGAAATTAGGATTTTTTTATAGATTTAATTAGGTTTTTATTGTGTATATATATACATATATAAATATTATATTACATCCTTAGTAAATATATATATATATATATATATATATATATATATATATATATATATATATATATATATATATATATATAAATATATATATATATATATATATATATATATATATATATATAAATGCGCTGCACTGTTCATTGAACAGTGCGTGCTCTCCCCAACCCATGAAATCCCAAGGGACCGACCCCAACAGCAGCTCAGCTGCTCTGTTTGTTTGATAAAAAAAATTTCAATTTATCGCGAGATATTGAATATCTCGCGATATACATTTATAAGGCAAAACCGACTGTAGCCCGCGGATGAAATCCGAAGGCATGGCCGATCCAAAAATCTTCAAATCTCGATCAAATCAGCCCAAATCTTTTCCTATAGGACTCTACCATATTCTCCACAAGATTACATCGAATCCAATTCAAATTTAATTGGAATTTATCCAATTTTGGATTTAAAACCTTCGGTATAACCTGCATATTCTCGGAAAAATAAAGAAGAGAGAAGCTTCTTCGATCTCAAACCTGGAGAGCTAATCTCCGACCCAGATCCTCTGAGCAGCACCCTAAACCCTAGGCGCACAGTCCCAGACGACTGCACCACCTGCTCGTCGCGCACGTCGTCGTCGATCACCTGAAATCCGCATCGAACAGAGGAAACTCTGTTTTCGTTCAGCCGCAAGGTACCTCTCTTCACCAATTCAATTCCTCACGTACAATTCATATTTTTGATGCTGCGAGTTGTCGTAGATAGCCCACCTGACCCCCTAGACAACCCAACAATTGGTTTTCTTTATTGTCGAACCATCACGTCGAAAATTCGATGCAAATATTTCGAAAAAACTGATTTTTACAACAGTATACACAAATCCATGTACCCCTGTTTAGTGGCATTTTCCTGTCAACCTAGTAGGATTATTCCAAAAATAATTAAGCAGTGAAATAGACCACCTGTAGCACTACGAGTCCTTTCTTTTAGTTTAAATTTTCGTTCATTCTATGCCATGAACTTCGAACCCAAAGTTTAGGGAAAACAGTTTTTAAAAACTATAAATTTTAGAAAGATTAATCGATACGGCGTGCGCCCCGACAAACCGGGCGACGTGGTCGTGCACTATACGCATCGAAAGGCGCGTATGGATGTTACCGACGTGTGGGAACTGACGGGACTCGATTTCGTTGTGTGTACGCGGCAAAATCAGTACGGTATCCGTCGAGATACCCCCGTATCGACAGTTTTGCAAACTAACCCATAACTTCGTGCACGTTCGTCGAATCGATACGAAACTTGCGCCATCAAGACTGTATCATTTTTCTGGTCCTGTATGCCAAGTTTGGTCCGATTCTGAGAAGGTTGATTGGAACGCCAAATTGGCGGGCCCAGCGACCGGCTCTTACGGGCGATTTTGTGCACGGCCCGCCGAAATCCAACTTTGGACATACGGTTGGGTTCGTCTCCTCAAACCGGATCGTAGGCGTGTAGTTTGATGACTTTAGAGACCGTAGGTTCTGGCACGCGTTTCGGTGCAAAACGGGTCCAACGACGGACATCAGTTTTGACCCAAAATTATGATTTTGCCCCTGTTCCAGAATTAGACTTTTAGATAGGCAGTTTCCTAGGTATTTCTTTTATGCCAAATCTGTTCGTGATGTTTGTTTCAGCATCCGAGGTCGTTCGTAAAAGTTGGCATTTCAGTGCTTCCCTATTCTGACGATTTGAGTTACCAGGCGTCGCCATTCTGCACACTACCTCCAGGCAAGATACCTTGTCACCAACTGTTTATTTATTTTAGCTCATATTTCATGCATTATTCATTATTTTCCTTATGCAAAATAAACTGTGATACATGGCATAACCTGTTAGAACTTACTGTTCATTTATATTTCCTGCTATGTATTAGTTTTCTTACACATTAAACCTAGATTTATAGGAACACCTTTGTGTGTTGCATTCATTGGCCTTGACACGTTGTAACACGAAGTTGTGTATCATATGTAGAATACGGACATGCGTGACTGGCTGGCCACCGGTACGTATAAGCCGTGCGATAGGAATAACCGCTAATAGAGGTTGCATGCTAGTTTGACTTAACGGTTATAGAGGTTCACTGTTGTGGATACAACATAGTAGGCATTGGGCGGGGAGGACAATTCCTTAGCGTATGGGCTTCGATGCACTTTCCCCTTTTGTAACCCGTGAGCTCCGCCGGAGACGCGGGTCAGATTACCCATGATTACTGACGGCCACTGGCGATTCTGCGGAACGTCATGCTCTTACTGATGGGGCCTCTGGTGCCCAAGGGGGGACTATGCCGATCCTATTTAGCCAGGGCCCATGCGCAGGAAGGATTGTTCTTAACTACATTTTACTTAGAACGGTTAGGCACCTTTATCCGTTAGGTACGAGTACTTTTGGTTTGGGTACTTGTATCTGACCGTGGCTTGGAACAATAACTTGTCGGACTAGTTTGCCACATCTTGTCCTTGTTTGGTTGTAGGTGTGGCTTACTACTTCGATGAGAAGGTATTGAACCTTGTTGGGGTCCGGATACCATATTGGATTTATAGCGTGGAAAGATACGTCACCGTGAATTAGTTTACCATCTCCTGTCCTTGTTTGGTTGGGGGGATGGTAGGCTAGTTCAGTAGGTGTGTATTGGACCATGTTATGATCTGATTTTACTTATTTTTATTGAGCAGTATTTATTCAGTTTATGTGGCATATTCTTTTTGTATCTTGTTGCGTCCCTCTGAGGACCTGGTGATCTCTCCAGGTATAGGTGTGCAGGACTTTCCGTAGGAGTATGGCTCCGGTATAGACTCATCCTTCACGCTCGAGCGAGTAGTACCTTCTGATCACAGTTGTCCCTATTGGGTCGAGGAGCCTATTTAGTCATCATTTCTTATTCTATTTATCTTAGAGGTTGGACTCTATTTTCCTTCAGTTTATTCTAGTACCGGTAGTGGATTTGTCTCCGCCCGGTCAACAGTTACATTTTGGCATTTACTTTGATTCGTGAGTTACCATTTTCTTTATATTTACTGTGGATGAGATATAGCTTTTACCTCTGACTGTTTGTTATTATTATTCACAATACAGCTTATGTGTAAATTCAAGATTTCCATATATTGGAGTATATCTCGTATATATGCAGCTGGCATGCTTCGTTCCTAGTCCTACGTATTTTGGGACTGGGGCGTTACACAACTGCTGCTTAAAAATAGAGGGATCATTTCCTTCTTCCACACACATAGATACAAAGATAGAGAATGAGATCATCAGAGTTACAGAGACGCACGTCCACTCATAGAGATCGGAAGAGACACTCAACATCTTCTTTCCCTCTGCAAGCTCCGGACATCCAGAGCAACCCAGACCTTCAGAGAACCTAAGATCGTCGTCAGATCATCAACGGAGTCAACGCACTACCACTAGCTCCATCGACACAGGACCCAGATAAAAACAAAAGTGTACTCCTAGGACTACATCTAAGTCCTACATTATAACACTGTTCTGTTTGTGATTGAAATTCCAATTCAAAGATTTTAATGGCAAACAATATATATAGGCTTAATTACAACTTAATACCCTCAACTATGTCGGTTTTTCAAGTTGATACCCTAAACGTTTTTTTGGTACAACTTGATACCCTAATAAAATTTTGGACAATAATATCCCTCCTCAAAACTAAAAACTATCCCCCAATCCACCTACCCCCTCGTCCCCTCCAGTCATCCTGGCCACTCCTTCCTCCCGATCCAGCCTCCCTCTGCCTCCGCCCTGCCCCCTCCAGCCACCCCGGCCACTCCTTCCCCCCATTACTTATCCATTATATCGTGTATTCTTTTCCAGAAATCATTCAGAGACTTGGATGACTCGAAAACTGGTGGCGGGTTTAGGTCGTCCGCGAGCTTGAGGGAGAGGTGGGCTAGGAGGAAAGCTAAGAAGGAAGCCAACAAGTGATTATTTTGCTTCTTCTTTTAGAATATTCGAGTATTGTAGTTCAAGTTCGATTGGCGTTTGGTCTTTCTATGCATCTTTGTTTGTTACCATAGAAACATATAGGAGTGGTGTGTTAATTACATTGTTTTATATTTTTAAGAAAGCTCCTTCCACCGTTGACCCCCCACCTCGAGCCATCGGTCGGGGGCGGGTGGTACGCTAGGACGATGGAGGACGGGGGCGAGGAGGGAGGGCAGGGGGCGGGGGGTGGGGCGGGTGGCCGAAGGGTTGGGGGTGGGTAGAAGGGGGGAGAAAGGACAGGGGTAGTTTGGGGTTTTTTGAATTTTAGGGTATGAAATTGAAAGTATATAATAGTTGATGGTATTAAGTTATTGAGTAAAAAAATTTATGGTGTTAACTTGAAAAATCGATATAGTTGAGGGTATTAAGTTGCAATTAAGCCATATATATATATATATATATATATATATATATATATATATATATATATATATATATATATGTGTGTGTGTGTGTGTGTGTGTGTGTGTGTGTGTGTGTGTGTGTGTGTGTGTCTCTGTGTGTGTGTGTGTATATGTGTGTGTGTGTGTGTGTGTGTGTGTGTGTGTGTGTGTGTGTGTGTGTGAATAAGGGAGGTAGGATGCCACCTCACGGGGGGTGTCTACTTGTCACCCCCCCTTCCAGCAAGTTTATTCCTTATTCGAGTGATCAGTGTCTCAAATATGCCGACGTTGGATTTTTCGTACAAGAGAGGGCACCCTAGATAGTTGAACGAAGGATGATCAACGGAGAAGCCCGTTAAGTGGGCGAGTCTTATTGCGTGCTCTCTTTTGATATTGTGGTGGGCATAGATGATGCTCTTGGATGGGTTGAGCTTCTGACCAGAGCAGGTGGAGTACCTCTGCAGGGTGTGTTGGACCACTGCCACCGCTCCTTCTTCCCCGGACGAGAAGATGAGTAAATCATCATCAAAGGCCAGGTGAGTGATTATTGGGCATCCGCTGGATGTGTGATAGTGCTGGAAGTTCGGAGTGTTGGCCATGTTGTTGAGGTTCCTACTCAGGGCGTCGGCCGCTATGATGAAGAGTGTAGATGATAGTGGGTCTCCTTGTCTAACACCACGACTGGATTTGAAAAATCTCTCGGCTTGGCCATTGATGACCGTGGAGAACCATGAGTTGCTGATAGATCTCCATACTAAGTTGGTCCAATTTTCGGAGAAGCCGAATGCCCTGAAGACCCAGATCATAAATTGCCAACCAGTCTGTCATAAGCATTCTCCATGTCGATTTTGACTGCGATGTTTCCCCATCTAGCTGGAAACTTCATGCAGGTTATTAACTCTTAGGCTAGCATATTATTGTCCTGGATGTTCCTCCCACGAACAAAGTCGCTCTGCTCCTCAGAGATGATCTTGGGGAGGATCCCTGCCATTCTGGTAGCAATAATTTTGGATATGATCTTGTTGGTGAAAGTACACAGACTGATGGGTCGAAAGTCGCGAAAGGTCTCCGGGTTTTCTTTTTTCGGGATGAGGATAAGCTTGGCACTAGAGATGGCTTTGGGGTAAGTAGCTCCTTCGAAGAATGTTGTGGCCGCTTCGGTGATGTCCTGCTTGATAATATCCCAGCACTTTCGAAAGAAGATACCCGAGAAGCCGTCCGGACTGGGAGCACTATGCTTGTTGAGGGCCCAAACCGCCTCTTTCACCTCCTAGATGGTAGGGGTGCGCTCGAGCTGGGCGTTGTCGGCGTCATTAACGAGAGAGGAGATTTGGTCCAGGAAGGCGTTGTCTTTGTGAACCGTTTCTTTGGAGAATAATTTGGAATAGAAGTCCATAGCAACTTCTTGGATGCCTTTATGGTCAGTAATGATGTTCCCGCTCTCGTCGGTGGTGTGGTGGATCGATAGCTTTTGTCTTCGTCGTTGACGCAGGCATGGAAGTATTTCGAGTTTTTGTTCCCGTCGCTATTCCATTTCAATCTAGCTTTTTGCTTCCAGAAGTCGGTCTCCACTTTAATCCTAAATTTGAGCATGGCCTTTGTGAGGTTGAGGGCAGTCCTAGCCGCCGGGGACTGATCCGATGCGAACCTGGCTTCGACACGGGTGACGTCGTCCTCGGTGACCCGAACGGCTTGAAAGATGTCCCCGAAAGCTAGTTTGCTCCAATTAGACAGGGCTTTCCTGGTCGTCTTGAGCCTGTTGCTCATGCAGGAAAGGGGGTTGGGTGAATCCTCGCTATTCCACGCTTCCGCGACGATGTCCAAGAATTGGGGGTGCTCGGTCCAGAGGTCGAGGAATTGGAAATTCTTTTTGGATGGGTTAGTATTGTTTTTAACTTCCACTAGCAGCGGGGCATGGTCGGATTCAGAGGAGTTGAGGTAGGATAGGTTGGTGGTGATCCCCATTCCGTGCCAGAGGACGTTTTTGAGGTCTCTGTCGAGACGGGAATACTGACGGCGGTTGCCTTCTTGCATATTGCACCAGGTGAAAGCGTTGCCGGTGAACTGGAGCGGGGCTAGATTGGCATTGAAAATGAAGTTGTTGAAGTCTTGCATGGCCGGGATAGGAGGGGGTCGGCCCCTGATTTTCTCATCTCTACAAGTGAGCGTATTAAAGTCTCCATTGCAAATCCAAGGGGAATTGCTATGGTTTAGGTGGATGTCAAGGAGATCGTTCCAGAGGTGTTTTCGCTCTAAGAAATCACAGCTGCCGTGGACCGCCGAGATGATGGCGTGTTCAGGGAGCATGGGGTGATCTAACCAGCAGGATAGGGCTTGCCGGGTCTCCTGGATACTCCCGATAGTGACATCTTTCGTACCAAGGATCCAAATGTCGTGTCTGCCAGCAATGGCCGTGGGTAGGCCTAGCTGCAGCTGGATAGATTTTAATCTTTTGGGAGGAATTTTGGGTTCAAGAATAATAAGGATGTCTATCTTATGGATTTTCTTAAGGCTGATGATTCTCCTTAGTGTGGATTTGTTCCCCAGCCCGCGGACATTCCATGATAGGATATTAATCATTAAGGGAGTTGTGGGGGGTTTGTTTTTTCCGCTTGGCGGCAGATCAGGTTAGGATGGTTTTGGAATCTGCTGGTCCTTTCCTTATAAAGGCACCATTTTCATTCTTAGTAGTGGTAGGATGATCACAAGTTGATTCCACGTATTGGTCCGGGGGGGCGATCGATTCCCCGGCAGAGTCCAAAGTGGGGTCCTCTGGAGGAATAACTAAGGAGTCACTGGAGCTCCCTATCAGAAGCATGGATTACTGAAGAGGAAAGCCTGCAGCTTGAACCTGTTGGCCCCTCTGAACTAGATCCGGGCCTAGAATAGCAAGGGCTGCTACGATGGGGTCTTCGATGATGTGTTGGTGATCATCATCGATAGTGACAATGGTCGCCTCTTCGTCCTCCGAGCAGGGAATCGTGGCGATGGTGCTCTCGACTTGGGGGGGCTCTGATGACGATGGAGAAGCTGCATCCTCCGAATCTAGAGCTTCGAATTGGTTGGAGAGCGTGATAGCTTGAGTGTTGAGAGGGATCAATGCTTTGCTGGAGATCTCGCTTTTGTCCGACATGCAGTTACTGGAGTTGAAGCGGATGTGTGAATTGGGAAGGGGTAGAAGGGGCCCCTGGGGGTCCTCCCCTCTGTTTACGCTTTGTTATTCCTGACCGGTTTCTTCTTAAGTTCATGATGGAGACGGTGGCAATATTTTGGGGTGTGACCTCTTAGATGGCAGTGGTTGCAGAACAAAATGTGGTTGTCATAGAGGATTTATTGGGCGTGAGTCTGGTTGCCCAGCTCTATAGTGATAAGATTCGGTGGTTCGGAAGAAAGGCCGAGTTCTACACAAATTTTGGCGTAGTGAGCTTTGGTGAGATTGCTAGTCTCTGGAGCCGTTGCCACGTACGTGCCGAAGGAGTTAGCAATACGCCTAAGAGCCGCTGGAACAAAGCAAATGAGGGGAAGATTGGGCAGGGTCACCCAAGCGGCGACCTTCGGAGAATCTTCTTTGGTGCTGAAGCTAGTCGACCACTTAATGATCTTCATCTGGTGGGAGTCAATCCTGCAAGTGCCTTTGGACCACACGGTCCTGTGGTCGAGGTTAGAGGATAAGTGGAGAATAATATGCCTAGGATCGATGGGTGCTACTCGATATTGTGCCGAAAGCTTCCAGCTAGCAATCTCCTCCTGCACCCTGGAGAGATTGGGACAACCAGAGGAAAATTTAAGGATAAAGGAGTAGGGGAAGGATGATGACAGAGAGGTTAATTTTGAGTCGGAGAAAGGAACTAAAGGCACTGGAGTGTCCCGAGAGTACTCGATGTCCGGAAGATGGACGTCAGAGAAAATGTGACTCTAATCAGAAGCTAGGTCCGGGCGCAGCTTGGCGGCGTAGGACGCCGGGGCTGATCCGGAAGGGGAAGGGGCGATCTGGGGAGGGTTTAAAGCGGGGCAAGGGGATGAGGGGACGGGGTCCGCCGGAAGGCCCTTACTAGGGGACGGGGAGGGGGAAGGCTGGCCGGGGATGGGCGGAGAGATGGCCGCCCTGCAAGCAAGGGTAGAAGACGTTAGCGGCCAGCATGACGAGGGGTGGCAGGATCCCGGATCCGATGTGCCAGAGACTCCCGGGGTGGCGACGGAGGTGTGGGGTGGGGGAGGACCAACAGCAGGAGGTGTGGGAACCGAGGGTGTCGGGCCCGAAGACTCGATTGGGGGGGAAGGGAGGGAGGGAGAATAGTGGGGAAGGGGTGGATGGTCGGACAAGCGAGCTAGCTATTGGGGCAACGAAGCACCCAACGAGGGAGAGAGGGCCGGGGGCTCAACGGAAGAGGGGGCGGAGGGAGCCGGGTGCTCAACAGGAGAGGAGGGGGCCGGTGGAGTGAGAGGAGCTGGGAGGGAGGGAGGAGAATAGGCTGGAAGAAAATAGGGAGGGGAAATACACGGATGGGGGGAAGGAAATACGCGGAGATGGAAGAAGACCAATACGCGACCGATTCATCCAGCTGTCCCGCGTAAGAACCATCCCGCACGTAAAAAGCAGGGCTAAGCTCACTGCCAAGACCCGCGAAGAGTTCATGGTAAAGGTCAGGGTGGGCCCCACCGCTAGGAGCGTAGAGAAGGGGAGCAACACGCGCGGAATGAGCGTAAAAATAGGGGCTTCTCTCGTGAGAGGACCAGTTGCTGTCCCGTACGAGAGGCCATGAGTAGGGGGACCACCGCCTGCACCGCAGGGGGCACCCTACCCGAGGAGACAGCAATCCCGATGGAAAATTGAAAAAGAGGGTTGGGCGGCAAACTGGAGACGGACGCCAGGGAGTGATCGGTCCAAGGAGGGCCGGCCAGTCTCCCACCGGAGGCGTCGCCCAAGGGGAGTGGGGTGCCGAGCTGGTAGGACCACCGGGGGTCTCCCCAGAGCGAGAGAGAAATGGGGAGAGCTTGGGGGGAGGCGGTGGAGAGAAGTCAGAATCAACGGAGTTGCTGGCCTGGGGGGATTGGGAGGGAGAAAGGAGGGGAGATGGAGGAAGAGGAACACCGTAGGGATGGAGGAAAGAAGGGAGGGACGCTTGGCGGACCAAAGCCAGGACCTCGTCCGGCCAAGGGGGCATAGCGGAAAGGGGTGGAGGCGGAGCGCCGGGAGGGCAGACGAGCAAGGAGGGGAGGGCCTAGGGGCTCCCCGGAGGGAAGAGCTGCGGAAGGGAGCCAAGATCTACTGCCATCAAATAAATAAATAAATATATATATATATATATATATATATATATATATATATATATATATATATATATATAAGTGTGTGTATGTGTTGGAAGAAGATAATTGTATTAATATAATTCCAGTTTACACCCTGCTATTTAGGTAGTATCCCCAGTTATCCCCATCCCCAATACATCAGATTCAATATTATGGATAATCCTAATAGTAGTAGTAAATAATCCATCGAATATTCGATTTTTTTCTCTCCCTCTAAATGTGTCTAACTACCGCGGTTGTCTCATGTAAGTCTCCTTAAACCACTATGTTCCTCGGCTTCGGGCAACCCTGATACCACCGATCACCTTATCTATGTTTTGGTTGTCTCTAACGCACAAATTAAGCTTAATCCCCTACTCCCGCCATATATCCCATGGCAAAGGACAATTAAAAAAAAATATTCCATAGACTCATTTGACTGTCGACATAGCAAGCACTGCAAATTGTCATTTTGAAAACCAAATCTGACCAACCTCTCTTGTAACACCCAGTTTTCCAGATGAGGGTAATTTTGAAATTTTGTAATTATAATTATTATTTATTGATTATTATTTCATATTATGATTTTTTGGTGATTTTTAATCATTTTTAAACTATTTAAAATTATGACTTGTGATTTTGACATTTTACTATTGTTTGGTTTTAATTTCGAGGAATTTGTCACCCCCAGTTTTCAGGAACAAGGGTATTTTTTTCATTTTGTATTTTTGAAATATTTTTAAAATTTATTTTATTATTTATGATATTGTTTTGGGATTATTTGAGTCGGGTTCAAATTTCAGCTCAATCCGACTTGAAACGGGGACCCGGGGGTAGTGTTGACTTTAGTGGACCCACACATTAGTTAGCCATGGCCCACATGATAGAAATATTTTAGTTAGAGGTTAGACTAATTATTATGGATAAGGTTAGTGTGATTAGAGACTTTAGAATGACTAATTTAGCCCCAACCAATTCGCCCTTTCCTAATACTAATAGAATAGGTTAGTGGGGGCATTTTGGACCTTACCATAATAGGACAAATAGCCCCATATGGCCAGCCACTTTGGGATAGGATAGGCTCAAGTTCATTTCATTATTCTCATCCACACTCTCTCTCTTGTTCTTCCCCAAATTTCTAGAGAGCAATCCCTAGCAATTTCTCCACCAAATTCTTCCATTTTGCCACTAAATCTTCTTCTTTCCTTCTCCATTCTAGCCAAGGAGGAAGCTACCCAAGTTTGGGAGGATTCGGAGCTCGTTCGTGTCCTTTTGGAATCTCTACGTGTCGGTGTCGCTCCGGGAAGGCTTTTCTTCGATTCGATCTACCGGGAGGTATAAATCCCTTCTCCTTTTCATTTCCTCATGCATATAGGTCTATTTTGAACCCATATGAATGACCCCCATGGTTGTATCTCCATTTTGTGTCCATTTCGTGTCCAATTGGAGGTCATAGGAGTGTCCTTTGTGTTGTGATTGTGTCCTAGTGGAAAAAACCCCTATTTTGGACACTTGTGATTGTTGGTATTTTTGCTACATTGGAGGTGCACCGCCATCTGTACAGAGACTTTTCCCTTCGTTTCCGGTTTCTCTCAGCAGCAGCGATTCATTCAGCATCAGCAGCAGAGATTTGTGCAGTATCAGCATCAGGCTGGAGGAAACCAGCAGGGCGAGCTATCGTCAGGACAGTCGAGGATGCACAGACCGTTGGAGATCTTGCTGCAAGTTCCGTTCTTCTCAATTCCATTCCCGCAATTGTCTTTTATAATTACCTTGAAATCTGATTCCATCTGTTCCTTCTTGATTGATTAATTTTGTCATGTTACTCTTTTGTTGTATTTGTTTTTCTTTTGAGAAAATCATATGGGCTAGGTCGCCTAAATCATGGGATCGAGAATCCTCGATAGTCGTGTTAGTTGGCATAGTGAGGACATGTAGTCAGATTTGGATGTATTCTCGGGTATGGAAATTTAAGGTTTTCGCCGTCGCATGCGGCAGTACGAAAATTTTAAATACCATGAACCTAGAGGTACGTACCTTAGTCAAGGACTCTGTGATTATCGTAGCCTTGCTCACTAGCATGATGAAGACTCTGGACAACATGATTTTGGACAGACGCATATGATTAACAGATTGTATCTTGAGAAGGTTTAAACATCATACCCTTTTGATTGTTATAAATGACTTAGGAGTAGGGATATTTAGTTTTGTAGAGCTTATTCATAGGTAGTTCCTTCATAGTATAATAGTATGATGACTTGTAGAGTGTCTGTACCCTAGAGGTGATAGTTAGCATTGGTGTTAGAATAGTAACCCATTGCAGATAATTCTCCTGTTATCTATAATACCAACCAGTTACACATAGGATGTTAGTATGCCTTACAGCCTTGATGATTATTACTACTTTCCCTTACCTTTTCCAGTGAGGCACCCATGACCAGAGCCTGCCTTTGAGTATAGTTGTAGTTTCACCTAAGACCGAGAGGTCTATTTGCATAGATAGATTGCAGATGATATTGGCATATGGGATATAGGTTAGTTGGTATCTATAGGCCATTGTTGTATAGGGTTATAAATATATTGTTTAGCCTATACTTGGTTCAGTTTTCCATTTTAGTTAAGTTCTCTTCGTGTTGAGTTCCTTTATGTTGATCACCTTTATAGGCAGTGTGCAGACCCTTCACTAGATAACATGTCCCCTTGATTCAGACCATTCATCCTTAGCCTAGTTCTAAGCATTGTTTCAGACCCTTATAAGTTTAGTCTGCCTTAACCCTTGGTTGATCAGTCATGTATATATATATATAGATGATATACTTAGGATATATGTGATGGGTTGTTGTTCTTGAGCATATATATATATATATATATATATATATATATATGTGGTATTTGGTATTCATGTGCTTAGCTTGTAGGTATTTAGTTATAGGTGACTTGATAGGATTGGGAAGTTAAGAGCTAGTCTATTATAGAGTTCCTCTTTTGCTAAATTCTAGTTGCCAACACCTAGATAGCTAGCATAGGTAAAACCCTAAGAAGTTGACTAGTTGATGACCAAGTACTTGGATGTTGAAAAATTGACTAGTGATTGACCCTTGACTATGTTTGACATAGAAGGGGGTGCGATCATCTTAATTTCGAGGACAAAATTTTTATAAGGTGGGTAGGATTGTAACATCCAGTTTTCCAGATGAGGGTAATTTTGAAATTTTATAATTATAATTATTATTTATTGATTATTATTTCATATTATGATTTTTTTTGTGATTTTTAATCATTTTTAAACTATTTAAAATTATGACTTGTGATTTTGACATTTTACTATTGTTTGGTTTTAATTTCGAGGAATTTGTCACCCCCAGTTTTCAGAAACAGGGGTATTTTTGTCATTTTGTATTTTTGAAATATTTTTGAAATTTATTTATTATTTATGATATTGTTTTGGGATTATTTGAGTCGGGTTCGAATTTCAGCTCAATCCGACTTGAAACGGGGACCCGGGGGTAGTGTTGACTTTAGTGGACCCACACATTAGTTAGCCATGGCCCACATGATAGAAATATTTTAGTTAGAGGTTAGACTAATTATTATGGATAAGGTTAGTGTGATTAGAGACTTTAGAATGACTAATTTAGCCCCAACCAATTCGCCCTTTCCTAATACTAATAGAATAGGTTAGTGGGGGCATTTTGGACCTTACCATAATAGGACAAATAGCCCCATATGGCCAGCCACTTTGGGATAGGATAGGCTCAAGTTCATTTCATTATTCTCATCCACACTCTCTCTCTTGTTCTTCCCCAAATTTCTAGAGAGCAATCCCTAGCAATTTCTCCACCAAATCCTTCCATTTCGCCACTAAATCTTCTTCTTTCCTTCTCCATTCTAGCCAAGGAGGAAGCTACCCAAGTTTGGGAGGATTCGGAGCTCGTTCGTGTCCTTTTGGAATCTCTACGTGCCGGTGTCGCTCCGGGAAGGCTTTTCTTCGATTCGATCTACCGGGAGGTATAAATCCCTTCTCTTTTTCATTTCCTCATGCATATAGGTCTATTTTGAACCAATAGGAATGACCCCCATGGTTGTATCTCCATTTCGTGTCCATTTGGAGGTCATAGGAGTGTCCTTTGTGTTGTGATTGTGTCCTAGTGGAAAAAAACTCCTATTTTGGACACTTGTGTGCATATATATATATATATATATATATATATATATATATATATATATATATATATATATATATATATATATATATATATTTGTGTGTGTGGTTAGATGGTTAGAGAGTTGATTGATCTTAGTTAGGATGGTTAGAATGAGTTTTATTTGGATACCTATGTTTGTATCCAAGTATCTTGGCCTATATGTGTTCTTTTGTCAAATTCGTCATAATTTTTATCCACGTTTTTATTAACCAAAGCAACTTAGAAATGTCATAACTTTTAGCTTAGAACTCTGATTTATCTTCCATTTTTTTTAAAAGAACCGTATCGAAGTTAGATTTCCAAATATATATTTTAATAAGCCAAATTCTTTCTGTAACTTTCTGTAGAATTATTTGAGTGTCAGCTGTACGAAAGACGAACGTGTTTCGGTATTTTCGCGATTCCGGGAGCTTCCGGACACGAAAATGCGATCCGTTTAAAGTTTCGAAAAGCTAACACGAAGAGCTACAACATACTTTAATTCTAGAATTTAATGAATGCCCAATTGGTACAGTATTGATTTTAAGTAGAAGAGTGACTATACGATATATGCATTTTGTGTAACCTATGAGCCTATGTAGTATGGATATTAAATGAATATAAAGTATGTAATACATGATATGTTAGATGAATAAAATGATATATATATGATATATATTCTCTTTACATTAATTCATATATATGGTTGAATGCAAGCATGTAGGAATGCTATTAATATAATGCATATAAGCAATGTATGAATGAAAGAATGATATACAATGTATGCATGAAAGTATATAATGAATGCTAGATATGAATGCAAGATATATATGTAATGATAGATATGAATGCATAATGTATAAATATTGTAATGCAATATATAATGATAACATGTATGGTAATGTAGAGTATATGATGCAAGCATGAATGAATGGAGAAAATACATGTATATAGGTAATATAGAATATAATATGAAAGGAATGAATGATAATATATAACATGATATGTAGGTAATGCAAGGTATGAAATATATGATGTGTATATGTTTGTATGTCTCTATGTTAATGTATGAAATGATATGAATATACAATGTATGCATATGTATAAAACATGTAGGTAATGCATAGATGCATGAATGAAATGAATGTTTGCAATATGTTAATATAAATACAAGTATCTAATATGCATGAATGTAAGTATAATATTAATACAAGTATACATGTATGTATCATGTAAATATAATATACATGATATGTATGTATGCATGTATACAAGGTAAGTATGTATGTATGTATTTCTATAAACTGAGTTAACCTATAACCTTTACACACATGCATTCATACACCCTTTGACATCATGTATCCCATGTCACATACACCTATCTATCACTAAATTTTAGAACATTAACACATATCCTTTCACACACATGCCAAACACACACATACTCACTTACTCTTTTACCTCGCTTTCTATATATATATATATATATATATATTATATATATATACTATATATATATATATATATAATATATATATATATATATATATATATGTGTGTGCCTATATATATAGCTTTCTTATATATATCTATGTATATGAATATGTGAATGTGAATAATATATATACATTATATGACTAAGTTTGTGTGCCTTGTTAGCTTATGGTTTAGTTTTGTGCTTGGTTTAGCAAGTGACTTAGGCTATGAGTTAGTAGCTATCTTGGATACTTGATTTGCATATACTTAGTTTGTTTAGACCTAGAATAACTTGTTTGACCTAATTTAGACTTGTTAGACCTAGTTTGACCATAGTTGACCTAGGTTTGACTTTCATGGTTGACCAAGTTGACCAAGAGTTGATTTTGGTCTAGATTGACCTAGAATCATGTAGAATGCATAGTAAAACTTCATATTGTCATTTTGGACTTGTTGTGACTTGTGCTGTTCTGATTAGGAGCCAGACACCTCTCATCGGACAGTATATTTACTTTGGACATTCAGACATCAGGCGAGTACATTCTCTGATAGTTCTTTCATTTATTTGTCAATTACTATACTTCAGTTCTAGTTAGTTGTATGTGATTCTCTGTTACAACACGTATGGATATTCTGGATTCATGTATACGACACACATTTATTTTCTGGCCTCTATTACTGGTATCATCATTCTTGGCTTCTATTACTGGAATCACCTACTGGAATCATTTACTGGAATCATTTACTGGTATCATTATATTTTGGCTGGACTCATCTTGAATTATTGTGTCGAAATTCTGAATTCACTTGCTGGGAGGAGAAATACTAGAGTAAGATATGTAGACATACCCCAATCTGGAATCTCCCAACTGGAATCTACTGAAATGATAGCCATCTCACACCCGGCCAGGTGTGTGCTGTGCCGTATTACCTACAGCCGTTTATATGTCAAACTCGGTATTTTAAAACACACTGCTAGAGTATAGGTTGGACTCACCCTGGAATCTTTGATCACTAACTGGAATCATCTCATATCGGACTCATCTTGTACTGGAATCACCTGGTATCAGATTCATGTTGTCTGAATTTATGTTGGCCTTACACTTGTTACATTTACTGTCTGGACTTATATTATGTTACCCTGGTTCAGCTAGTTCTATTTTTACAGTCTTCATTGCTATGATTCTTCTCTGTTTAGTTATTTACTTTCCTTGCACTTTATCTGTCTTTCTTACCATCACCTGAATATAAACTGTCATTTTCATCAATACAACTATCTATAACTGCTTTATAGTTCTCTGTCATTTACTTGAGTTTTTTAGATGAGATGTGCTCATTCCTGTCCTGACTAGACCTGTTGATAAATTTTACAGATAGCCTGGAGGTTGCCTGCTAGCCTAGAGGAGACAGTAGAGGTTGTATAGTTAGTTATTTCAGTTATTGAGTTGTATTTATTCTATGGATTACTGTATTGAGCTTTGAGATGTTTTCTGGATTTGTGTATCTTAGACACTTAGACTTCTATCTGCTGTATCTCTTTTGGATTTCATGTTTTACCTATCTTTTATCTCGCTCTACCTTAGTTGTGATTGAGACTGTATCTGCTATGTCACCTCCATTCGGAGAGTATATACTATAGAGGTTCCTTTATATTGTTAGATGTTTGACCTAGGACAGCGTTCTACCGCCGACACTGCGGCGTAGGCTGGACGTACCCACGTCTCGTGCCCTTACTCTAGGGTGCGGGTCGTGACATCTCTCGTGAGCATGCGGCCTTGTGCAATTTGTATAAACACAACTGTATTTTTCTAGTTATACCCTTCATATCTGAGTGAGCCATCTTGTCATGCCCTAGTCCCAAAATACATAGGACTATGATACATGAACATGCCATCTACGTATTTAACTAGACTTTAGTTTGATTCAAATACGTATAAGTTGTGTAAATACGAACAGGTGTCCATGTAATCATACTAACATCCACAACAGTAACTACGCTAAGAACTATAAAAATATATAACTAAGAAGAACATATAAGAAGGCAACCACTAATGATACTTGAAGATCCCGAAGATGTAGCTCCCCATATGCTTAAGTCAGATCTCAGCAATAACCTAGAAGAAAAACAACAATAACCTGGATAGATCATCAGATCCTCAGAGGGACGTAGCAAGATACATAATATACATGTCGAAATAAAATACAGCAAATAACGTGAATGAACAGAAATACAGAGACAACTAACACTAATCATGTATGGCCACCTATATTCAATACAATTTAAGGATAACGTTCGCAAGCGCAGGCATTTCCAAAGTAAATGCAATAGGGTAGGAGTATACATATAGTCGTAGTTCCGTGTCGGAATCTCAACGGTAAATAAGGAAGAATCCCTTACTTAGTGGTAGAATCTCACCAATAACTAAGAGAGGCTGCAACTCAGAAAACAAAGCTCATCTTTGAATAAATATATATACATATAATAAAGTGTAAGTGCACAACATGGCCCGCACAAGTAGTAATTGTCTCCCCTCCTAAATGTTACTGTCCATCTCACCTCCACGACACGTCCAGACAGTCTTCTAATCAAGGAACAAGTGTCCCGCCCCGATCCGAGAAATCGCTCGTCCTTGCTAGATTTCACCCGAATCATCGTCCTCGCTGGGGCGTGATGCCGACGAGCTTGGAGTTGCACTCGTGCAAGGCAAGATAACATGTTCACATAGTGTCTATCTCAAATTGATAACATAAGCAGCGGAAGGAAAACATAATATACAATAAGAATCTCTTTTATTGATAATGAACTGAAGATTACAAAGGCTCTGAATAGCCCAACTTAACATGCCAATTGGCTACAACGCTCATGATCTCTCTAGCTCACAAAGGATTACATTGTCCATACATTATGCCTCTTTATAGCCACCAAGTAGTCTTCAGCCAAACATCTCCATGTTGCAAGTCTGAACGCCAATGCGGTAGCTCCACTTGAAACGCTAAGGACTCCATGTCTCGGCGCGTCCAAGCCAAGCTCCGTCCCGAGCTAAACATATCGGAACCTGCAAACAAACTAGGGGGATTAGTGCTTTCGTCCTCGCTGCACTGATCAAAACCCACTCGCACCCAAACCAAGCACTAGTATATTTAGTAAACATGCAACATTATTTGGTGATCTTTCTAATTAGCCTTAGGATCAGTTTTATGGCAATATTCAAGCATAGCAACTTAATATAATTGTGTCCAACATCGTGTTCCTGTAGCAGATACGGTTAGACATAATCTAAACATAAACATAGTGATCGTGCTCATCTCTATCCCTTTTTGCCTAGCCTGTAATGGTTAGAACTTTACATAAGCAATCATACGATTCACGCAACCAACCACCATACTTAGACATATGCATAAGGGTGGCAGGCCCTGCGCCTGTACCTAACTCTAATCTCAGCCCACCGGCCCTATCTATATGAAGGTCACGGTGTTTTACACCGTAATGGACTTGGCATATTTATGAGTAAGCCTATGATCGCTCCAATACGGGTTGCTAGCCCAGTATCTGAAGGATCCTAAACTTACTTATATCATAGCTTATCATAACACTGGACGGTCGCAACCCGTCCGAATGATGTGCACCATAAATACCATATATAATTCCCTCCTAGGCCGAACGGTCCCGGTGCCCCGATCGTAATCGTCCGAGGGAAGCCGCACTCGTGCACGGGTCATCCGAGTCTATTGACCATGCAATACGCGCCATAGCAAGCAAGTCATATCATTCCAACCAATCTCACGTTCCATAAACATAATCTCGTCTCTATCTCAAGTTCCTTCGGCATTATGCCCTAACACATCCGTATTGATGCACGACGCCCAACGGCTTAGACATCTCGTACTTATACTCAACGCGTTCCATTCATAAGTCATTCACATAACCGTAGTTCCGTAGTTACTTAGTTATTTCGTAGCTTCGTGCACGAGGGCACGCTTAACGCCATAATCAGTGTTCTAGGTCTAGTGTTCAATGTTCTCGGAGTCGTGCACGTGATGCACATCTCGATATTATCTTTTATTGTTCTACCATTACCGTCCTACCGCGACTCGTACACTTGATGCACGTCGCTTCAATTGTTCAATGTTCAATGTTCTACCTTAGTGTTCGACACATACTAAGATCTTTAACCATTCGAGCCATGCTCGCTAACTTAATGAACTTACGCATACAAGGATACATTTTATTAAACGTGAAGGAGTAGGAGAGAGAGTCAAGAACCCGCCTACCTTAAGTCAATACGCCTTGTCGTCTCGTCGAGCTGAAGCGGCTCGATTCCATAACTTGGTTACACGACTAACTCTCCTGACTTAGCCATTCCGTTGAACTACTCGACTGATTCAGCCTACCGTGCCCATTCTACAATCGTTGCAAGGCGATGATTTGATTTCGTGGACATTATTTTGAAAAAGGCAGAAATGTCGACCCTTTACAATCCAGCGTAAAAGCATAGCATGCACACCAGATCGATCGAAGTCAATACCTTGTTCAAACCAAACTTACTTCTTTGCATCGATTCGCATCGATAATTTATCGGGTTAACGCAACTCTTCAAGTCAATGACTCATCATAATGTACCGTGCGGAGCGGGCATTACATAATATACCACTCAAAACAAGGTTCGTCCTCAAACCAAAAACTAACACTCAAACCAAGTGTTCCGCTAGATCGTTTCACGATCTCGTGCCACTATCGTTTAATCATACAACTTAGTTTGGATCATACACATATTTTAGGCGTCCCACCAATATATGCATTTCAGCCAAGCTCAATTATAGGATATCGGGACAACTAACAAGCTCAACTTAAATCCTCAAGCACCAACTATTTCGTACTTGACTTGGCCGGATCTTAGCACCTATTTCCAAAATACTTCTCGTATGCATTATTCCGTAACACGTATTCATCTTCCAAATATTTTTGTATATAACTTAACTCAAAACTATTACTTCGATCCCATAAGTTTCTCGAAGGCCATCTAACACGTACATTGCATTAAGTCATTGCGCATTCGATCGCAGCAATTTTTTTGCAATGCCTACTCGTCCAATCGTTTCCTATCTCTCACCACTTAAGGCTTTCACCTAATCGTTTATAACATTTGGCCTTAATGACATGGACTAAGTCCAACATGTCCAAACTTTCCTTGCCTACCATCTGTACTATACATCGTACGTAATTATTCCAATACGATTCACGTTTTCGAACTATCTACGCATCGCGTCTGGGGCTACCCCTACTAGGTAACTTATCCAAATATTATGCTTAATCTCTTCCGACAGAAGAGGTTAACTTGAGTCTACGATACTCAAAGGTAACAATCTTTTCGACCCAAGGTCTCTTACGATACGCTCATCTTTATTCATACAGCGGGGATGATCAAACTTACAAGGCATGGCAAATTGGATTTAGACTTGTGGTTTGATGCGAAAGTTGTTCGAGGATGGTTTTGATGAGTATGGAATGTGTCAAACTATGATCACGAATAGATAAGCTCGGACTTAGGCGAGTAGATGTCATACGACTAACAAAGATAGTCGACGGTAATACATGAGTGATTCGAGTAGTAACGACATACAATGTGCATGAGTGATTCGAGTAGTAACAGCATAAATGTACACAAGTGATTCGAGTAGTTAACGGCGCATCAGTTGCGCGGGGGTAGATAAATTATGGATTGGTAAATTATCTTGGATTGGATAAAGTCTCATAGGAATTGTCGGGAATTAATTTGGCTCCGCGATAGGATATAGCATGGTTCGTAGTAACTGTCCCCCGTTGATGATCTTCAATTATCAAGCGCAGTTTCGGGGCAGATGACCCTAAAAGGCTTGACCGCTAAATCAAGTGAATGTTGAAGTCCCATAGGATGACCCAAGGAAGTTGCATAAGAAATTTTATCGAGGATGAAGGATGATGTAGTGCATGTTGAGGATAAGTCTAAGCGATTAAGTATCGTGTTTCGGAAGTTAGCGAGTAGCCTTCAACTAGATCGATATGGTTAGAAAATTTATGATCGATCGAATGAGTACGTGACTATGCTTGGTTGGTCGATGGTCGAATGGATGTTGAGGAACGTACTTAGGGTAGTGATGCGGTAAGGCGATTGCAAAAGTTCTACCATGCGCGAGGGCGACGAATAGTAGAATGACCCTAAGAGTAGTGTCATAGATCGGTTTGAGTAACGGTTAGGCTATGTGTGTTTGAGCGCACAATCTATGTTACGAAATGAACTAGTTGGGATTGATTCAAACATTGAGTAAGGAATTCCTATTCAATCACCAGCGCTCACGCGGAATGATCGCCCTATTTTGGCGTGACGCATGTGCGATGCTGGAGTTGTACTCGCATAAGACAAGAATATCAACATTGTGGTTATCCTCGAAATAATTAAGCACTTTCGTTTCATCTGAACCAGCATCAACTTAACTTGCCTCTTGTTCATCCAACAATGCTGAACATAATTTTCGTTCATTTGATCAGAGTATCCCCGAGTTATTGCATATCGTCTTTGATACGCCTCAATACCATCATCGATTTGCATAACTTGAATCTTCCTTTCTCATAAGCTCCAATTCTTTCAATCACTGATTATCCGAACTCAAATAAGAATCAAGTCTTGCACACATCAAGATCCATTCTGTTGTAACTAATTACCATCATCGCGACACAATTTCTAATTCATATTGTTTCACTTAACAAAATGCCTGAAAATCGGCTTTTGAAAATAAAACTTGAAAGAGTACAAATATTCTGGGAAGTATTGCTGTGGAAGTCTGATCTGAAGGCGATCACTTTGTTCCTTGGACCATACGATGATGATGAAGATCACTGCTAGAAGATGAACAGTTGGAAGAACTAAGTCACCAGAAAGGTATCAACGCACTTAGGCACTGATGGCGAGGCCGAATGCTTTCCTGCTTTGCTTCACTCTGTTCTGGAAGAAAGGTTGAAGAAGAATGCTCCAAAAAATCAAAGTCTCTGGGCTCTGATCTCTATGTATTCTCTCCTGTCTCTCTGTGCATGATGCTTTTGATGTGTAAAATAAGTCTATTTATAGACATGACTCCTTGGGCGTAAAAAGCAACACATTTAAGTTTTTACGCTGGCAACTGTCACCCACGATGGAAGTTACCCTCTACATACGTTGACACATGTCCCATTATATCAACAAAAACAGGAAGCACGTACACACGTTCTTCAATAAGTGTGGCATGAAAGCCACGTGGACAAACCACGTTCTCATGTAGCCAGAAACAATCGAGCGTAAAAATGACCCGAAACATATACTGAGCGTAAAGTGGCAAATTGGCGTAAAAGCCCAAATAAACTTCCCAGCGTAAAGTGGCTAAAATAGCCTTGAGCGTAAAGTAGCTCAAATAGACTTTACACTCACAATAGTTTTGAGCGTAAAAACTCACATAACTATCGTGCGTAAAAAGAAGTAATTTTATTAGCGTAAAGTGGCCTATTTTGCACTAAACGACAATATCGATTTTTGTGAAAATTAAATCTCTTCGAATTCTGCGTTTATACGCTGTCAACAAATCATTATGTCAGATGCATTAAATGCATGATCTGACAGCCTATTTCATCGTAAAGCAGCTAGCGTAAAGGGTAGCCAGCGTACAGAGTAGCTAGCGTAAAGGATAGCCAGCGTACAGAGTAGCTAGCGTAAAGCTTAATACAAAATAACCCTGGCATAAAGTAGCCTGGTTGAGCGTAGAGCTCTCCTTCTTTGACTTGATTTATGAGGTACTTTTTACGCTCCTACAAGACCCCCTTCAAAGTTTTCGGAATTTGAAAAGATTTCAAGAATTTCGAAATACTTTGAACATGAAAAATGGTGTCGGTCAATACTCAACCGTCATAATGAATTTTTTCTTGAAAACATTCGAACACCTCTTCATCTCCCCGAGTTGCATTAATAATAATCAATTTCCCATAAGGAATATGAAGAGTTATTTGATTGTATATAAGGAGGAGTTCTTCATTCTCACTTTTATTCTCATACTGTCATGGCATCAAAGAAAGATACGAATAAAGAAAAGGCTCCAAGCTCTAGGATTGACACAGAGACGGAGATCGAGCGAGCACGTAACTTTGTAGAGTGCTTTGGACTGACTCCAGCGATCTTCGGTCGTATAAATGGTGGCCCCTCAACTGCGTACGAAGGATCAGGTGATGCAGAAGCATTCCTCAATCTGATGCGTCGTTCCGGGATCCACAACATGCACGAATTAGGTGCCTTCCTTCGTCAGCCCAACGAAGGAGAGAAGAAATAGTAATGTTTTATGTAGAAGTGTCTTGACACTTCAACTTATCTGTAGGGGCCTACTCCCCCTTCTTTTTTATAAAAATAAAAATCTTAGTATTGATTTCATCTTTATTCGTGTAATGCATTGGTATGTAGAATTGTTCTACGCCTTTTTTGACGTATCTATGGTTGTTCATTTCCAAGAGAAACAAACCAACACGTGGCAACTGTCCTGTGGTCACGAGCGCCTTTTATTAGGATCTTTCCCGAAATAAACTCACGCCAACCGTTTCTTCGACCCTTTATAAATAGCTGAGTTAAAGAATGTTTTATGCATTCTCATTCTCATTATCATTCTTTTTCTCCGAAGATAGCTATTTGCAAGATTTCATTCTCCAACAAGAGATTGATAATGATGATGCTTTCCGATGTCGTTGCTTTGTACGCTCAGTCATCAGACGTTGATTTAACCACTCTCAAAGCCAAACCATCTGACCTTGATGGTAAGTTTGATTCATAAAACAATTGTCTTCCTTTGAGATTTTTGTTGAAAACAGATGTCTATCTTTAATAGATAAGGCACGCCTATTGAAAATGAGCACAAATCTTTGACAGATATGGAGCGCATAAAACACAGGCAAAGCCTTTTAGATAAGATGCACATGAAACACGGGCGTAAAAAGGCCTTGTTGAATAAGGTGCACAAGCAACACTCTTTAATTGGCCAGTATGTGGATGATGATACTTCTGTTGAAAAAAAAATTCTCTGTTGTTTTCTGCAGAAGCTTGGCTGAAGAAATTTTCCAGAACCGGTATTGGCGACTTGGATGATGTGAGGAGCATTATTCTGACATCAACATCAGGGAGCTCATGCGTTTTTGACGCGCGGATCAGACAACTCAGAACTTTTCGTGGGATAAAAGGGTCTTCCTCAGATGGTAGGAAGAGCCTTTATACACGGAAAGTTGGATGGTGGAGTCAACTCTATCCCGAGAAATTAGGTAGTAGAGTTCCTTTCACGGCAGGACTAGGAATCGTATCCCAATGCTGGATACATTCCTATCTCTTCTGAAGGGCCGCCATTTCTCCACCAATTGTATTGGCAGCAATGCATCTTCGGGCTGCCATACTCTGGGATTTCCTCTCGTTGAGAGAGAAGACCAGAGTTAATTCCTACTGTTCTGGTCGCCATTGAGGCTCAGATAGTAAGGAATTGACACCAACAACGAATCCGATGAAGAGGATCCAAAGAAATAGATCTCGATTAGGTCATCGTTGTTGTATAGAATGAAAATCCAAGATGTAATAGATTTCCATTATGATTTGTAAGAAAGTCTAAGAAATGTAATAGACTTTTATGATATGAGAATGGAAATGACAAGTCTTCTAAACTCAATAATTTGTATCTTAACCAGAGGTAATATAGACATGAATGAAATCTTGTTTTCTTTTTTCAGAATATACAATACTATCAGAGGTAATATGGACATGACAGCATGTAAGAACTCAAAGAAAAGTAGATTAATATCTATTCAGAGGTCAAATGGACATGATAGATAACGAAATACAAGCAGATTTAATATTTCAAAGGTCATAAGAACATGATAATAATAAATCCAACTTTTTGCCAACTGGTAAGATAGAAGATTAAAATTTTCTCTCAAAGGAGATGAGTAATCAGCTTATCCAAACATTGGTAGCTGGGGAAATAAGAAGACAGGTGTCATAGAGAATACACGCCAATATTGATAAAAGAATGGATGAACCAACGTATCTTTCGGGAAACAGAAAGTCGATTCAATTCCACAAAATGGATGAATCTGATGTAACGAATAGATAGGTCTTTTCGGGAATGAAAAGATTTCCAAGACCGGTTCGTTAATAGATCTCTCCTATAAATAGGTGAGAACTCTTTGTAACATTTCATTCTTTATTTCCATTCCTCTATCGAAATGTCTTCCAAGGACGTGCAGCAAAAGAATGAAGTCTCCATGAAAGTTGAGGACGTCATCGAGACGCGCCCCATTGAGTCAATTGTGTCAGACCCAACCAAAATAGGCGAAGGCTCTTCTACGCCCAAGCCACCACAAGATATCCTCGCTTTCTTAGTAGAGCCAGGGAAAACTCCTGAGGAAGAAACACTGAGGATGGCTGCCTGCAAGTTCTTTGTGAACTCAGGCAATGATGCCTTTGATGCATTGGCCGACTATGTATTTAATAAGGAAGGCAGTGGTCCTCGTCCTTAATCCTTTGTTCTGAACGAAAATAATAATAAAGGAGATTTTATTTTCATTCTGTCTTCTCTTTTTTTATACATAGTACTTCTTAAGAAATTTGCCATTGATCGGCATCATGAGTAGATCTCCATTAGGCTTGGATAACCGATAGGCGCCATTGGAAAACACAGTCTCAATCACATAAGGGCCTTCCCATTTTGCTTGAATTTTCCTTTGCTTTGTGAGTCATCACCATCGGTCTTCGAACAGCTAATACCAGTTCGCCAACCTTAAATACCCTCTCTTTAACTTTACGATTGAAAGTTCGAGATATACGGGCTTGATAGAGCTCAATATGCTGTTGTGCTTGAAGACGCTTCTCGTCTAATCCTTCAAGTTCTTTGGAGTCGTAAGCGATCATTATTCTCTATAGTTAGCTCATTAGCAATGGCTATTCGTAGAGATGGAATCTGGATTTCCAATGGAAGGACAGCCTCACATCCATAAACCAGTGAAAATGGTGTAAAACCAGTAGAAGTTCGGACCGTTGTTCGATAAGCCCATAAACATTCTCCAAGTTTCTTATTCCAATCACGTTTATTAGAAGAGATAAACTTTTTGAGAAGTTTGATGATCGTTTTGTTGAAAGCTTCGGCTAAACCATTAGCAATGGATTATAAGTCGTAGAAGCCAAATTTTGAATTCGATTCTTATCACATAATCGATAAAATGCCTGACTGGAAAACTGTGGTCCATTGTCATGAATTATCCGTCGAGGAATCCCGAAACGATAAATGACATGGTGCTTGATGAAGCTGATCACATTAGATATTTTCACTTCAGGGAGGGGAATTGCTTCTGCCCACTTAGAAAAGTAATCAGTTATAGCCAATATAAACCGATGTCCTTTAACAGAAGGAGGGTTAATCGGACCGATGATATCCATACCCCAAGCTTCGAAGGGCCAAGAAGCTGCTGTAGGATAGAAATTCAGAAGGTTGGTGAATAAAGTCAGCATGAATCTGACATGCTTTACACCTTTTGGCGTAATCCACAGCATCTGCTATCATGGAAGGCCAATAACACCCCGTTCTTCGAATACGATCTTGTAATTTTGGACCTGGTTGATGAGCACCACAGACACCATCATGAGCCTCACGGAGTGTCTGTTTAGCTTCATTTTCTGAAAGACAGCGCAGCAAGAGTCCATCGTATGAACGACGATATAACATATGTAAAGATGAATCATAATAGAATCGAAATGATCGTCTCTTAATTGATGCAGCTTCTTTTGGATCTTTAGGTAAAATCCCATGAACCGCATAATCAATAAATGGACTTCTCCAATCCCTCTGCTGGGAGCTTGACTCTGTAGTATAACTCTGTTCAATACACAAATTATTCTTGACACAGAATAAGTCTCGATCCAATAAAGTAATTGTATTTTGTCTTCGAATTGGAACAGCCAAGTCTGCAGCTAGGCTAGCAAGAGCATCAGCTTCCACATTCTGAGAACGTGGTACGAATTCAATGAAGAATCCTTTGAATGAAAGGACCAATTCGACTACCACTTGATGATAAGGGATAGATCAGGATTTCTGACTTCATAAGTCCCTCTAACCTGATTAACAATCAGTTGAGAATCTCCATAAGCTTCCGGAATTCAATATCCAATTGTTTTGACTTGAAGACCAATCAGTAAAGAATTATATTCTGCTACATTGTTAGAGCATGGCTCATTGAGAGAATAGACACGGTATATGACCATTTTGTCAGGAGAAACCAAGACTATTCCTACCCCAGAGACAATATTACCTTTAGGTCCAACCCGTGATGCTCCGTAAAATATAATTGCCAGATGTCATTTTTCAAAATCATATTGCAATCCACGACTTCATCTGGAATATCCTCATATAACTTTGATATTTCAGGTACATGGTGAGCAGCTAAGAAATCAGCTAATGCTTGACCCTTCACTGATTTTTGAGGTATATAAACCATGTCATAAGGATGAGCAACATCGCCCAGGTAGCTAACCTAGAGTTAAGAATGCTCGGGATTTTTCTGGAGATGACATGAATAGTCTGTCCTGTCACATAATGTCTTGTCTTTTGGACAGCAAAAACCAAAGCCAGATATTCCTTTTCTACATATACCTGTGTTCAGCTCCAACCATCATTCTGCTAAGATAATAAATTGCTTGTTCATGTCCCATATCACTTTTTTGTGCAAGAAGAGAACCAAGTGAATGATCCAAAGCTCGAACATATAGAAAAATGGTCTTCCTACCACTGGAGGTACCAGAACAGGTGGATTTGTAAGGTATTGCTTAATATCATTGAAGGCTTTCTGACGTGCTTCATCCCAAACAAATGATACACCCTTCTTTAATAGACGAGAGAAAGGTTGGCATCTCCCAGAGAGATTGGATATAAATCTCCTGATATACGCAATGCGACCCTGAAAGCCACAGAGTTCTTTCAAATTACGAGGAGGACGCATTTCAAGAATTGCTTTAACCTTATCAGGATCAACATGGATACCCTGAGAAGTAATGACAAATCTTAAAAACTTGCCACTGGAAACCCCTAAGAAAGACTTAGTAGGATTCATTTTCAATTGATGCTGACGCATCAATTTAAATACTGTCTTCAAGTCTTGAATGTGATCATCCTTTGATCGACTTTTAACAGCAATGTCATCTACGTAACATTCAATGTCTTCCGTAAATTTCTTGAAAGATGTTGCTCATGGCCCGTTGATACGTGGCACCGGCATTTTTAAGACCAAACGACATAACCGTATAGTAGTAAACCCCAAGGGGTGTACGAAAAGCAGTATGCTTCTCATCTTCTGGATGTATCTTGATCTGATTGTATCCTGAGAATCCGTCCATGAAAGACATGCGTTCAAAACCGCATGTATTGTCTATCATGACATCAGTAATTGGAAGTGGAAATTCGTCTTTTGGACAAGCTGCATTAAGATCTCGAAAATCTATGCAAACTCGGACTTTTCCATTCTTCCTCAACAGGAACAATATTGGCAAGCCAGTCTGGGTGTTGTTCTTCACGAACAAAGCCACATGTAATCAACTTTTTGACTTCTGCTTCAATTGCATCCATCATATCTGGTCGAAAATGCCATTGCTGTTGTTTTATAGGCTTGGCATTAGGAAGAATATTGAGTTTATGAGTAGCAACTTTGGGATCTAGACCTGGCATATCCTCATAACTCCATTCAAAAATATCAATATATTCTTTGATCAGTTTTATCAACTCTTCCTTTTCATCTTTAGAAAGATTTTTACTGATGAATATTGGTTTAGGCATAGTTCCATCTCCAACATCAATCTGGACAATCTCATCCTCTGTAGGTGGTTGTCGCTGTTCAAAACGAAGTTCTCATTGAGTGTCCATCTGTTGAGCCCAAAGATCATTCACAAATGGTTCAGATTCACCATCAGTTTGAACCATATTAGCTGAGAATATTTGTTCAGATTCATCAAAATAGTCTCCTCTAACATATGAGGGGTGAGATGTATCAGATTCGATGAATTGGATTTCTTTCGAATCTGATGATTGTGAAGAGCTAGAAGAGAATTCTTCTTGTATATCGTCATTAAACATATGGACGGATCATATCCCAACCCATGATGAGTTTTCTGATAAAACGGATCACCACTTAATGGTAATCGTCTACCCTTGCCTTGATTGAGACCTTGCATAGTCTTTAAATCATATCCCATATTCTGGATAATCTTGAGAGATTGTTGACTATATTGTCAATTCGGATTCTTCCTTATCTTTATCTCTTAAATCATCTGTCTGAGCAACAAGGATATTTCTAGCCGTGCCAAAACAATTTGGTGCTTGTTTTTCTTATCAGACGGAATTACGAAATAAGATTCTTCGTGACGTCTATAGGTTACACAAGCTTGTAATGAAGCAACTACAGGAAGAAGATAAGGAGAAGATGTTAGGAACCTTTGAGCATAAGGTCCAACATCGACATGAGGAGGAAAGGAATTTTCTTTATGATCAATGTATAAGGTTTCCTCTGTGTCTATGTCGTCTTTATACTGATGATTTTGATCATCAGAAGATAAAGTCATTCTTTCAACATATTTGACAGCCATATACTCAAAAAGGAAATCTTCATTGATATTGGAAAGTACAGAATGATCAATATTTACATCATTTACAATTTGACTGCTACGCTTCGGATTAATCACTAATGGACCATCATCCGTCTTTTGCGTAGATTTGCCAAGATTGACAATCAATGGTGGTTCTGGATCATTCGTACGAGAAGTACGCCCTTTGATCTTGATTATAAGAGGTTGATTGTTGACAGATTGGGGTTGAATTCGCCCTTTGACTTTGATCTTCAAAGGTTACTCTTCTGGCGAATCTTCATCAATAGACTGATCTTCGGCAAATGATCGATCTTCAGCCATGTCTGATATTTCCTTTACATGTTCTTGTTTGTAGAGCCTCGAATCAGAAAATTAGGCTTCGACACCCTTGAAAGGATTGATATCAGCAAACTCAGTCTTTACAACCCCTTGGGAATCCACGTACTTGAAGCATTGGTGGAGAGTTGAAGGCACGATGTTATGCTCATGTAACCATGGTCTTCCAAGAAGGATGTTGTAGGATACGTCTGAATTAATAACATAGAATGTTGCCATAGTTCGAAGATCACCAATCTGAATCTTCAACGAATTTCCCCAGTGGTTTGCTCTTTCCAGAGTTAAAACCAACTATTGTGGTACTAGTGTAAGTTAAGTCACTAGTAGGAATCCTCAATGGTCTTAGCATACTTTGAAGAATTATGCTAATGGAAGACCCAGGATCAATGTAAATTCTGTCAACTTCAATGGATTCAATATACCCGGTGTAGCACAAAGGCCTGTCATGCTTGTTATGCTTCAACAGCATATCTTCTTGTGTAAAGGTAATATTAGGAATCACTTCCATCACACTATGACATTGTGGGCATGATACTGGTATATTATCAGAAGTCTTGAGTTGAGCTAAGCAGGAATCAGCTTAGCAAAGCTTCACTCAAAGTTTGCGACTTTCTTTAGAAGGCGAAGCAACTCGAAGATAGATAATCTAGCCGGAGTATTAGCTAACTGGGCTAGAATATCAAATTTATAGGGTTTCATCACCACCCCCTGACTGGAAGTAGACTTCAACGGGACGTCAAAACGTACTGCTTTCTGTTTCCTTTTCAACCACAGCAGGAACAAGAGACGGTTGAGTTGATGGTATTTCACCATTCTCTGCTTCTTTGGGGGATCCCTCATAATCTTTGTGGTACTCTTTTCCAGATCTTGTACCAGCAAAGGTTTTTCTTCAGACTCAGAAGAAGGAAGTACCATATTGCAGGATTTAGTCTTCCTTCCCTTAGCCTTCTTTACGAGGATTGTTATGCAGAACCTCAGAACCCAATCCAACAGTGGATGTTTGACTTTGAATTTGTAAAGGAAGTCGTATTCCTTTATCATAATTCAAACTTCTGCCTTTTGAAAATCATAACCATCTTCTTCATGAGAAGACAGATTGCTACTGTACAAGTGAGTAGGCAACGACTTTTAACAAGTGGTTCAACAGAGAAAGAAGAAGAGATCTCTGTAACTACAAGAGAATGAGGAATAGACGTCTCTGTAGCTACGGGAGGAGAAGATTCGGGATACGAGGAAAGATCCCTGTAGGAACTTTTTCATAAGCAGCGAAGACTTGTTGTGCCCGGTATAAGGGAACTATTCATGGCTAGCCACTGCTGATAATAAGTTTGAGCTTGGTAGGAGGAGCCAAACTTGGAGGACATATGTTCAATCCTCTCAGTCTATCTTCTAAAGGAAGGCCATCCCATAGATGATCCAAATCATCAGGATCTGGAATAATGAGAAATCATGTTGCAGGTTTTGACTTTTTTACCTTTCTTGGATTTTGAAGTTTTACCTTCATCTTTCATTTCAGGTACTAAGTCAGGATGCACCCACATAATTTCTCTATTCTTTAATGTGAGAGGCAATAATCCTTCATTTTCCTCTCTAGCAGGCGGGATATTCACAATCTTCATCGTCGCCTTCGAATTGGAATAATTCCATCTGGATTTGTTGAGGAAAATCTCCGAATTGAAGAGAAACCATATTGGTTGTGACCGTATGCTCATCATTAGTTAGAGAGATGGCATTGGCATTAATCAATTCTTGGATTTTCTTCTTTAGGACATAGCAAGCCCTGGTAGGATGATTTATGTATCTGTATGATACAATATTTGGATTGTCAGTCAGATTCACCTCATTAGGCCTCTTTGGCTCCGGGATCTGGAGTTTGCCACTCTTCACCAGACATTGAAATATCCTGGGATATCACTCTCGTCAAAAGAATATTCTTCTTTTGGCTTAGAAGACTCCTGATTATTCGGTGTCGTTTTGCTTTTGGAAAGATTAACCATAAGAGTGTCTTTTCCTTTTGCATTACGATTGCCAGAATTATTACCAGATTATATTTCTTTCCTTTATCCTCTGAGGCAAAAATCATTCCATGTTCACGAGCCAACCTACCATTGGTCTCGGCAAAACTGCTGCTATGATAAACGAAGCCCAATCTGTGAATTGGGAACCCGTGAAGACAGCGATGGATGGTCGCAGATTCATCTTGCATGTATCAATTAACGCTGAATCTGGCATACCAAGAGGCATCTTTAGAGTCGCCTGTCGGAAACGTTCAATAACGTCCGAGTATCTTCTTTCTCCTTTTGCTTAATTTCTATTAAAGAGGACATGTTCATGTCCATACCTCCTTCATAGAAGCGAGAGAAATTTGCCTTAAATTCGTCAAAAGACGAAATGCAATTGTCGGGTAAACTACGATACCAGTCGTAAGCTGAACCCGTCAAGCATCCAATGAATACTCGAGTGAGAAGAGCATCATTTTTCTGCAAATGTACAGTCATAATATCAAAGTAATTGATATACTGACTAGGAGAAACCTTTCCATCAAACAATACCATTGACTGTGGCTTGAATTTCGGTGGAAAGGGTACATCATTCCAATGAGGAGGATAAGGTTGCTTAATCCCTAACCTCTGGAGTTGATCCTTTTGCTTCAAAACTTCAAACTGTGCTTTAGCTCACGCACTGCTTGAATGGCTTCGCTGGTTTGTGGAAGCACATTTGATTGACTAGTTGTTGGTTGTACCGTAACCCCCACCGGAGATGGTACATCTTCTGGAATGATGGGATCTGGAGATGCAGAATTTTGGTTAATAGCAGGCTTTTGGATATTCAAAGGTATATCAACCCCTTGACTATCTTGAGTTTGCTGCTACCTGTACCGTGTTACTATTGCCGGTTGAGCAGTTTGTGAGCCATTATTATCTAGTGCATGCTTTGCATCATGTTAAGCATGTCTTTCAATGATTGCTCAACGACAGTGAGACGTTGTTCTGTATTAACAGATGACGTCTCTGATTCATCTCCAATAGCGTAGGATTCAACCTCTCTTGAAGATATAGAGGGATTAGTATAGAAGTATGAATCGACACTATCACTTTCGGACTCAAGAGATTGAGTACCCCCAGCTTCCGAATCAGAAGTCTGCAACTGTCTTTGTCTTCTTGATCGAGTATTCTGATATACTCCTTCAAAGGAATCAGAAGTCTATTGAATTGTTGTTGACCTGGGGTTTGGGATGTGTTCCGTCTAGGACGTCGTCCTCTGTTGGTATGTGATGCCATGTTGACTGATGCATATGACAACTCATCAGCTTGTTGTTGGGGTGCATTGAAACTTAACGGTCAAAAACTGACCGTTTGGAAGCCGCACAACAACATTTAATTACAATCTGGTGACACTCACAATGGTGATTTTCTTGGGGGAGTGTCACGGAGATTGTCTATTTTACGCTTTTGCATTAGCAATTCACGTAAATCAGAAGGATTAGAAGGAGTAGTCTTCTTTATTACATTAGGGGAAAAACGTTTAGTCCCTTGTGTATAAAGAAGATTACTGGCTACATTTGCAGAACCAAACTGTACATTTTTACGCACTTGGAGTTGCGTACGTAAATCTTGAGATTTTTGAGCACGAAGGACTCCATCTTTATTGCATGTAATTTATAGGTTTGGTACTTTGCGTACAATAGTATAAGAAGGTTGTTGGTTGAAAACAGAAGTTTTACCAACTATGTTTTTATGCTTCATGCGTGTAGGTACATTCACTTTAGATGCAGAAGCATCATTGTAAATTTTATCTACACTGTCACAGATAGGAGATTTACCTTTACGTATAGAGCGCAAAATGAGTATTACCGCGTCATAGACGGGAGATTTTCCTTTACGTGTAGAACGTAAATTTTGTGTATCTACCGTCACAGACGGGAGACTTATTGTTACGCTCAGAACGTAAGGCATTGGAGTCTGCCACGTCACAGACGGAAGACATGTATTTACGTCCAGAACATAAAATGATTTTTACGCTCAGGGCGCAAAACCTGATTTTTACGCCCAGAGCGTAACACCGGAGAGTCTGCCACGTTACAAACGGGAGACTTATTTTTACGCAAATGGCGTATCACCGAAGTAGAGACTGCCTCATCACAGATGGGAGCCTCTACAACAGGGGTAGGAAGGATTCCTTTGCCTGCAGAGACAGTAGGGAGATCCGAGGATGCCTTGGATTTGGGAACCCAAACTTTTGCGCCTTCCTTGATTTTTGAACATTGGAGCAGCGGTTGCTACCCCCAGTCCGGAGCATTTCTTCATAGGCAGTCTGGTCGAAGTGTACAACCAGAGTCTTCTTGGTCGAACCGACGAAACATCATCATATTGAGCAATTGCCTCCTCGTCAGAGGAGAAGGTCGTCCCCAGCAGAGTCGCCATTTTGTTTCACTTAACAAAATGCCTGAAAATCGGCTTTTGAAAATAAACTTGAAAGAGTACAAAAGAGTACAAATATTCTGGGAAGTATTGCTATGGAAGTCTGATCTGAAGGCGATCACTTTGTTCCTTGGACCATACGATGATGATGAAGATCACTGCTAGAAGATGAACAGTTGGAAGAACTAAGTCACCAGAAAGGTATCTACGCACTTAGCACTGATGGCGAGGCCGAATGCTTTCCTGCTTTGCTTCACTCTGTTCTGGAAGAAAGGTTGAAGAAGAATGCTCTGAAAATCAAAGTCTCTGGGCTCTGATCTTTATGTATTCTCTCCTGTCTCTCTGTGCATGATGCTTTTGATGTGTAAAATAAGTCTATTTATAGACATGACTCCTTGGGTGTAAAAAGCAACACATTTAAGTTTTTACGCTGGCAACTGTCACCCACGATGGAAGTTACCTCTACATACGTTGACACGTATCCCATTATATCAACAAAAACAGGAAGCACGTACACACGTTCTTCAATAAGTGTGGCATGAAAGCCACGTGGACAAACCACGTTCTCATGTAGCCAGAAACAATCGGGCGTAAAAATGACCCGAAACATATACTGAGCGTAAAGTGGCAAATTGGCGTAAAACAGCCCAATAAACTTTCCAAGCGTAAAGTGGCTAAAATAGCCTTGAGCGTAAAGTAGCTCAAATAGAGTTACACTCACAATAGTTTGACGCGTAAAACTCACATAACTATCGTGCGTAAAAAGAAGTAATTTCATTGAGCGTAAAGTGGCATGTTTTGCATTAAACGACAATATCGATTTCTGTGAAAATCAAATCTCTTCGAATTCTGCGTTTATACGCTGTCAACAAATCATTATGTCAAATGCATTAAATGCATGATCTGACAGCCTATTTCCATCGTAAAGCAGCTAGCGTAAAGGGTAGCCAGCGTACAGAGTAGCTAGCGTAAAGGATAGCCAGCGTACAGAGTAGCTAGCGTAAAGCTTAATACAAAATAACCCTGGCATAAAGTAGCATGGTTGAGCGTAGAGCTCTCCTTCTTTGACTTGATTTATGAGGTACTTTTTACGCTCCTACACATATATCTATTCTTATATTCCTAGCTCGTACTTCCATATCGTGCTACCGACTCTTCGCGCTAACTCAAATTCGTTTGCACATTACTTCGTACCTACTCAACTCGTTCAGAATAGTTTTCTTATCGACTTAACTCAATTCTGACAGAGTCAACAATTCCCTTAACGTAACATTTTCTCGCTATGCTCAGCCTATCATTCGACTTATACTTAACGAATCATCGTCCGACGTATCACCCATGGATACGACTTCGCACATAATCGTTTAACTCAATTTATCGAAGCATACTCGCATCGACTTCTATCAAGTCATTCCTACTCAAGTCTCGATACTACTCCGTCCGTTGAGGACAAACCAAATCATAACCAACGCAATCGTCTTGACATAATCTATTTCAAGTCACTAAACGACTTAACATAGCTATTGCTAAGTGGTATTGCATATACCACTCAAAAATCGAGCCTATCGTTATCGATACAATACTTCGTTACACTGATCGCACAAGTGGTATTACATATACCACTCGAAATCGAGTCATTACTTGACATCATACTCCGCATAGGTCCGATATCTATTTTTCAATCAACTATCTCGTGTGGCGATCTTTCTCGATCCCAGCTCTAGCGTTCGCTTACTCGAATTGGTACAACAACTAGACCAACATGCACAGTCATTCACTCAAGTTTGATATACATCTCCGAACTAACCGTGCCCTGGTGACCATGTCGATCACACACGCAACATTCGCTTATTCAAAGCTCAACGCGACATTCGGCCAACATAAACGTTCGCCTACTCAAACTCGACTTAGCGACTAACTCGACTCATTATTATCGCATCCGCGATTTTCCAATCTCACTCATTGCAACTCGTGCAACAACTTATTCTCGATACTTAAGGTCACTACTCAATCTTGTTTAACATATCGCTATCCATCCGCATAGCTATACAACATGTATCATACCATGTCGACTCATTGCACCGATGCAACGAACGATTAACGACTTGCTGCACTCCGTGTAACCAACAATATATAACCATTTGTATAGCCATATAACACACATCGCCTTACATATCGACTCGTTGCACTTCGTGCAACCAACAACATGTATCTCTTCGCACTTCGTGCGACCAATAATATGTATCTCATTGCACTTCATACAACCAACATCACCATATTCGTTGCACTTCATGCAACCAACGACTCGACATTGTTGCACTTCGGGAAACCAACATTTCATAACACGTTGCACTTCGTGCAACCAACATTCTCCGATGGCACTTGGAGATAGCGTGATAGTCATGACATACTTGCGGCAGACGTACGCACTTAATATAGACTTATTGCATAGAACATCCAATGTAGCATCGAGCAGATCCATGAGCCATGCGGTTGCAGAAACAACTTAGAGTCAACTGATTTTTTGATATCGAAGGAACTGAGGGTCAAAGAGATTCATTCACGGCCCAGAGGATGGAACTGCTCTAATACCAACTTGTCACACCTCGATTCGGGAAATCGCTCGTCCTCGCTAGATTTTACCCGAATCATCGTCCTCGCTGGGACATGATGCCGTACGAGCCTGGAGTTGCGCTCGTGCAAGACAAGATAACAGGTTCACATAGTGTCTATCTCAAATTGATAACATAAGCAGCGGAAGGAAAACAGAATATACAATAAGAATCTCTTTTATTGATAATGAACTAAATATTACAAAGGCTCTGAATAGCCCAACTTAACATGCCAATTGGCTACAACGCTCATGATCTCTCTAGCTCACAAAGGATTACATTGTTTCATACATTATGCCTCTTTATAGCCACCAAGTAGTCTTCGGTCGAACATCTCCATGTTGCAAGTCCGAACGCCAATGCGATAGCTCCTCTTGAAATGCTAAGGACTCCATGCCTCGGCGCATCCAAGCCAAGCTCTGTCCCGAGCCAAACATATCTGGAACCTGCAAGCAAACTAGTGGGGGATTAGTGCTTTCATCCTCGATGCACTGATCAAAACCCACTCGCACCCAAACCAAGCCCTAAGTATATTTAGTGAAACATGCAACATTATTTGGTGATCTGTCTAATTAGCCTTAGGATCAGTTTCATAGCAATATTCAAGCATAGCAACTTAATATAATTGTGTCCAATATCGTGTTCCTACAGCAGATACAGTTAGACATAATCTGAACATAAACATAGTGATCGTGCTCATCTCTGTCCCTTTTTGTCTAGCCTGCAATGGTTAGAACTTTAAATAAGTAATCATATGATTCATGCAACCAACCATACTTAGACATATGCATAAGGGTGGCAGGCCCTGCACCTAACTCTAATCTCAGCCCAACCGGCCCTATCTATATGAAGGTCACGGTATTTTGCACCGTAATAGACTTGGCATATTTATGTGTAAGCCTATGATCGCTCCAATACGGATTGCTAGCCCAGTATCTGGAGGATCCCAAACTTACTGATATCATAGCTTATCACAACACTGGACGGTCGCAAACCCGTCCGAATGATGTGCACCATAAATACCATATATAATTCCCTTCTAGGTCGAACGGTCCCGGTGCCCCGGTCGTAACCGTCCGAGGGAAGCCGCACCTGTGCATGGGTCATCCGAGTCCATTGACCATGCAATACGCGCCATAGCAAACAAGTCATATCATTCCAACCAATCTCACGTTTTATAAACATAATCTCTCGTCTCTATCTCAAGGTCCTTCGGCGTTATCCTCCAACACATCCGTATTAATGCACGATGCCCAACGACTTAGACATCTCATACTTATACTCAACGCATTCCATTCATAAGTCATTCACATAACCGTGGTTCCGTAGTTACTTAGTTATTTCGTAGCTTCCGTGCACGAGGGCACGTTTAACGCCATAATCAGTATTCTAGGCCTAGTGTTCAATGTTCTCGGAGTCGTGCACGTGATGCACATCTCGATATTATCTTTCAATGTTCTACCATTACCGTCCTACCACGACTCGTACACTTGATGCACGTCGCTTTAATTGTTCAATGTTCAATGTTCTACCTTAGTGTTCGACACATACTAAGACCTTTAACCATTCGAGCCACGCTCGCTAACTTAATGGCAACTTACGCATTCAAGGATACATTTTATTAAACGTGAAGGAGTAGGGAGAGAGAGTCAAGAACCCACCCACCTTAAGTCGATACGCCTTATCGCCTCATCGAGCTGAAGTGGCTCGATTCCATAACTTGGTTGCACGACTAACTCTCCTGACTTAGCCATTCCGTTGAACTACTCGACTGATTCAGCCTACCGTGCCCATGCCACAATCCGTTGCAAGGCGATGATTTGGTTTCATGGACATCATTTTGAATAAGGCAGAAATGTCGACCCTTTACAATCCAGCATAAAAGCATAGCCTGCACACCAGATCGATCGAAGTCAATACCTTGTTCAAACCGAACTTACTTCTTTGCATCGATTCACATCGATACTTCATCGGGTCAACGCAACCCTTCGAGTCAACGACTCATCATATTGTACCGTGCGGAGCGGGGCATTACAACAAGTCTAACAAACTCATGTAAGGTCACCTAGCATACAACGCAATAGTCCGTTTATCTCATCTCACGTGTCAACATAACTAACCAGGAGCAAGTATAATCAGGAATATATAGGTAATCAGAACATGCATAATCAGGACAATATATAGGAATTGAACAGGGAAAATATGCAATAGTATAGCAGGTAAATGACTGAAATAAAAAAACATGTAAATACTGTAAATCAATTTGGCAATGTATACTTGCTTGGAGTTTGTCCAATGTGCTGAGATTGCAAATAACAACTCTA
This sequence comes from Iris pallida, assembly GCA_029216955.1. Classification (NCBI taxonomy): domain Eukaryota; kingdom Viridiplantae; phylum Streptophyta; class Magnoliopsida; order Asparagales; family Iridaceae; genus Iris; species Iris pallida. The sequence continues at coordinate 21,813,981 of JANAVB010021798.1, forward strand.
ACCGAACTATCCATGAACCGATGAATCATACTCCATGCAATATCTATCAACCCAAACCACGAACATAATATATATATATATATATATATATATATATATATATATATATATATATATATATATATATATATATTTATATATATATGTGTGTGTGTGTGTGTGTGTGTGTGTGTGTGTGTCTATATATATATATATATATATATATATAAAAATATATATATATATATATATATATATATATATATATATATATATATATATATATATATATATATATATATATTTACACACCAAAATACACGTATGACTAATAATTCCTACCTAGAGTGCTTGGATTGTTCTAAGTCGCATATTACCTATGTTATCCAAGACACTTATTAATCATACGATCTAGAACTAAGTCACACTAGTCTCTATAATCTTCATTTATTTGTTAATAACATGAATTTCAAATTCTATGTTTAAAATATCAAGTTTGTATCTCGTAATTCATGCAAGAAGTCTACGACATGCAAATTGAGACAAAACGATCAACCGTAAGGTTAACAATCATATCTTGGCGATCCATATGGTCACTTTATCAATTTTGCGATATAGGATCACTGGAATCGACTAATCTCAATTTTGACGCACGAATACGAACATAATAAGAATAATTATAATTAATGTGATACCTAAAGAAAAATCTAACAAACGTAGTCAGATGATGAAATAAACATCACCAATGTATCCATAATAGTCAAATCAGCTAGGATAGCCTATCCATAAGTTCAATCTTAGACACAGGGGCAAAACAATAATTTTTGGTCAAAACTATATCCGTTGTTGGATCCGCTTTGCACTGAAAAGCGTGCCAAAAGACATGGTCTCTAAAGTCATTAAACTATATACTTGCAAGTTCAGTTTAATGATACGAACTCAATGGTATATCTAGACTTGAATTTCGATGAGCCATTCACAAAAATGCCCTTCAAATCGGATGAAAGCTCGGGCCAATAGCTGCTTCAGGAAGTTGCTCGCTTCGGCCGAGCAGCTGATGTGCCTTTGGAGGGTTGCGGCCACAAGAAAGTTAGAATATGCTTCGATGGAGATCAATCTTCTAGCATGTGTATCAAGAAGAAGGAGGGTTATGCTTTGACGAAGACTAAACCTCTTGTAGCCCCTTCTTAGACTTTGCTGAATCTATAACCGATTCTTTGTAGAAGAATAGGATTAGTCCTTTACGTGTAGCCTTGATGAACCTGTACCAGATCTCTGTAGGCATGACAATAAAAGAACCTATTTTCGTATCTTCTGTTTTATCTTTTTAATACTCGGTCTACGCCTTTGTATCATCTACGCTGTGGTGGAGGAATGTTGTCAGCTGAGATTTTTCATACTTCTACAAGACCACCTTCAAAGTGTCCCGAACTTGGGTCAAGCTCGGGGTACTATGAACAGAAGCATGAATACGTGGCATGAGCGTACGTGCTTGGCGATGTGCTGGTGTCACGCCTAGCCCTTGGCATTAATTGCCCTGAGTCGTCGTTTTATAGAAATGGCCTATGATGGCTCCTTGGTATTGGAGCCTCTTGCATCTTGTTGATATTGCGAATATCTTTTGAAGAGGTGCAGAGTCACGTCTTTCAAGTCACTTCAAGTACCGCCATCTGACATGGAGTTGTGCTTTGGTCTAGCTTGTAAGCTTACGAGTTGATCGACACATGGCACCTACTTGGACCATACACATAGTCTATATAAAGGACTATTTCTTCCAAGAGAAGACTCAGCTGCTTTTTTCCATCATGGTCTTGCTTGACCTTGATTCAGCTCTTGGCGACCCTGGAGTTTGCCTGAGTCGACCACCGGTTGCAGGTTTTTTCCTTCAAAGAAGATGTAGGAGAATTGCTACTGAGCCTCGAGATATCTCCAAGTTCTGGGCGTCATAGGTACCGACGGTGTCTCGGATTTCTTCCGGACTCTGGCTCTTGGATTTGGATTTATTGCCATTCCGGGGAATAGCAGGACCTGCTCCTGTGGTTTCTTCGGCCGGCCATCTGGAGGTGGGGAGTCCTGTACTGGGCTTCATCCCAAGCTTGGGCCAATAGCTGCTTCCGGCGGTGGTTTGCTTTGACCAGAAAGTGATTTGCTCTGTCACCGTCGCGCTCACGCTACTGAGAGTTGTACTGAAGTTTCAGACCCTTGTCTCTATGTGTAACTACGAAGAGTCTGTAATAGGTCTTTGTAGCTACATGTTTCTGTATAAAACTTTTCTGCCTCTTCATTCTCCGTGATCTTACAACGGGAAATGACCATTCCCTGTGATTTTACAACGGGGAATGACCATTCTCCTGCATTTTTACACGAAGAATGGCCAACATGGGGAATGACCATTCTTCGTAATTTTAACACGAAGAATGACAATTCTCCGTAATTTTAACACGGAGAATGACCATTCTCCTGCATTTTAACACAGGAAATGGCCATTCTCCGTCATTTTAACACGGAGAATGACAATTCTCCGTCAATTTAACACGGAGAATGACTATTCTCCTGCATTTTAACACGAAGAATGGCCATTCTCCGTCATTTAACACGGAGAATGGCTATTCTCCTGCATTTTAAACACGGAAAATAACCATTCTTCATGATTTTACCACGAAAAATGTCCATTCTTCTGTATTTTAACACGGAGAATGACCATTCTCTTGCATTTTAACACGGAGAAAGACCATTTTTCGTGATTTTGACACGGAGAATGACAATTCTCCGTGATTTTAACACGAAGAATGACAATTCTCCTGGATTCTCTCTTAATTCTCTGTGATTCTCCGTCATTCACCTTCGGCTTATGTGCAACTCTCTTCATTCTCTTCATATCAACTCTCTTTTCTCTAACTGGGGTTCCAGTTGATGCTGATGCTACTGCTGCTGCTGATGATGATGAAGTGGGAGCTGATAATGACGACGTGGTGTGAAGATTGCGAATGAAGAGTCACCGACGAGTTTTTGAAGTAAGGTTTGAAATTTTTGGAGGAGAAAACCTATATATTCGAAAGTGAGCAATTTATGGAAGAAGAGGAAGAATCGAAACGCATTTTTGAAGAGTAGATTTCGTGGATATTTTCAATAAATTAGAAGGACACAAATGTCATTTCGTACCCTTTTATATATTTTTATTAATTCTGGACACACGATAAAATATTATTTTGTGGTGGATTTTTCATAACATTTTTGCGAGTTTGGGCTTTGGATAAATTTTATATACTTTTTTTCCCCTCAGTCTCGGGAACTTATAAGCAGTGAACTTCTGATTTTACATCCAAGCTTTGGCCCATTTCTCCTTCGTCTTCTCTTCCTCTTTCTCGTCACTGTTAACCCTAACCTTACCCTAAAATTTTCTTGGCTCCACTATAAGGGTTTCTTCTGCCATGAAGCTCGTGAGGAGGGACTTCGTCCCCAATGGGCCTGGCAGCGTCAAGGTCCACAAACCCTTTTCTCCATTCGTTCGTTTTCTTGATCTATGCTATTATCAATTCATTTTTCTTTTCTTTTCATATAAACGCCTATATTCCCTTCGATTTGCAGGTGATACCGGAAGACGACGACGACATGTGGCACGCATACAATCTGATCACCGCCGGAGACACGGTTCAAGCTGTCACCGTGAGGTACCCCTCTTCTTCATTTCTAAAGCTATGGATCCATGCATCACTTGATTGGCCTCGTTTGGTTTGCGGAAAGGAAAGGAAAGGAAATCAATTCTTTGCTCTTTCTTTTCCTTTCCTTTCCTTTGGAAAATTGCAATTCCCATCAATTTTTCTTTTTGGTGTTTGGAAAGGCCAAGGAAATTGGGAGGGAAAGTGAATCCTAGGAAATTGGGAGGGAAAGTGAATCCTTAGGCCACGTTTGGTTCGCGGAATCAGGGTCTTGGGAAAGGAAAGCCATTCTTTTCCCATGTTTGGATGCCAAAGGAAATGAGCAGGAAAGGAAATTGATTCCCGTCAATTTTTCTTCTTGGTGTTTGGAAAGGCCAAGGAAAGTGGCAGGGAAAGTGAATGCTAGAAAATTGGGAGGGAAAGTGAATCCTTAGGCCACGTTTGGTTCGCGGAATCAGGGTCTTGGGAAAGTAAAGTCATTCTTTTCCATGTTTGGATGCCAAAGGAAATGAGCAGGAAAGGAAATTGATTCCCAAGGGAAAGGAAAATAGGAGGAAAAAAATGGTTCCCCCCACTTACGGCATGGATTCACTTTCCCACCCCCAATTATTCACTTCCCCTCCCAATTTTCCAGACCTTCCAAACACTGGAAAGAAAAAGTAATGGGAATTGCAATTTCCCAAAGGAAAGAGCAAAGAATTGATTTTCTTTCTTTTCCTTTCCGCGAACCAAACGAGGCCTTAGGGTGGGAAAGTGAAGCCATTTCCCCTCCTATTTCCCTTTCCTTTGGGAATCATTTTCCTTTCCTTTGGCATTCAAACACGGGAAAGGAATGACTTTCCTTTCAACATAGGAATAACGATAGAAACGGACGCAAGGACGTAAATGAAAAGAAAGACGGAAATTACATTTATGGTCATCATCAATCCTCAGAGATTTGTATAGGGACCGTCCAAATTTCATTGAGGTCGATGTCTCTGCCAGAAAGTCCCTTAGGGTCTGTTTGGTGAATTGAAGTCCAATGACCCAATATTTGGTGTGTCCCACTTATAGTTCCATGAGTACTACTCGAACGTGTCATGTTTTGATGGGTTAATTATAGATTGGAGGAATCTTCCTGGTTTTCCTAGTTAGTTTTCTTGTTGATTTTTTGAATATATGTAGGTTTATTCTATTGCATAGTAGGAAAGAAGTTTTTATAATAATCAACAGTATCATGTGCTAAATTGATTTGACAAACGCACTTTTTTAAAAAAAGAAAAAAAACAGTCAATTTATTTTCTCTTTTAAAAATCACAGGAAAGTTCTAAGAGAGGCGGCTTCGGGGGGAAGAGATGCTGAACGCGTGAAGCTAAAGCTGGAAATTAAAGTTGAGGTAACGATGAATATAATTTATTGAGGAAATAATCAGCTTTTATCTTTTGGCAATTGACACTGCAAATAGATGGGATATGGTTTTTGTCATCAATGTTCCAAAAGCAATCTTTTGTTCCTCACCTTTGATTGAAATTGAAATCGCGAATGCTTGGACTGTTACTTTATTTGGGTTTGAGAAACAGTGGCAGTATAGTGTTAGAGAAGATAATCTCTTGTTTCTTCCATTATGGATTGAGAAAACATGTCTTTGATCAATTTGACTTTCAAAGCCCACCAAACAATTGCTTCTTGCTAGTTGTTATTTATTTATTTCTTTCGATTTTGCTGCTGTGCTTGAAAGCCTATGATGGTGGTTTTAGAAAACAATTCGCTAGAACATGTATTTTGTTTTCCCTGTTTACCCCCACCCCCACCCCCACCGCGTTAAAACCTTGGGTTTCTGAGTTACCTATACACACATGTAGGGAGATGACACGAAAGATCAATCACCAAAAGGATTTGGATACTTGGCAGCTTTCTTTTAAGATGTTCGGATCAACAAACTAACCATTTCAGTGCCACGAGTTAGACTGGAACCGATTGTCCAAGTTTCTGTTCTTCTATTTGAACCAAGTTACTTAAGCTTCAAACTGGTCCATTCCTTCTGAAGAGTGCAAAGGATAGTTTATTTCAATATGATATTTTTGTCTTTTTGTTTGTAGGAGTTAACAAACCTCAACTTAAGAGGGAAATCAGTGTTAGGAAATTACTATGGTTGTCAAGAGGTTCTGCAAGTTGGAAACCTATTCTCCCGGAATGAAATAAAAATTGCCTATTCTCCCACTTAATTCTCTCTCCAAATAAAACAAACTTACCTAATTAAATTCAATTGCCATGACCCTTCACTTGAGGAGACCAACCAGAAATGGCATGGCACAAATAAGGCATATGTGATCACTGATCAGTGTTTTTATTATGGAAGAAGGTAAGTCAGGATGTTGAGGAAACTCTGGTCGAGAATCAGCAGCAGCAGAATCAAACAATCAATGAGTTGAACAGTGAGCATGTTAGAATCACTCAAATCTAAATCAAGGTGCTTCTTATCAAGGATAGGATGTATTTGCTTCTAGATAGACAATCCCAAGAGAAAGAAAAGCTTGGAGAACAGCAGACATCGACTGCTAGTTTCTGATCCCAGCTTGCAGAAATGCACCCATGGGAAGTTCTCAAGCCCAATGTTGTTTGCCATACTTTTTTTCTCTTTTATATATACTAGATGGAGGCACATGCACATGCTAAGTATTTGAGATTGGAACTAAATCTGTACAGTTCTTGTTCACATGCTGCCAATTAGAGCATTTTTTTTGACCGTTGAGATGTCTTTGACGGAATGCAAACCATAGTTTCAAACTTGTCATAAGCAATGGATCAGTGGGGTACATCCTCATGCTACCAGATTTGTCATTTCATAGCCACCATTGAATGAAATGAAAATAAAAACTCCTACACCTTTTGGGCCGCTAGCATCACATGAACCAAAGTTTACAATGATGTCTAAGCAAAAATATTAATAATTTACATACATGTGGCAGCAAAGCAGGTATTTTTAAGGTTTCTGTTGGTAGGAAGTAAGCATCGATAACCAGATGCCTGCACCAAGTTAAAAATAGTGGGCACATTCTACTTGTAATTATTATGAGTAGGATTTGCTGGAAACTAAATTGCTTTCATCAAGAGGCATCTTTGCAAGTATTACATACACGAAGAATCAGTATGGTCAGTAGTTCCATGACATGATTAGGTAATAGGGACATGCAGTCCTAAATTTGACGATGTTTAGGATTTATCTGGTCTGACCAAAAAGGACCAAGTTAAGTCTACCTTCCTTTAACACTTTTATTGTCTTTTATTTACCTTATTTTTCCTCCAAAATTGTAAAATTTCTTGTAGTCGACTTACTTCCATAGTTTATTTAAATGGTCCTTAACCAGGTGAGTGGAAGAAAATGATACATATAGCCACCCCCAAAACCTTGCTCTAAAGGATTTTTCTTCTTCTTCTATGTGCTCTCTTCTAAACTCAGAAACCTATTGTTGACTGCTATACTCCCTTCAAACCCCCTTTGTTCTTCCTGGACGTCTACACTAACTTAACACATCTTCAATGACAAATCAATTTTCTGCTTGATATATGCCATTCGAACCAAAATACGAGGAACAACACTCAAATTTAATTTGAGAAATTTTCACCTGCGTGAGCATTGCACAAAGCCATGGGCATGTGGCCGTAACTTCTAACAGAGCCACCACCAACGGTGTATGAAATTGAAATCTAACATTAAATATGTATAATTGTGATGAAAGCAAAGCAAATTGGAGAAGTATATTAGCGGATCTATTATACACGTCGTCGACCGACAATGTCACTAGCGGCATATGAATCGAAATCCTAACATTAGAACTCAATTAAATCCCAACGCTGGAGGAGGTCTAGAAAATTGATTGGTGATGGAAGGATATTGTAGAAGTTTAGGATGGATTAGAGATCATCTCCCTATGGCAGTACATAGTAAGGGAACAAAATGGGTGCAGTTTTGAGGAAGCTCGTAGAAGCCCCCCTCTCGAATCTGAGTAAGACGATTTGGATGGCTTGAAATATGTGGGCCTATGTTAACCGTTGGATGGGGGTGAAAAAAGAAAAAAAAAAGTAGGTTATGATAGCCTAGTGGTAGTGGTGAGGCATGCGACCCAAGTGGTCAGGAGATCGATTCCCGGGGGAGCGTTCGCCACAATTACCTTCTTTCAAAAAAAAATATTTGCAGCAAGGTAATTGTATTACAATTTATGTCCCGTGCTATACTCGAGTCTTATTACTGTATTACATCATCCTCTCTTCCCCATCTAACTGGGTCTTACTCTCTGCATGTCGATCCTCGTATTTTTGCGTCTGATGCATCCTTCCTCAATCCGCCGTTCAGTCCAATTTCCATCACACGTTCTACTTGGGCTGTTCATATATATATATATATTTGATGTTGTATTGGAATCGGTTTGAGATCCTCTTTATGAATATCTGTATCGAAAATTTCGGTAGTTAGGAGTTCTTGGTTTTGGGAAGACGACTATTGATAACATTTTATTAAAATATAGTAAAATATTTGATACATTTAGACATATTTTATGACTTTTGTTACTTTTTTAGTTTTGAATGAAATAATATTGCATATTAAGAATCCTTCACCCGCAATTGGTAGTTTTGAACTCAATGATTTTAAGATTGACGAATCTTGTAAATTTATAATTAGACAACATCAATAAATAGTAATAGTTACATCCATCCGATAATGAATATTCTCGACAGAATATAAGTATATTGGTCATTGACACGACCAAATCATTTTGTTGACATTGATTTTTCTAGTACGTCTCTTTCTTTCAATTTTCCTTTCTACAATTGACCAGGTAGGAAAATACATGTCTCTATCTTCCAGTATCAACCGGTACTGGTAGGGGTGAGTATAGGATCATGACATGCTAAAATGATACAATGATTGTGTACGTGTGTGCATATATTCTCGATTTTTAGTAAACTAATAGGGTTAATTACGAGCTTATGGGCCTTGGATTTGTCATTCCTTTCGTGTACTTGAGTTCATTACACAATTTATTTGTATGACTGGAAATAAGGACTAAGGAGAGACCGGAAAAATCATCAAAGCAAATGGTTTAGGTCTTCAATGTTAATGGGTTTGAGCTAAATGAGTCTTATTTCATCCAAATCGTTGCTTAAATCCGTTCATTCAGAAGTAAAATGTCCAATTTTAAGTGAGATAGGAAGTCTGCTAGCTCGCTAAACTAGGCCTAGACAACTGCCTAGGTGTCACCTAGGTTTTGGGTCGCCAGAAAGCTCCCAGGCCTAGGCTGCACGGACGTTGTCGGCCTATTCCCATCCTAGAAAATATCTTTAGAACACAAGTATTACCTAGTGCTTCCAGCTGAAATTTTGTTATTAAATTCTGATTAAAATCACTATTGAAGCTTGGCAATGCACTAAAATACATGTAAACTGTTTTACTATTTTATGGAAGTTCTCAGGCTGTAGAATATGACAAGGAAGGGTCAGTTCTGCGTATACGTGGCAAAAATATAATGGAGAATGAGCATGTGAAGGTCGGTTCTATCTTAATCTGACGTTGTCTTTATGAAGCTGGAAATCAATACTGTGATACTGATGTGACTAATAAATATTTGTAGATTGGGCAATTTCATACGCTGGAAATTGAGCTACATAGGCCTTTTGTTCTAAGGAAGGTATGCAGAATTATGGTTCCTGTATCCACCGACTCTTTCCTATTATGTCACGTTGCCAAAGGATATATATGATTAAAAGGATTTAATCATATACATTTCTGTTTTGTTGTTAAAAAGCTAAGTAGGTCTCTTTTTGTTTATGTTCTACTAAATTCGGTAACTTTAAACTGTGTTCGATATGGACTCACGGTGATTCTGAACTTTGAACTTTGTACACGCAGGTTAATTTTCATTTTGTTAGGCATCCGCATCTGTACATGTCACAATTGCACATTGATTAGTGTTCCTATATCTTGTAGGAAATCACAGGATTGGAACGTATGGTAGATATCAGGCTCTTAATGTAGTCAAAATCCTATTTGGTAGAAAATCTTCTATGTATACTTTAGTCAAGAAAAGCTTGGAAATTCTTATTCTAGTGAGAACTTTTGTTTTGTTTTATACTTTCTTTGAGTAGGCTATTTGACTCGAGAGGATATAGGGCTGTGCTTAGATCAAGTTTCAAGTCGTCAAAATCAAAAATCATTATGGCGCATTGATGTTTTTGGTTTTGATCAGGTCAATAAAAGTAGATTTAGTCTTAGTTGAAAGGGTAATTGAAGGGAGAAATGCAACTACAAGGTGCTTTGACTCAGACTACTTATATTGATTAAGTACATTGCAAGGAGGGTCAAGACAAAAGAGATCGACACTTAGGGTTTCAGTTTACATGCTCTTTCTCTTGGGCTGCACGGGTGAATTTCCTCTATTTGGTTATGATAAAGGCCTGTCGTTAGTTACCTTAGCAAGTTTTACATATTTGTTAACTGCTTCAGTCCAAGTCCTTGTCGGTCTACCACATAACCCTCCCCCTAGTAGCATCTTCAAGTACAATTCTTGAACTCTATCTAACCGCTGAGTAGTGAGTCCACTGATCTCCATTGCATGTGTCTCAGATAATTTAAAACTGTTCTTTCACTTTTTAGTTTTTATCTTCAATCGGCGTATCTCAGTTGTTTATCTTTTCCCGTATTACTGTTCATCCATTTCAAAATTCTCATTTTATCTACAAACTGTTTTGACATGTTATATATATATATATATATATATATATATATATATATATATATATAATCGGTATTCATTTCCATAATTGTTTTGAAATTGTTTCTTTTGCAGCTGTGCTTTATAATAAATCATTGTTTTTTTGCATATAAGTCCCTTAAATCTCAGGATGTTGGGTGGGCCTAGGGGTGTGCATCGGTCGGTGGTCGACCTATTTGGTCACAATCAAAGTCGAACCAAAGTTAATCGGTTTGAAAATAATCACAGCCGAACCAAACCAACCAATTGGTCGGTTCGGTTTTGAAACCGACCGACTTGGTTCGGTTTGGATCGGTTCGGCTGATCGGTTTTGATCAGACAAAAAATTTCAAGTATATAAAAGTGTTTCACAAAATAAATTCACACAAAAATAAATCATAACCATCTTTTGTTTGGAAGATATTTGTATGAGATTCCAAAATGGTCAATAATTTTTTAAGTAGATTAATAAATTTCTTCCACAAATCCAAAATGATTCTCGGAAATAAACTATAATCCTAATAGATCTATGAATTGAAGATGGAAAATAAACAAACAATGAGATGGATAGGTTGGACCAGATATAAACCTAACTTTAGGTTGTTACTAACTAGGTTCGGTTTGGTTCGGTTTAAGCGGTTTTGAAATGACAAAACCGTGAACCGAACCAAATTGGTCGGTTTTTTAAATGGTCAAGTCGAACCAATCCGACTGGACCATCGGTTCGGTTAAAAACCGATCGATTCGGTTTGATTTGATTCGATTTGGTCGGTTTGGTTCAAATATGCACACCCCTAGACCGTGGGCCGGTCCGACATGGCCCCATTTTGACCGGGTTCGGTCCTTGTCGGGATATTCCGGTCAAGAACAATGGTCTGGGCCGGGCTGTGAATAAAACCAAATCCAGCTCGACCCAAAACTCAAGTAGATTGTCCAGGCTAGGCTTGGGCCGACCGATATTATATTAAAAACTAGCCCCCTTGGTCCTTGGATTGGGCTGGGTTTATATATATATATATATATATATATATATATATATATATATATATGAGATGTCCTTTTCTTCGGGCCGATTCGAACCGTGCCCATCCCCACGGGACCCTCCGGTGTACCCAACGGGCTACACCCCCACGGATATATATATATATATATATATATATATATATATATATATATATATATATATATATATATATATTGGGGTCTTATGGCTAACTTGTAAGGACTTAAGTTTTCTTAATAGGAAGGCTCAAGTTCGATTTCTGGCAGCCTTATATATACCGAGCAACGACTATATATATATATATACACACACACACTCTTTGACTACTCTGCATGAAGTGATCTGTGTGCACGTCGAGTCGTGGTGTACTGGTAACACCACCGTGCAGTGGAGGTGAGGGCCGGGTTCGAGCCCTCCCTCCCACGGAGGTGGCTGGGTGGCGGTGGCCACGGCCTCCGGGCCAAGGTCGGGTGGAGCCGTCCACCGGCTTTGGTTTAAAAAAAAAAAAGATCTGTGTAGGCCGAAATCTGAAGGGGACGTGGGGCAGTACTCTTTGACTAATCTGATAACCTGGTTATTTCCTATACACCCATTTATTTATCCCACTTCCTCAATGCTTACATAAAGCTATAAGACCAGATATATCTGTGGTTCAAAACGTCGGGAAAACCAAGACATTATTGCTGTTGCAGGAGAGTATTATGTATAATATTCTCATTGCATGATATTTGTAAAAATTAAGTAAAAATGTTTATGAATTGGCTTTCATTCCTTGGTATTTGGCAACAATAATCCAGCTCATTTTAGCCCTCGTCACACTTATCAACCAGTTATTAATTTGAGGTGACAGTATTAGAGGTTACTCTACCTTTGCACGCTTTTCTTCATTATCAATTTCAATGGTTGATATGACTTCACTGTTGAAGCTGCTCTTGTTACAATTTTCTGTGAATTGATTATTTCTCGGTAAGGATTTCCTCAGACTGAGATATTACTAACTCAAGAATTTTTTCCATGTCTATTGGATATCTCCTGTTTGATCTTACGAGTTTGATTCTGCTAAAAGAACTGAGACTCACTTCAATATGGTTACTCAAACTCCATTTTGCTATTTTGACTTGCATAGTTCAGTGTCATGTTTACTTTCCCTTTTTTATGCAGAACTGGTTCATTGTCATTTTTCTTGCTATGTCTATATCAAATTTCTTCTCTTGAACTTTATAGGATGTTTGGGATTCTATGGCACGGGAGATTCTCCAACAGGCATGTGGTATGTTCTCTTTCAGACAAATAATTAGAATGCTCTTTTTATCTTATACATTTGTTAATGATTTCATTATTGGAAGCTAAAACTGTTAACTTAAAACCTGTTGAATCTAAAGCTTGGTTGCCATTGCCATACTGATATCATGAATATATTTAGGATTTTTGCTTGGCTTATGCTCTGCAATGTTACCTACATAATTTCTCAAAAATATGTATGACCTGACTGATCTTTCATATCACCCTAGTGGTTACTAAATTCTTTCTTTTGGGTCTTTTAATAAGATGCAGAATTCAAGCACTAGTTTGCAATCAACTATAGCGTATTCTTTTCTCCTGCATTATAAATCAATCCCATCTTTAATGCTCATGTAGTATAAGTAAAATATTATCTAATTTAACTAATGTATCAATCCAAGGATGATAAGAAAGAACATAGTAATATATATTAGTTGGAGCCTTGGAGACATGGAGGCAGCTCATTACTTATAAATGTTTATTTGGGATGGGTCCAGATAATGAAGGCATGTAAGGCCTGAAGACCTCACTGTACAAAACCCTGAATCACTTGGTGCTCAACTTTAATATAAAAATGAACTACATCCTTTTAGGATATATACTAGACAGAATTTTGAAATCTCGGTAAATCTCAAGACTCTCAATATAACTTTCTCGTATACATTCTTCCAAATCCTCCTTAAGTTTCCATATTTGGGAATGCATATACTTCTTACATGCAAATTTATTTTTAATGATGCGTTTGACAATATTGAGTCTTCTTCTTTTCAAATTAACACATCGGCACTATTTGATCTGTTATAATTCTGGTACAGATGATTTTAAAGGTATGGATATACTTGTTTCTCCTTTTATCTTGAACTACAACCTAGATTCCAGTAAATCAGTTTTCGATTGGAGATTGTCGAAACCTGCAAATTTTAGCATTATAATTTAGAAACTACCTACCATTCGTACGACTAATCATGCAAAGGTTTAGTAGAGATATAAGCAACTTAAACAACTCGGTAGAATCAATTTCAGGTGTACAACAGAAAAATCTGCAACAAAAATATTCCCAAGCAATGTGTTATAAACCCATGAAGACCACCGGAAATTTATACATCAAGTTTAAGCTAAGATATAGAAAGTTTGATGATATGAGGAAAAATTGGTAGTAGCAACTATGTATATGTATGATTGGAAGACAGGAAAGTAGAAGTGATATCACTGCACAACATCCATACCACAAACCTGAAATATAGGTGAAGCATCCCTAGGAGCTGATATTTGGGGAGAGAAATTGTTAAAAGCAAGGTCAACACTAGTGGTTTTGGACTTTTGGTTTCGGGAATTCCGGAATTTCAATGGTTTTAATCTGTAGTTTTGGGCTGATACTGGAAGCCTTGGTAAAATGAGGAGATATGTCAAGAGGTTGAAGAAGAAACAAAGATATAAACAAAGATATATCTATCTAGCTAGTTGTTGACGAATATGTTCTTTGCAGCTAAGGGTCTGCTTGGTAACGGTGTTTTCACCGATTTTGGGGTGTTTTTGAACCGACTGTTTATGAAAACCCCTGCTTAATTTTTTTGAGGCACTGGTTTTGGTCGACTAAAAAACCTCCCAAAACCGGTGTAATGTATTTTTGGGTGGCTTTATAAACACCCCAAAATCGGTGGGTTTTGAGCGGCTCTATTTTTTATTCCATTTATATCCTCACAAAAAAATATATATAATTATAACTACTGATACCCTTCCCTATTTAATCTATTCGTGTAAAAAACTTTCAGAACCGCTCGTTAGTGAATTACCAAACATGGATTGGACTGGTTTAAAAGCCGCTACTTAAAAACCATCAAAAATCGGACCCCTCATAACCGCTCATAACCGGTACTCTAAAAACACCTCATAACCGCTACCCCTATAATTGCCAAGCAGATGCTAAGGGTCTGAGCTCTAGTCTTCAGCGTACGATCCTATCAGTTAGATAATTGAAGCTCCACATCTATGTATGAGATTGGTTGTTATTGGAACAAGCTCATCCCTATCAGAATCGATGGGGGAATAGAATATCTTGCTTGGTGTCCAAGACCACATTTTGTGCGGACAAAGATTTGAATCCAGGTCGACCCTCCGGAGGTGGAGCACCAAACTAATCGATTCTTATCTATTTATGTCATTTATTTTCATTATTTAAGAAGTGACTGCATTGCGCACTTGGCACAGGTCTGGATATAGATTAACTTGGATATAGATTAACTTGGATTACTAGGCTTATTAATTTCAATTACACCACCTTATTATGCTTAATTGGCCTCTTTATTGATCTGATTTTAGAACACTGTTTATGTTTAGGTTTATGCTCTACCCCTTTCTTTTTCCTCTCGAGTATTTTAGTGTTTTACACTCTTGGGAAATGCCCAAAGAAAGACATACATGAAATCCTTATTAATTTCAAATTCTGTTTGGAAAAACTAAGTATGGGCCGAATCAAGAAGTTTGTAATGAGTCTCTGAATGATTTGCTTTGTATGGTTATAAATAAAGCATTGATGTTAGGTTGACAACCATTTATAATAACTGTCAAATCCTTTATGGAGGCTCTTATATGCACCATGGACAACCCCTTCTGATGGGTGAAGGAGAAGGCTTGAATGATGATGGTGGTGGTGGTTACTAATAGTTATAGTTTAGCTTAAAATCCAAACGTATTCTCCTTACCGTTTTCATTTTCTTCTTATGCCTTTGACACTTTATTTGTTTAATAATTTATAACCTACAAACATTAGGTTCCATCAGATTGGTGCCGTGCCAAAAAAGTTAAACCCCTTAGGATTGATTCTTTGATCTATTTAGGAGAATGTGGTTGCACTAAGAGAATGCACTCTTGTGCTCGAGGTGTTTGTGTAATTCATGGAAAATTCTTCACAGAGGAATGTACTAATCCTATCTCTACTATTTAGAGAAGAAACACATTTGAGGGGCACACCCTCTAGCATTATTACTTCTATATCTTCTGTGTCAATGTATAACAGCATCATTGGCCCGACCTCAAGGACACCACTACCTCCTGCTGACAAAATTGTTGACTCTGTTAGCTACATTTTTGTTGCTCATGCATTTGCCACTATTGCCTCCATGCTCCTTTGCCCTCTCTCTATAAAAGAAGGAATGTGATACAATGTCATTAAAGGCATTTTATTGCCACCTTAGGTGCTTGTCTAGGCCTTTCAGATGCCCTATCACCTTGCCATCTTCGACGACCATCTCAATCGATCTTGACTTAAGTGTGATATGACCTAGGCTATTTCTTGAATTGGAACCAAGCCCAGGCCCAATAACTTAAGTTATCAATATAACTTCAACGTCCACTATTTGAAGCCAACAGGTAAGTCTATCTCAGTTCCCTCTCTCTCTCTCTCTCTCTCTCTCTCTCTCTCTCTCTTACACATAGTTCCCTCTCTTTATATCTCACTCTCTCACCACTCAATTTTCTTTTTCTCATCTCTCTATGTAAAGTTAGTGATACTTTTAGTTATTGTTTCTTGATTCAACACTTCATTCAGTTGATATTGAAGTATCAAACTTATATGTGCAATATGCATAAACAAGATTTGTATGCGTTGCTTATAGTTCTTTAGTTGTACATTTATCACACAAGTTAGGAGAAAACGATAACAAAAAATTCATGTTATAACTACAAGCTTGTCTCAACGTACCTACTACACACTCATAATTAGTCTTGAGGTCCATATCTCGCCTTTTTGAGGCCCCTACCTAGGCCTTTGGTCCTTACGATCCGCATAGGCTTACTAAGCTTGGCCTTATTTTTTTCAGGTTATATTAAAAGGAAGTCCTTATCGTTGGTTAACCTTTGAGGTCCTATATATTAATGTATTGAGAGATGTCAATGTATAAAGAGACGTACACATATTTCACATTATCCTCATGTGTGAGAGAGAGAGCTTCCATGTCTTCATGCTTTACGCATAGAAGATTAATCAAGGTTCGCACTATCAGTATTGGGACCGGTATCAGACCCTTCCTATGAATATCAGGATCGGCGATGTCGGCAATATCAATGGTTTTCGATTGAAGTATCAAATTTTTTGGTATTGGAAAGCAAATAATTATTAAAAAATTAGGAAAAATATTTTATACATTTAGGCATAATTTTAAGTATTTTTGTTGTTGTTTTTAGTAGTTTTGAAATTAAATGAAATAATAGTCATCTTTGCTTATTGGTTTAACTGCAATAAATATGTTTCTTCATTTACATGCTTTACAACCTTACTATGCTTTTACACCATTGCTGATTCGTTTTTCTCGTTAAATTTTCTGTGCCGAATTGACTGGAAAAGAGACCCCTAACATCGGTATCGGTCAATATCGGTAGCGGTCGTATCGGATCGGGATATGCCAAACTGTATCGATATCGGCCGATACTGCAAATCATGAGATAAAATTTCCAGTTATCAAGGACAAACTTATAGATGAGTCAAGAAAAATGAAAGAGATTGATGTATTTAGATCCCTACTATTTTAGTTCTTTCGGCTTAAATATTTAGTCTTGTATTTTAAAAATGATAACATAATAATGGTAGGATAAATGATGAGTAAAAATTGTGGATGTTGGAAGTTGTCTCTATTTATTATAACTTATCTCAAATGCTTTTGGACATGTGCTCCAGAGGCCAAAATATACACTAGTTATTAAAGGTTTAATTGGAGTGGTTCCCGGAACTCTAATTAGAGTGGGTAGCGGAACTAATTATGGAACTCAGGAAGTGAATTATGTTAGGAGTAGGGCTGTTAGCGGGTTGAGTTATATTAGTGCTCGATCTGGACCTATTAGTGCTACTAGTCACGTATTTTTTCCCAGACCCAGAGTAATCTTCTGATTGGGGTTGTGTTTGGTTCATTGTAATGTAATTGTAGTCGTAATGGAATTGGTTTGTAATGTAATGGAGTTACAATTACATTACCATATATGGTTAGAACATGTAATCAAAACATGCAATGTAATATCAATTACATCCAAACGTTTGGTTTAACATGTAATGCTATGGAATAATATTTGTTAATTGTACATTTTGACAAATATATCCACGGTATTTATATATATATATATTTCTTTTGACTAAGCATTTAAAGAAAAAAAAAGTATATATCTGACAATGCTTGAGCTCATTTCTTTGGAACATTTTTTTTTCAAACACCCTGTAAACACAAAACTTGAGCTCATTTTTTCTCCGTTGTCGTGAGATCCCTCAACAGGAAGCGGCAAAATGTGTACTACAAGGTCTTCGGCTACTTGGTCGACGAGCTTCGCGAGGAGGAGACCTACAAGACCTTTGTTGAAGATTTGGAGGACGCCAACGTTTTCATTGGGTCTCTCATCTTTGTCAGGAATTGGCTCTCAAGGTGAAGGCAGCCGTCGAGAAGGAGAGGGGCTGTATGGATGCGGTCCTTGTCTTCCCTTCGAATGCCCGAGGTGATGCGGCTCAACAAGCTAGGCTCGTTCAGCATGTCGCGGCTTGACAAGTCGAAGAGCCCCTTCTTGAAGCTCTTCAAGAAGAAGAAGCAAGGCACGGGGTTCGCCGACAACATGCTGAAGCTGGTCCGAACGCTGCCCAAGGTGCTCAAGTACTTGCCGAGCGACAAGGCTCAGGACGTTCGACTCTATATTCTCAGTCTCCAGTTCTGGCTAGGCAGTTCTGTAGAACCCTAGAGGGGGGTGAATAGGGCAATAAAAAATTACTTAACACAAGTAAGCTATAATATTGAAGTAAATAAGAGAGAAAGAGAATCAAACACTCGATGTATCCTGGTCTCCTCCCTAGAGGTAATCCAGTCCCGGAACTCTCTCCGGCTTAAATCACTATTGAGTAAATAGTTACACACGAGTTTGGATCCGAAGAACTCGCAAACTTCAACACGAGTTTGGATCCGAAGAACTCGCCAACTTCTTACACGAGTTTTCTTACGAAGGCTCGTCAACTTCAAAAGGAAAGGAAAAGAAACTGTTGATCTTCTATAACACTTGAAGATCGAAAAGTACAACTCTTGAATACTCTAGCACTTTGGATTGGATGACAATTAAAAACTTAGGTAGAGTAGTAATGGTGGAGCTCTTGGTTGTTGAAAAATTTATGGCTTAAGTGGATAGCCTTCAATGGAAGGAAGGAATCCATTTATATAGAAAACCAAGAGAGGATAGTATTTAATGCTCCTGAACATAATACGGACGACATGCCGTCGGTATGGACCGGCATACCGTCGATATACTGTTCGAAACAGTAACGGTAATAAATCTATCCGTTGGGAACATTTAATGCTAGTATCTTGTCCATTCAAAAATCAAATCTGATGAAGCCGGTATACCGTCGGTATACAGCGGTATGCCGTCGATATACCGATGTTCGTCACAGAACATTTTGTGGCTCATAAAAACGGTATACCGCCGGTATACTGTAGTATGCCGCCGGTATGCCGAGTTTCGTCACAGAACATTTTGTGGCTCACAAAACGGTATACCGCCGGTATACTGTAGTATGCCGCCGGTATTGCCGAGTTCTGTCACAGAACGTTTTGGAGCTCAGAAACGGTATACCGTCGGTACACAGCGGTATACCGTCGGTATGCTGTTTCTTTAGACATTGATTTTTGACTGAAAAATAGAAGAGCTTTATGTTTGTCATCCAACCTTAGGTGTTTTACAGAAAGACCTAGACCTTGTACAAATTCGAAATCTTGAATCTTTTGGGAGCTGTCTTTAAGGAGCGCTGGTCTTTTCTTCAGTCCTCTTTTAGGGACTTCCATAAGGCTTGATGACTCGGCTTGAATGGACAGATCTTTTTGTAGGAGAGCTTGAGAGATTATCTGTTAGCTGAAAT
Organism: Iris pallida; assembly: GCA_029216955.1. Classification (NCBI taxonomy): domain Eukaryota; kingdom Viridiplantae; phylum Streptophyta; class Magnoliopsida; order Asparagales; family Iridaceae; genus Iris; species Iris pallida. Next base: position 21,833,508 of record JANAVB010021798.1, read on the forward strand.
ACAGAGAAAACTAAAATACGAAGATGCTGTTAATGTTATCAAAATAAATGTGCCAACAATCTCTCCCATTTTGATAATTGACAAAACAGAGAGAACATCTTCAGGGAGTGACTCCCCCGTAGGTAGACTACTCCCCCTCAATAAGTTTTCTCCCCTTTTGTCACTTAATCAAAGATGGGAAATCAAGAATTTTAGCCAGAAAACATGAGAGCTCAAGAGTAAACGAAAGCAAGCATATATTTGATTGTCAAAGTTGGAAAGCACATGCTTGATAAACATAGACAAGAAGACAAATAAACTCTCCCGAATGGGAGTAAAGCAAGACATAAAACGGTCCCCGTAGGACCACACAAGACAGTGAAACATAACCATTGGTCCCCGCAGGACCTCAAAAGACACTAAAAACTGACACCAATTCTTTATTCGACCATCACCAAAAGGTGACCGCAGCTACTGATCTGTCGGATCATCGTCCTCACCACCCGGAGTCTCGTGAAAAGCACCAAAGGGATCTACACCATCTGGGTACATGAACCCGTAAGCATTGGGGTCATAGAACCGGGAGCCTTGGTATTGAGGATCCTGAAGGTTAAGATCCAGATAAGGATTGCGGTCCTGAAGAGTCCGCTGGATGAAGTAGGCTTGGTCATGGAAGCGACTCTGAATGAGATTCCCAAGGCCGTGGGTATTGGCCCTCATTTGCTCCTCCGCCTGAGCCATACGCATATCAAAATGCTGCTGGGTCAGCGGTATGAAATGGCCAGATGGAGGAGGCGCAGAAGGCGCTACTGCAGGAGAAGCGGTCGATGGTTCATGGGAGAAGGAAGCACGAGACGCGGAGGCACCATGGGCAGAGCGGAAAACGGCAAGAAAGGAGGGAACACCGTCCGATTGGCAGAGAGAGGTCCACGCCCTTGGCCTCAAGAATTAGGGTGATGAAGGCGCCATAGTTAAGTGACTGTTTCCCCGTAGGAAGGACAAAGAAGAAGGCGTTGAGGAGAGTCTTGGGAAACGACCAAGTCTTCTTCGAGTACAAGAAATACATGCAAACTAGAGCGTCATTGGTGATAGCATTGTAGTTGCCGGACTTGGGGTAAAGAGTGTGGCAGATGATCCGATGGAGCTCGTAGTAGAAGGGCTCCAACTGCTTTGAAAGGGCCGAAATGGCAGGAGGATTTGGTCCCTTGCAGATAATGTCGCAAAACTCATCGAAGGAGACTTCGGCGGTAGGATAGAGATCGGCCAAGGTCGGAAGAGCATCCCCGCGATTTGGTATCTCGAGAATCTCCGCAATGTCGCGAGCCGTGAGGCAAAAATGTCGATCATTGACCATGGTCCCGATGGCGTTGTTGGCCAGATCAGGAATAAGGTTGCAGTAGAAGAGGCGCACCGCCGCCGGATAGACAGGCACTTGCCGACGCAAAAGAGAGGAGAGGCTGGCAGTCTCAAAGAGTGAGAGATGGCCAGAGAAGATGTTCCAATTGATGGCCTTGCCTTTGTAGACGGCGTGGTTGGCAAAGTGATGGAACCATGCATCGGCAGCAAGGGCGGAGGTGAAGATCTTGGGATCATAGGCGCCATTAGGTAGGGGCACCGGAGTGAATTGGTTGGAAACGACGGTGGAGCGAGGTCGTTTGAGATTGGCCATTGAGTGTGATGGTAAGAGGAGGAGGAGGTGAAGGAGTATGGAGAGGAGGAAGGAGTTTGGGGTTATAAGGAGAAGAGGGGAGAGAGGGTATTAATTAGGGGGGTTTTTGAAAGAAGTGATGAATATAATAAAGGAAGGGGGGGTTTGAAAAGAGGGAGGGATGTGAAAGGATGGGATGGGTATTAATGAGGGATAGGAATAAAGGGATGGGTAGTTAATAAGGGATAGGAATGAAGGGATGGGTAGTTAATGAGGGAATTTGAAAAGATTTAAATGAAAGTAGAAGATTGTGGTGGGGCCCAAAAGCTGAGTTGACTGGCTGGCTCCGCCGCAAACGGCATGCCGGTGGATGCCGACGGTATATCGATTATGCGCGCAGAAAGTTGTTTTGAACGCAAATCGGCATGCCGCCGTATGCCGTCGGTGTGCCGTCTGAGTGGAGCTAGATGTCAAGATGAATGATGCCTAATTCTCGGCAAAGAAAAACGAAACGACCCTCCGGGAGTGGTTTGGTAAAGATATCGGCCAATTGATAAGTAGTGTCAATAAAATCAAGACGAATATCCCCCTTTTGTTGATGATCATGAAGAAAATAGTGTCTAATCTCAATGTGCTTCGTGCGTGAGTGACAAATCGGATTTTTCGTGAGATTTATCGAGCTAGTATTGTCACATTTAATGGAAGTGCAAGTAGAAGAAATACCATAATCTACAAGTGTTTGTGACATCCAAAGAATTTGTGCACAACAGCAGCCGGCCGCTGTATACTCGGTCTCAGTGGTTGAAAGAGCAACAGAGTTTTGTTTCTTACTAAACCACGATACCAAGGATTTTTCAAGGAATTGACATGTGCCGCTAGTACTTTTTCGGTCAATTTTGCATCCGGCAAAATCTGCATCCGAGAAGCCGAGAAGCTCAAAGGATGAAGATTTCGGATACCAAAGTCCCATATTAATGGTGCCTTTGAGATACCGAAAAATACACTTTACAGCACAAGTGCAATTCCTTTGGATTTGTTTGGTATCGTGCACAAAGACAAACACTAAACATAATATCAGATCGGCTAGCAGTTAAATAGAGTAAGCTCTCGATCATACATTGATACTTACGAATGTCGACCGAGATACCGTCTTCATCATTATCAAGTTTTGTCGTTGTTGCCATAGGAGTCCTTATTGATTTGGATAAGTTAAGTTCGAAGCGTTTTGAGGAGATCCTTTGGGGCCTTGTTTGATTTGCAAACCGAAAAAGAAGGATAGTTCTCCCATCATGCTCATTTCAAATTCATCATGCATTACTTTAGCAAATTCTACACAAAGTGCATTGTTAGTGGAACAAAAAATAATATCATCGACATAAATTTGAACTAACAATAGTGTGCCATTAAGGGATTTGATAAAAAGTGTGGTGTCGACTTTGCCCTTAGAAAAGTTGTGAGAGATAAGAAAAGAACTAAGGTGTTCATACCAAGCACGAGGAGCTTGTTTGAGGCCATAAAGGGCTGTGTAATTTGAAAACGTGATGAGGGAATTGAAAATCTTCAAAGCCAGGAGGTTGCTTAACATAAACTTCCTCTTTAATAATGCCATTTAGAAAAGCACTTTTAACATCCATTTGAAAAAGTTTGAAATTAAAGCAAGCAAAAGCACATAGCATGCGAATGGATTCAAGACGCGCAACCAGAGCATAGGTTTCATCGTAGTCAATGCCTTCCTCTTGGTTATAGCCTTGAGCAACCAATCGGGCTTTGTTACGAGTGACTAACCCATCTTCATTAAGTTTATTACGAAACATCCATTTAGTTCCAATAATGGGGTGATTGTGAGGTTTAGGGACAAGTTTCCAAACCTTGTTTCGCTCAAATTGATTTAGCTATTCTTGCATCGCTATCATCCAAAATTCACCATGAAAAGCATCATTAATATTTTTAGGCTCTATTTGAGAAATAAAAGCCACGTTTGCACAAAGATCACGAGTGGAGGATCTAGTACTAACACGAGAAGAAGGATCACCAATGATAAGCTCCTTAGGATGATGAGGGACAAATCTCCTTTCCTTTGGGAGGTCCTTTGAGGAGGCTCGAGTGGTGGAGAATTTTCGGTTGGAGGGGTCACAATTTCATCGTTAGATGAAGAGGGACGAGGGTCTCCAATAGAAGAGTTCTCCAAAACAAAGGAGATGTCATCAATATCATCGGATGAGGAGGATGTAGAAGAGTTAAGTTCATCAAAAGAGACATTTATTGACTTTTCGACAACAAGACTTCTTTTGTTAAAGACACGAAAACCTTTACTATGAATTGAGTAGCCAAGGAAAATACCTTCATAAGCTTTTTCTTCAAATTTGCCTAGGTTGTCCTTGGTATTCAAAATAAAACATTTGTATCCAAAAACTTTAAAATACTCAATAGAGGGAATTTTGTCGAACCAAAGCTCATATGGAGTCTTTTTAGAAATATATCTAATTAAGACCCTATTTATAACATGACATGTCGTGTTAACTGTTTGCAAAAACAAAAGTGTAGAACTTTACTGATACAAACTTTGTAAAAGATTACAACTTGAATTATGGGAAAGTACAACTGTAGGAATCCAATCTAGAAGACGATTGCTTTATCCCTTGTACGATGTGAACTTTGAAGACGATAGCCTCTGAAGTTGAAGACAACTCTGGAATTGAAGGCAAAAAGCCTCAGAAATTGAAGGCAAAAACCTCGAAAGAATGCAGCAGCACTTGGACAAGAACTTCTGGACTCTCTGAACTTTAAAGTCTGGTCTCTCTATGATCTGATCTCTGATCCCCTTGAATGAAGACTTGTTTGATGTTGCGCAATCTGATGTTTGCGCAAACTGATGACAAAATCTTTGACTTGACTTGTACTGAATTTTTGTTTTCTCTGTCTGATGCAGTTAATACTAGAGAAGATCCTGGATATGAGGACTTTGTAGGAACTCTTTCAGAGTCAGAATACAAAGAGGACCTTTCCCATGTGCACTATCCTCAATATGATCTGCCAACTTCCCGTCAGGCTATTTTGATAGCCCAAGATAATGAGACTCTGCTATGTTTGATGAATGGACAACCTCTGGAGTCAGCAGACGCTATCATTCACAAGAAGCCATTATTCCTGTTCGGCGATGCTTTTGAGAAAAGCTCTCAACCGAGGCCAAGGATGGAAGAAAGGATTGTCCATCAGAAGGATAGGACATTCTCGATACCAGATGTTTCCCGCTGCCTCTCCTTATCCCGGTATGCTCATGCGAGCTATCTGAGGAAGATGGAATGGAACCTTACACCTTTCCAAGATGCCCGTCCAGGAAGGATTTTTGTGAAGAAGGGGCCGAACAAGAAGGACATGTTCTACAGTTCCTCGGAACGATACAGTGTCTTGTTAAGAGGTTTGAAACCCGGTTGTATTCCGCCGGAGAATTCTTCCTTGTTATTGCCTGTCAGAACTCCAATATTCGCAAATGAGTTTGCGAAGGTCGAAGGAAAGTACCCAGATCAGGATCTCAGATTAACTGGACTAGTGAATCCAGATTTTAAGAGATGGAACTGCATAGCAAATTGGATTTTGACCAAGTTTGAAAATAAACTTCAGCAAATCAATTTGTACCAAGCAGTGCATGCCACTGTTTATGGTTTTGCCCCTAACTCGCAACTGTTCTTGGCTCTAGCAGAAAGATACAATTACAGAACAGGGACTTTTATGACTCCTGGCGGAGAGATCGGGTTTGCACTTCATGAGATGCAGTACATCTCTTACTTGCCAATGGGGGATGCCCCATATGAGGAATTTGTCCCAACTAATGATGAGTTGGACAAACTTCGAAAAGAGAACGCAGACATGGTAGCAGTCTTCGAAGAACTGCTATGTCATTATAAAATCTGTTCTCAGTTTTACAAAAGTGCTACATCAAATACCTGCTATTCCTCAAAATGGTTGCCTTAACCACATTAAAGAAACGAAGACCAAGGAACATCATAGGTGCTATCCTGACTTCTTTAGACCACTGAGCAGCAGTGACGTGGTGAAACTGATGGAGGAAAGTGGGGATTTGGATGAAGAGATGAAGAATGATCATCAATGTCCTCCTTTGAAGAAAGGAGATACTCTCGAGAGTTATTTGAGAGTAGGATATAGATTTATGTCAAAAGAAGCCCAATTAGCAAGGTTTCTGACGTATTGGCTCCGTCGGTTTGTAGTCCCAGGATCGAGTGCCGTAGACCGCTTCCATCGCGGTGTTCTTTTTGCCGCCGTTAGATTAGTCTTCGGCTACAAGATGGATCTTTTGTCAGCGATGACTTGTAGGTTGAATGCCAGTCTTCGTCTGTACGTTGATCTGATGTTGAAAGCTAAAGGAGAAAAAGAATTTCCTCGGCTAGAATTGCCGTATACATATCTGTTCGGATGGTTGCTTCTTCACCATCCTACTTTGATGGACCCCGGCATGGGACCAGTCGACGGCAGCTTTTTGCGGAGATACTCTCATGGTAAATGGAAATACACTTCTCTGAGAGATTGTAGATATGCTCTGAACCTGAGCAAAGGATGGAACTTTTGTTGCACTCCTCCTCCTGCTGGATATGAACAGATGCCGACAAATATGATTGACTCGAAGATGCAACCTTTGAGCCGTGCAGCTTTTGAGTGGTTGAAGACAATTCGACCGTCCCATTTGGTGTATCGGTTTGAAGAAGAATGTTATTTAGAGCCATATCTTCCCAGTCGATTTGCTCGGCAGTTCGGGTACGATTGGGAAATGCTATCACGTGCCTTCAAGGAAAGGGTTTCTTGATAGATGGGGCCCGAGCTTGGGCTTATTATAATGCTCGAGATACGAAAGTAACGTTCTCGATGCCAGTAAATAGCAATCATGGCCCTCGGATGCTATTTACATACTCAGTATTCTATACATCTTCAAATACCTTTGCCGAGAATTTCAATCTCGCGGATAGCTTCGCGTCTTCAACAAGATTGAAGAAGGGAGGAGTTATCATGTCGCTCCTAGGAAATGATGAGGTGCATGAGCCAGTAGATGCACCCTTGGAAGCTTCAAGGGACGCTATGTTCCCTGAAGAGGTTAATGCGCCACTGCGTATTTCTTTGAAGGTGGCTAAATCTCCAGCCAAGAAGAGGAGAAGAGAGGAGCCACCCGCTCCGGCAGCAAAGAAGAAACTGATCTTAGATCATTCCTCTGAAAAGATTACCACTAGATCTCAATCTCGGCAGCTGGCCGAGACAATTCAGCAAGAAGAAGCTACTACACCGACCTCTGTTCAAAGACAAGTCGAGACTGTAAACATAGAGAGCCCTGAGAGGCCTCTGAAAAGAAAGAAGAAGCTGGCCCAAAGAAGAAATCGAATGGCCTCTCCTTCTAGACGAGCCCCTTCTTCAATAGTAGTGGATGCTGCAGCGGGATTCACTATGCCATCTCCCACTCCTATTTCAGAGTCTAGGAATAAAACTCCTAGTCCAGAACATAGGGAAGAGATCTAGCAGAGGGAAGATCTTGATCCGAGAACTGAGGCCGAAGAGCCCAGAGGAAATATCATGGAGGAAGAGCAAGATGTTGTACGATCTCTTTCACCTGCTGCGGAGACGACTCAACTTCCTCCTACTCCTAGGACCCTCCGCGAAGAGGAAGATCGTGAAGTGATTGCGGCTCTAGAAGATTGCAACTACAGCCCGCTGGAGGACTATTTTGACCAAGCTGCAACTACCAGCGGGAATGCACCAGAAGAAGGTGAAGATGAGGAGAGCTCTTCGTCCGAGAATATTGATGAAGATATGCAAGATCCCGAAAGGGATGATGAAGTGCATATATCTCCTAATGCTGTCGATGATACCTTAGATCCTAACAAGGAAGTTGAGGTAGAAGCATCTCCAGAAACTGTCGCTGATACCTTAAATCCTGAAGAGGATGTTGAGGTAGAAGTATCTCCAGAAAAAGCAGCAGATGAAGAAGCTCCGGAGGAAACTCCCGCCACTGGTCCTCAAGGTATAAAATGAAATTAGCAATCTCCTCTTAAATAGATTGATAGCTAACATCTTTATTTGTATTTCCGGCAGATCTTGAGACTCCTCTAGCACCTCCGACGTGCACGGACATAGTGTCTATAACGACGGTGATTGCTATTAGCAGTCATCATTTATCCTGTGGTTCTGAAGCGGGCAGTAGCCAAGCTGTTATGGCTGAAGCCACTTCTGCTCAGCTAGAGTCTATTCCTGCAGATGATAGGCTCATTGCTGGATTCAACCATGGTAAGACAGTTTACATCTTTAATCTTCTTGGACAATAGCAAACAACAGGCAAAATGACAATCTTTACTTTTGCAGAGGAACAACCAGGAGGGGCAACTAGCTCCACTTTGGCTCCTTTATTCAAAGAGCCCGCTGTCCAGATGCGAGAGATTGAACATCCTGCGGCCTCGTCATCAACAGGAGTAGCTGCAACCCCTGGTGCTCTGGCGACTAATCAGCTCGTAATCCAATCATTCACCAGATGTTTCTTCGAGTCTTTGGGACCTCTAGTTAATAGAATGATGGATAAAGAAGATGCGGATTTTTTTATGGTTAGAGGTCCGACTTCTTTCCTGGTAAAGGCCATCCGGGAACAGGGTGATGATGCTCAGGCCACTCTCCTTGATCATATATTGAATGAGCTAGAAATCTCCATAAAGAACTACAAGGAACTCAATAAAGGGGAATTGGAACCTCTAGTACAGGCAGAGTTTGAACGAATGGCTCAAGCAGCTGACATTGAAAGGGTGAATCTCCAGAACCTCTTGGAGGCTTATTCTGCAAAATCTGCTGAGTATCAGGCCAAGCTAGAATCAGTGATCTTGATGGCTGAGAGAAAAGAGCAAAGAGCTGCTGAGCTGAGGGCAGAGATTGCTCGTCTCCAGGAGGAATTAGAAAATGAAGTTACTGATCATCAACTTGCAATCCAACAATTCAATGCTCTGATTCAAGAAAGGGATGAGTACGTGGCGGCTCATGATGCTGAGATTACTCGCCGAACGGTGACCATGCCCATTTTCAATGAAGAAACCGGGATGGAAGAGGCCAGAAGGATAGTGATGTCCACTCGTGAAGAAAGGCTGCAGACTCTGAAGCAACAGATTGATAATCTGATAATACCTCCGTCTTAGTAGAACATTTTGTATCTTTATGTCCTTTGTGATACATGTGTTTTTGTAATGTCTCATATTTTGATTAATAAAAGACATTTTATTGTGGCTCCATTATTTGTTACATATCTTGTTCAGATATAAATAATAGAGATAGAAAATATATTCAGAGGCGCAAGACATAATATATTTCTTGATAATTTTGCAGGAAAATAATTATATTCATTATATCTGCTCAGAGGTAATATGGACATGACAGAATATAATTTGTCGAATATTATTATTTCAATTGACAACTTAATCGAAAACGACAAGTTGCTGATGTGGATGATGAACGATACAAAAAAGGTATGAACGAACTGAATCGTCAAAATGAACGGGTAAACCGTCGAATGGTGGAATGAACGGACAAACCGTCAGATGGAAATGAATGAACGGATGAACCGTCAAATGATGATTTAATGAACGGATGAACTGTCAGGTAATAATAATAAATGAACGGGCGAACCGTTGGATGAATCGAATGAACGGATGAACCGTCGGATGAATCGAATGAACGGATGAACCGTCGGATGAATCAAATGAACGGATGAACCGTCGGATGAATGTGTCGCTTCGTTATTTGGAGAATCTTTGCCTATAAATAGAACAGAAATTTAGCAGAAAGGAGCACTTCCACTTTTCTAACATAAAAATGTCGTCTGGAGATGCACCCAAGAAGACTGAATTCGCTCCAAAAGTTGAAGAAGGCGTTGAAGAACGTCCGGCTGAACTGGTTCAGCCAAAGCAGGCAGAGGCAGGCGAAGGTTCGTCTGCACCAAAACCACCGCGAGATATTCTGGACTTCCTGCTTGAACCAGGAAAGACTGAAGAAGAAGAGACCATGAGGCTGGCTGCTTGCAAGTTCCTCGTGGGTTCCAGCAAGGAGGTTCTCGACTCTTTTGCTGACCGTGTCTTTGATAAAGACGGCAGTAGTCCCCGTCCCAATGTCGATAAGGATGACAGTGATCTTCCTTGATATCATGTAACATCATTTATGATGAAATAAAAATCAAACTTTATTTATGAATTGTCTGATCATATTTACATAAATTTTTGTTACATTTATACATAGTATTTTTTAAGGAATTTGCCATTGATAGGCATCATTGCAACCCGACCATCTAATTCTGCGAGTTGATATGCTCCATTTGAAAAGACTTTGCTGACAACATAAGGTCCTTCCCACTTCGCATCGAATTTGCCTTTGCTCATGTCAGTCATAGTCATAGGACGTCTGACTGTTAGAACAAGTTCTCCTTGTTGAAAGGTTCTGACTTTAACTTTGCGGTTGAAAGTCTTCGAGATGCGGGCTTGATATAGCTCAATATGTTGCTGAGCCATTAACCGCTTCTCGTCGAGTGCCTCCAATTCTTGAAGTCGAAGAAGGTCGTTGTTCTCTGTAGTGAGCTCATTGGCAATGGCAATCCTTAAAGAAGGAATTTGAAGTTCTAAAGGGAGAACTGCTTCACAACCGTACACCAGAGAGAAAGGTGTAAAGCCTGTGGGATTGCGGACCGTAGTTCGATAGGCCCATAAACACTCACCGAGCTTTTCACTCCAGTTCCGTTTGTTAGTAGATACAAACTTCTTGAGGAGCTTGATAATAGTTTTGTTGAAAGCTTCGGCTAATCCATTAGCAGCAGGATTGTAGGCTGTCGAAGCGACATTGTCAATTCGGTGATCATCATAGAATCTTGTGAATTTCTGGCTGATGAATTGTGGTCCGTTGTCATGAATGATTCTTCGAGGGACACCAAATCGATAAATGACATGGTGTTTGACGAAGTTAATGACACTGCTGGTTTTGACTTCAGCCAAAGGTATAGCTTCAGCCCACTTAGAGAAGTAGTCGGTTATCGCTAGTATGAACCGATGTCCTCTAGAAGGAGGAGGATTAATAGGACCTATGATGTCCATGCCCCAAGCTTCGAAAGGCCAGGAAGCGGCAGTCGGATGTAGGAATTCTGACGGTTGATGAAGGAAATCTGCGTGGATTTGACAAGCTCGACATTTTCTTGCATATTCAATGGCATCTGATACCATAGAGGGCCAGTAGTAACCCATGCGTCGGATACGATCCTGTAGTTTAGGACCGGGTTGATGTGCTCCACAAACACCGTCGTGAGCTTCACGTAGTACTTGTTTTGCTTCATCACCAGCTAGACAGCGCAGAAGAAGACCGTCATAAGTCCGTCGATAGAGAGTCTTAGTGGTTTGGTTGTAATAGAATCGTAGAGATCGTCGACGAATACTCGTAGCTTCTTTTAGATCTTCAGGGAGTATATCATGGACTACGAAGTCGATGAAGGGAGTTCTCCAATCTTCATTGATAACATTAACTTCAGCAAGATTACTGAACTCGATGTTACGATTGTTTTCGACACAAAACAATTCTCGATTAGAGATAACCACCACTTGTTGTCTTCTGATGGGAATGGCTAAAACTGCTGCAAGATTGGCCAAAGCATCTGCCTCAGTATTGTATGCTCGGCGTACATATTCAATGAAGAAAGCTTTGAATGATGTAGCCATGCTGATTGCTGCTTCAAAGTAAGGTACTAGATCTTGATGGCGGACTTCATAAGTTCCTATAACCTGGTTGACAACCAGCTTAGAGTCGCCGTAAACTTCGAGATATTCGATATTCAATTGCTTGGCTAATTGAAGACCGATGAGTAGAGCATTGTACTCTGCTATATTATTGGAGCAGGATTCATCTAGAGAGTAAGCTCTTTGGATAGTTGATCCGTCTGGAGAAACGAGAACAACTCCAACTCCTGCTACAATGGTACCATTGGGTCCGATTCTGGATGCTCCGTCAAAGAATAGACGCCAGGTTGGAAATTCTTCAGAGATCATGTTGACTTCCAACGTCTCGTCTGAAATTTCATCGTAAAGTTTGGACGTCTCTGGAACAGGATTGAGCTGCTAAGAAATCCGCCAGTGCTTGACCTTTGACAGACTTTTGTGGAACATACACCATGTCATATTGGGCTAGCAGAATGGCCCATGTAGCCAGCCGAGAGTTGAGCGTGCTAGGCTTTTTCATCAGTACCCGAAGAGAATAGACTCGGGATATGACATGAATAGTTTGACCAATGATGTAATGCCTTGTCTTTTGAACAGCGAACATAAGAGCTAGACATTCTTTTTCGACCGGACTATAACGGTGTTCAGCACCAATCATAGTACGACTGAGATAGTAGATGACCTGTTCGTGACCTTCTTTGTTCTTTTGGGCAAGTAAAGCACCCAATGAATGGTCCATAGCACGGACATACATTAAGAATGGTATGCCAGAGATTGGTGGCACCAAGACTGGTGGGTTCATGAGATATCGCTTTATGTCATCAAATGCTCGTTGACATTCTTCGGTCCAAACGAAAGATACACCCTTCTTCATTAGTTGAGTAAATGGTCTGCAGCGTCCAGACAAGTTCGAAATAAATTTCCTGATGTACGCAAGTCGACCTTGGAATCCTCGTAGCTCTTTTAGGTTGCGTGGAGGACGCATCTCTTGAATGGCTTTGATCTTCTCGGGATCCACGTGTATACCCTTAGAGGTAATGACGAAGCCGAGAAACTTGCCACTAGAGATACCCAAGAATGACTTGGTAGGATTCATCTTGAGCTGATGTTGACGCATGAGATTAAAGATTGTTCTCAAATCTTGGATATGATCTTTTTTTAGACGACTTTTAACAGCGATATCATCAACATAACATTCGACTGTTTTATGAAGATGTTCTCTAAAAATGGTACTCATAGCCCGTTGGTAAGTTGCACCAGCGTTCTTGAGACCAAATGGCATCACTGTGTAGCAATAGACTCCCCGAGGAGTGCGGAAAGATGTGTGGTTTTCATCTTCGGGATTCATCTTGATCTGGTTGTATCCAGAGAATCTATCCATAAAAGATATTCGCTCGAACCCACAGGTATTGTCAATCATGACGTCCGTAATAGGGAGAGGAAATTCATCTTTCGGACATGCTTCATTAAGATCCCGAAAATCAATACAGACTCGAACCTTGCCGGTTTTCTTCAGGACTGGAACAACGTTGGCTACCCAATCAGGATGTTGTTCTTCTCGAATAAAGCCACAAGCGATAAGCTTCTTGACTTCATCATCAATTGCGTCCATCATTTCAGGCTTGAATCGTCGTTGCTGCTGTTTGACTGGTTTAGCATTAGGCAGAATGTTCAGTTTGTGAGTAGCAATTTTGGGATCTAAACCTGGCATGTCTTCGTAACTCCAAGCAAAGACATCAAGGTATTCTTTAATGAGAAGAATCAACTCTTGCTTATCTGCTTCTGGAAGATTCTTGCTAATAAAGATTGGACGAGGTAACCCGCTTTCTCCTACATCAACTTGAACTAGTTGATCTTCAGTAGGAGATTCTCTTTGTTCAAATCGGAGTACCCACTGATTATCCATCTGTTGAGCCCAAGGATCTGTTTCAGGATTTTCTTCAACGTCCTCATCATAGCCTTCCGGAAGTTCAGCGGAGACCATATTAGAAGATACGATCACACGATGGACTTCACCAATGCTGGTGTCAGAATCCCATGACCTGGAATCAGAAGAGTTAGAGCGTTCTTCGCTATCAGAGTCGGAGACTGCTGGGGATAACATCGGAGGAGAAGCATATCCGAGACCTCTTTTGGTCTTGCTGTAATACATATCATATTTTCCTTTTGGAACAGTTGTACGGACTGGAGTTCGTCTGCCCTTACCGTAGTTGAGGCCATTTTTAAAGTCATAACCCATCTTACGGATGATGTCTTTTGATTGTTGACTGTAACGACGGAGTTGGAGATGTCCTGTATCGTTAAGTTTGCTGTCATCCGTATAGCTGAATTGTTGTTCCGGTCCTTTACTAAAAAGTATTGGACTTTCACCTTTCTTTCGAGCAGGGACAATACGGTAAGAGTTATCTGGATCTTCAAATGAGACTTCTGTTTGAAGAGATTGTACAACTCCCATTGTAAATAATTTGAAGCTATCTAACATATCCAAATAGCATTTAGTATGATAAATAACATCAGTATACTGGAAAGTAGATGCTTTTTCATTGATCTGTACATCTGAATTTACAGCAGGACCTTTAGCCTTAGCAGGCTTGGTCAGATTGATTACAAGAGGAGGAGAAGAAGAACGTGGAAGAGGCTTGTTACGACGGAGGTCGATGACAAGCGGCTCAGAGGAGGTGAGCTCCCTTTTTTCCTTGTTATGAGTTAAATCAACAATAAGTGGCTCAGAAGAAGTGAGCTGCTTTTTGTCCTTGTTACGACGTAAGTCGATAACAGTGGCTCAGAAGTGGCGAGCTCCCTTTTATCCTGATCGCCATCAACCGATTTCTTCTGAACTGGCAAGTGAATAGCCAGTGGTTTAGAAGACTGAGGATGAGAAACGCGCCCTTTGACAGGTATGATGAGAGTGTTATTAGGTACTGCTTCCTGGTCTTCTTCAGTATCCATGGCCAATACCACTTTCATAAATTCTTCCTTGTACATACGAGCATCGTTGCAATACGCTTCGACACCCTTGAAAGGATAAAGGTCTGCAACTTCTTGTGAACTTGTCCTTTGTCATCAACATATTTAAAGCATTGATGAAGAGTTGATGGAACAACATTGTGTTCATGAAGGAAGGGTCTTCCCAGAAGAGCGTTATAAGAACAACCATGATTGTCGATGATATAAAAGGTCACCTTTATGCGAAGATTGCCTATTTGGAGTTTTAGGCGAATCTTACCCAAAGGTTCACTCCTTCCTTGGTTGAATCCCAAGATAGTAGTGATTGTACTTGAAAGACTATGATCTGGTATCTTCAATGCGTCCAACATCGTCTTTGGCATGATGCTGAGAGCAGACCCTGGATCTATCAAGATACGATCGACTTTCATCGAATCGACATATCCTGTATAGTAGAGAGGACGATTATGTCTATTATCCTCCAGCAGCATATCATCCTGAGTGAAAGTGATGTTTGGAATCAACTCCAGGACACTATGACAGTGACGGCAAGAGACTGGTTCTGATTTCGGCTTTTTGAGAAGAGTTAAGCAAGTTTCAGCCTGCATCAGAGCTTCACTTAAAGTTTCTCGAGTCTCTTTGGAAAGGCGCAAGAGCTCGAAGATTGATAGCCTAGCCGGTGTATTGGCTAATTGAGCCAATATTTCAAAGTTGTACGGCTTTTCAAGTCATGTAGGAGATGATTTCTTCAGGGGTTTGTCAAAGCGGACTTGTTGCTTGCCTTTGTCAGCCGTCATTGGCTTGGAAGGAATAGGTACTACAACTGGTGAAGATGTAGAAGGGATCTCTTCAGTGGAAGTAGGTTGTGCTGGAGCAGGTTCAGAAGAAGAGGCAGGATTCTCTTGAGTATCAGGATACTCCTTCAAGTAAGCTTTTCCTGATCTGGTGCCTAGCAGAATTTCTTCGTCAACTATGGGGTCAAAAGACACCATGTTGCAAGTCTTTATCTTGCTTTTGGAGCGGTCTTCCTTCTTAGAAGAAGAGGAAATTTCGAACTCGGAAACAAGATCTGGATGGATCCACATAACTTCGCCGTTGTCAAGAGACAAGGGAACAAGACCTTCACTTGGTGGAGGTGGGAGTTTCTCAATCTCAAGAGTAGCTTTGGGAATAGGAATGACACCTGCTGTACCATCTGCGGAGGAAAGTCACCAAACTGGACTGAAACCATATTCGCAGTAACAGTCTTCTCGTCTTGCTGCAGAGTGACGACACCAGCATTGACAAGCTCTTGAATTTTGCCCTTGAGCACGTAGCATGCTCGAGTAGGGTGTCCAATGAACCTGTGGTAGACACAATATTTAGGATGATCTGTCTTACCGACTTCATCAGGTTTCTTTGGGTCTGGGAGCTGAATCTTGTTGCTTTTGAGTAAGCAATCAAAGATGCTTGCAGTGTCATTCTCGTCGAAGGAATATTCTACCTTCGGACGAGGTTCCCTCGGTGGAGGTGCAGAAGGAGTAGAAGTGGATGTAGGTGGAGCCACATTGACAGCCAAAGATTCTTTATTCTTGTTCAGATTGATGTTCAAAGTCTCTTTTGTTTTGCGGTTGTTCTGGCGGTTGCCACCACCTGATGTCTGGTGTTCATCTCGATCGGGGTTAGACATTTGTACCCCCAATTGCTTGAATTTTTCAGCACTCACTTCCGCAGCTTTGTCGTTGACAATGAATGAGGGCCAATCTTGGAACTAGGTAGATCATGTCCACATACTGATGATAGGCAAAAGATTTGCCTTACAAGTATCAATAGTGACAGCAGCTGGAGTCCCGGGAGTCATCTTCAAGGCTTCACGGCGGAACCGTTCGATGAAACTCTCAGCAGTTTCATTGTGTTTCTGTTTGATTTTGTTGAGAGCCGACATAGTCATGTCGTTGAATCCTTCATAGAACCGTTCCAGGAAGATTTGCTTGAGACCTGAGAAGGAAGTGATACAACCATCGGGCAAACTTCTGTACCAGTCGTATGCTACGTCGGCTAAACAACCGACGAACACTCTGGTAAGAAGAGCGTCATTTGGCTGGAGTTGAACGGTCATTACCTCAAAATGATTGATGAACTGACTAGGAGAAGTACTGCCATCAAACAAAGAGATCGTTGGGATCTTGTACTTTGGTGGGAACGGGACTTCTTTCCATTCAACTGGATAAGGCTGCTTGATCCCCAATCTTTGCAAGTTGTCTTTCTCTTTGAAAGCTTCGAACTGGGTTCGCAAGAGTTTGACAGCTTCATTGGCGTCTTCAAATGACGAAGGAGCAGGTTGAGTTAGAGTGGTAGGAGGAGGAACAGCATTGTAAGCACTACCCCCAGCTCCTGACTGACTAGGTGTAGTTTGAACTTGTACTTGTATAGGAGGCATTTGAGGAGACACTACCCCCAGCCCAGTATTGGCAGGTATCGATGATGCTATGATTTCAGGATTAGCAGTAGGTACAGTCGGTGGTGTGGCATGTTGTGCCACTATGATAAAATGCATACTAGCAACCATTTCAGCCATGGTTTTTAGCTTGTAGGTACAGTCGGTGGTTTAGCATGTTGTGCCACTATGATAGAATGCATACTATGATAGTAGTTTGCGTTTTACCGAAGTGGGTCTGTTAAGATAAGTTCTGAGATCAGCAAATTCACCCCCAGGGGTTTCTGTCTGAGACACCAGCAATTTTCCCTGTCTTGAGCGGGATATCTTGAGAGTTGGGAGGTCTTGGAACTCTGCTACCGGGGTAGGCAGAATACCGCTTTGGTCAGTACAAGTTCTCTTGTCATAAAGGAAAGAATAATCTTTGTTTGAAAGAGTTCTAGTACTGATTGGTGTCGAGGCACGTTCAGATTGATCTTCTTCGGTAAAAACTGAAGAAGATCGAGAAAAGACCAAAGGGCCTTTTCCTTTGTTTTGTGAAGAAGGGTTAGCTAAAGAGCGTTTCCCTTTATTGTCTTCCAAGTCATGTGACAAGGAAGTTTGAGAAAAGACCAATGGGCCTTTTCCTTTATTTTGCGGAGGAGAAGGAATAGCCAAAGGACTACCCCCAGTGGATTGCACAGGAGCAACATGGTGTTTTAGAGGAGGAACAGAGCTCTTCTCCTTGTTATGAGAAGAAGAGAGTTTAGCCAAAAGGCTGTCACTCTTGGATTGCGCAGGATTAGCTTGCGCATGTATGGATGGCGCACTGGTTTTGGCCACAGAAACTGTGGTTTGCGCATCAGGAGTTCTTGCTACAGAGTGCTTAGGGTAGACTCTGGATGCTGGAATATTGGTTTGCGCAGACAGATTGGCAGCCAATTGCGCCAGAGGCATAGGAGTTTTGTACTTGGCTAAGGCAGCATATGAAGTCTTCTGTGTACTGGCAACAGCAGATTGCGCAGCAGTAGCAGAGACAGATTGTGCAGCAGGCTTGGTGACAGAAACCTTGGACTGCGCAGGAGTCTTGCTGGCAGAGACTTTGGATTGCGCAGCAGACTTTGGGACCCACACTGGACGCACTTTGCTTGTGGCAGAAGTGGTTGCAGTGCGAGGAGTGGTCTTGGTGTTGATCATAGCCTCGTAGGCTGTCTGGTTGATCTTCACAACCAGTGTCTTCTGCGTCTTTCCGATAGCCGCTACGTCACATTGAGTTGTCACTTCCTCATCAGAGGAGAAAGTCGTCCCCAGCAGAGTCGCCATTCTGTTTGCAAAAACAAAAGTGTAGAACTTTATTGATACAAACTTTGTAAAAGATTACAATTTGAATTCTGGGAAAGTACAACTGTAGGAATCCAATCTAGAAGACGATTGCTTTATCCCTTGGACGATGTGAACTTTGAAGACGATAGCCTCTGAAGTTGAAGACAACTCTGGAATTGAAGGCAAAAAGCCTCAGAAATTGAAGGCAAAAGCCTCGGAAGAATGCTGCAGCACTTGGGCAAGAACTCCTGGACTCTCTGAACTTTAAAGTCTGGTCTCTCTATGATCTGATCTCTGATCCCCTTAAATGAAGACTTGAAACTCTATTTATAGAGTTCTAGAAATAACTAACTTTTAGTTATTCTGGACTGTGCAGGATGGATTGCGCAGCAATTGGTTTGCGCAGCAGTAAACTGCGCAGGCAGTTGTTGGATCGTGGTCCAACTGTCTTGGACACATGGCAACTTTTGATTGAATTGCGCATGATCGTGTATAGACGGTTGCCACGTAATGAACAAATGATGGCATGAATGCCACGTGTATTTTGTCATTTATGTTGATAGAACGCGCAACCTGATTTGCGCTGGCTTTGGATTGCGCAGACTTGGACTGCGCAGGAATGGATTGCGCCAACATGGATTGCGCTGCCAGCTGTCCTCGAGCGCCGTGCTGCACGATTAAACGAACGGTCGCCTCGTTCTCCGCGCTGTCAGCTGTCAGAAGATTTGATTTGTGTCAGGTAATGATGATGATTTGCCACGTCAGCCTGCGCGCTTGGTAGTGTGCGCAATCTAGTATGCGCAATCTGTATACTGCGCAATCTGATGTCTGCGCAGTTCATTTGAAAGATTCATTTCTTGATTTTCTGACTTTGTTGATGTGTGCAACTTGATTTTTTAGGACCTACATTAACGACTTCTGCCCAAAAGTATTGGGGGAGCTTTATATTGGTTTAACATAACCCAGGCCATATCGCCAAGGGTTCTATTCTTTCTTTCCACCATTTTGTTGTGGAGTTTGAGGGCAAGCAAAATCATGACCAAAACTATTCTTTTCGTAAAATCTTTTAAAATCGGCATTGTCAAATTCTTCTCCATTACTTCTAATTTTGTTAATAGTAATGCCTTTCTCATTTTGAACACGTTTACAAAAGGCAACAAATTCACGAAAAGTATCACTTTATTTGCAAGAAAAATGATCCAAGTAAATCTTGAAAAATCATCAATCAAAACAAAAACATAAAGTTTGCCTCCAAGACTAGCTACTCTACTAGGACCAAATAGATCCATATGAATAAGTTGAAGTGGTCTAGTGGTACTCACAGAGTTGATGGATTTGAAGGATGACTTGGTCAACTTACTTTTCTCACATTCTTCACATACCATATCCTTTTTGAAGGAGATACTTGGAAGTCCTCGTACAAGCTTCTTGGTGGCAAGACGGGAGATGGTATCCATGTTAGCGTATCCAAACCTCATGTGCCAGAGCCAACTTTCATCGTTCTTTGCAACTAAGCACCTGTCATTGTTAGTACCTTCAACAAGATAGAGAACATAGATATTGTTTTCTCTAATGCCTTCATACACCGTAGATCCACTAGTGCTATCGGTAATGAAGCATTTGAGTTTAACAAACTTAATTTCATAACCATTATCTGTAAGATGATTGATACTAAGAAGGTTGTGTTTGAGATTTGTAACAAGACAAACATTCTTAATACAAGGATAAGGAGGAGAGCCGATATTACTATTTTCTATGATGTGGCCTTTTAGATTGTTACCAAAGGATACATGTCCTTCTTTCTTCATCGATAGCGTTGTAAAAAGTGAAGCATCACTGGTCATGTGCCGTGAGCAACCGCTATCGAGGATCCACTTGCTTCTAGCATGAGAAGGATTCTTCACCTACAACATAAGTTGAAGATGAACATTTTGGTACCCAAGATTGTTTGGGTCCTTGATTGTTAGTCTTAGGAACCCATTTAAAAGCTTTCATATCAACCTGTTTCCTTGTTTGACAATAATTAGAAGTATGTCCAAGTAGACCACAATAGTTGCACATCATGGAAGATTTAGAAAAGAATGTGCGAGTGTTATGCATATGTGGGGCTTTAGTGCGAGGTGTTCTATCATGAGTGTTATGGTGACGATAATAGAAAGCATGATGTGAGGTATTCTTCTTAACAAATGGTCATTTCCTTGTGTTAGGATAGGACCTATGTGTAGTGTTCTTGTTCATATAAGAATTGTGACTAGTATTATGATGAGTGTAGGCGTGTCTTGGAGCATGTGTGCGAGCCGTATTTTTATCAACTAGTTTCTTACCATGCACAAGAAGATCATTATACTTAGTAGAGGTATCATATTCTCTTCTATTAGCAGCTTGAACTTTATGCATAGCAAAATCATAAGCCCTTCTGAGGGATTGAATCTCATCATCCTTTTTCTTAATGATAACTTGAGATTCTTGTAACTTGAGTCGCAAAGACTATCTCATTCGTGTCAGAGGCGGGAGATTTCCCTCTTACATCAATAATGATGTTGGAAAGTCTCTCTACTTCTAGTCAAGGTTGTAAAAGGCGCTAGGCGGTAGGCGGGCGGCCACATACCGCCTAGCGCCTAGGCCGCCTAGGCGGGGCCTAGGCGGCCTTCTAATATTAGGCGGTCACCGCAAAAAACATAGGAATTAAAATATGCTAAAGTGAAAATTATACTCCAAATTTAAAGTTTCACATAATAAGTAAACAAAGTCAAATTCATAGTTCAAGACAACATAGACAAGACTACAAGTTCAAACATAATTCAAGTAGCTAACAATATTATAGCAACAAAATAAGAATATCTCCTCTCTTTCTTCTAAGTGTCCGTCGGCATGGATCCCACTTCTTCATTTTCATAATCAACAAAAGTCATAGAAGGACCATCAGATTCACACTCAATGTCCTCATCTCCTTCATCTTCGGTTTCTGATTCAACTTGTTCTGGCACGACATTTCTGCTACTTCTTCTAGGTTGTAAGTAGTCGTCCGCACCCGATGCTTGTCCAACCATTGCCCAAGTAAGTCCCTCATGTGGTCCACTATCATCATCATCATCATCTCCACCCTCTACAACCCATCCTTGAGTATGGATTGGCTCACTAGAATGTAGTACATCATCTGTCACTTCTCTTTTCTTCTTGTTTATAAGTTTTGCATTAAATTGCACATAGACTAGATTGTTCAACCTTTCCACATCTAGCCTATTTCTCTTCTTTGTATGTATCTACATAAAAAAAATATAAACTACAAAGTTAGATATTGCAAGGAAAGATCTAGTTGTTAAAGAACTAATTATAATTATATTAAACTTACCCCTTCAAAGGTGCTCCAATTTCTCTCACATCCGGAAGAACTAGTTGTTAAAGCTAGAATTCTTTTTGCAATTTTCAACAAGTTAGGAGTAGACCCTCCATAGTTTGACCACCAAAGTACTATTGATCAAAGTAAATTAGTAGCAAATAAAATTTCAATGAAACTTAAGACAAACATTTTTAAATAATTATACCTGGATTATACTTGTCATCATTGTTTGTACATCCTTTTAGTGCTAAGGCTCTTCCAAATGAACCCTCTCTCATCTAGTATCTTCCTAGCTCCTCATTCATGATTCGATCTTGCATGTCCAAATCGTCGGAGAAGAAAGTCTCAACACGTTGTATAAGACCATCATTAAGTGTTGGATCATCAAAGCTACTAGTATCCTTATATGCATAATAAGGATTTAGTAAGTAGCCCGCCAAATGCAAGGGGCTATCAAGACGGCCGGTGGCTTTTGAATCGATGATTTCAATGATCGGTCTATAGCTCATCTCATTGTTTTGAAACACAATCTTTACTTGTTCTCTTACTTGCTTGAGCTCCCCGTAAATAAAACCCATTGATGGCTTCTTATCTCCATCGGTCAATCTAATGGAGCAAACAATCGCAAGCATAGTGCTACACCCGACCAAAAGCTTGCACTTACCACAATGGCATAGGCTTTCTTTCCTTTTGCGGTACCATGACACAATTTGCTTGATTATCAATCAGAAGAACTCACCATTGCATGAAATTGATGCTTCTTCTCAAACATACTTTGCAAAGTCAAGAATGTCGTTGCAAATCGAGTCACATCCGGTCTCACTATGTCACGTCTTTTTGTATATTTTCTCATCATAGCCAATGTCCTATGATGATAATAAATGAACACTGTGAATGCCTTTGCTTTGTCGATCACATCTCTGAACTTCGGAATTTTAGCCATCCCTTCAAGCATAAGATCTATTGTGTGAGTGGCACACGAGGTCTAGAAAATAGTAGGCCTCTTCTCCTTCAATAACTTGGCGGCCGCCATGTTGTTCGACGCATTATCCGTCACAACTTGAACTACACTTTTGGGCCCAATTTCTTCAATGCACTTGTCAACATAATGGAATATATATTATCCAGTGTGTGCATCTATTGAAGATTCTTGTGAAGAATGAAAACTTGTACCTTAAGCAAAAAATATATGAATTTAAGAATTTTACCATTAAACAAAAATATATGAATTTTACCATTAAGCAAAAAATATATGAAATTTACCATTAAGCAAAAAAAAATATCATACCTTCAATACAATTGACGCACATGTTCATGATACTCCTCTTACGGTCGGTCCAAGCGTCGGTCATAACTGAACAACCACTTTTAGTCCATTCTTCTTCATGCTTCTTGAGTGACTCTTTAGTTTTCTCCATCTCTTTCTTCAAAAGTGGTTCCCTCAACATATATTGGCTTGGCTTCCGATAACCTGGATCGAATTGACCAACCGCTTCAATAAACCGATCAAAACTATCAAGGGTAATAACATGGAAAGGTATGCCGGCCTCATACACCCACTTAGCCAAATATTGATGCACAGCTTTCGTCTTTTCTTTAAATAATGCCTCATTCATATTTTGTTGTCTTAGCCTCTTTGCCGGATTTGCCCCAATATCGGGATTGATGGATGTAGCCCATTTGTCCATAGCTCCAAGAAAATGTGGTCTTTTTCTTGATCCCACAATTTCAATTTCTTCTTCTTCATCTTGATCTTCAATTTGTACCTCTTCCCGTATGCTTTCCTCTTGTTTTCTCTTCTCCTTCTTCTTGACTTTGCTAGCTTCAATAGCCACCTTGCATTTATCTTGATCTTCTTTCGTAGATCTCGGGCATGAAGTCACATTTCCCTTAATATGACCTATATGTTGT
Organism: Iris pallida; assembly: GCA_029216955.1. Taxonomy (NCBI): domain Eukaryota; kingdom Viridiplantae; phylum Streptophyta; class Magnoliopsida; order Asparagales; family Iridaceae; genus Iris; species Iris pallida. Next base: position 21,856,775 of record JANAVB010021798.1, read on the forward strand.
TTGATCCTATAAATCCTGCCAGAACAAATTTTGCCACATAATTTGCATTTTAATTTGTCTAGATTTGTAGGATCAACCAATGCACCGTACTCCCATCCAATATCAGTAGAGGAACGCCGAAGCACCGATGAACTTGAAACGTTGACATTGTCAGAGGATGCCGTATTAGATCCACTTCCAGACATTTTTCTATTTCACGCAATAAAAATGTTATATAAAATGAAAGCAAATAATATAAAATGCAAGCAATATAACTTGCAATTTAATTTGTCTAGACATTTTTCGGTTTCATAACTTTTAACATTCTTTATATATTTCTATTCATTATTTGTGCAGGAAAAAAAAGGGGGGGGGGGCGGCGTCCAGCATGACAGCTTCAGTCAAGCCTGGAGAAAAAGAGAGAGAAACAAAGAAACCAAATCGTGAAAGAACTTCTGTAAACCTCTAATTAGTGTCACGAGAAAGAGAAAGAGAAAGAGAAAGAAAGAAAAAAAAATTGAGAAGGAGAAAGAAAGAAAGAAAATCCAAAAAAAAAGGAACCCTAATATGCTGCCTGCTCGAGTCGAGCCTGGAGAAGAAAAAGAGAAGAAGAAGAGAAGAGAAGAAGAAGATTGAGAAGAATAGAAGATGAAAGGTGAGAACCCTAACCTGTTCCTTCCCTTCTGCTGCTTCTCCTTCTTCCTCTGCTGCTTCTTCTTCCTTTCTCTTGTTTCTTTTGCTGCTGCGGCTTTTTTTTTTTGAAGCTGCTGTTTTCCTTCTTCTCCTCGTGTTTTTGTGGTGAAGCCTTTTGGGTTTCGGGTCGGGGGTCCTGAACAACACAAAAAAAAAATTCAAAAAAAATTCGTACCCGCCTAGGCGGCCGCCCCACTGCCTCGAGTCCCTAGGCGGCCGCCTAGGCCCGCCTTTCTTCCAGGTCCGCCTGGGAACCGATTCCGGCCCAAAGTTGGGCGCCGCCGCGCCGCCCAGCGCCTAGGCGGCGCCTAATAGCGCCTTTTAGAATACTGCTTCTAGTTTAAATGCCTCAACATCTTTTAGAGATTTCTTGTACTTATTTCTAACACCTTTGTGTTCCTCGTGTAATTCAAGAATGACATTTTCCAAATCATCATAAGAGAGAGTATTCAAAGAGAGATCATCGAGTACCTCATCGGTTGCCATGAGGCAAACATTTGCATTGTGTTTGCATTCTTTGTCGTTGTCTGAATCGCTAGCATCACTTTCACACCAGATGCTGGTGTTGGCGTATTTCCTGGAGGAAGAGCTTCCTTTGTTAGACTTCTCGTACTTACTGGAGTCTCTTCTTGTCATAGGGCAATCTCTCTTGATGTGTCCGGTTCTCCTGCATTGGTAGCAAGCATGATCTTCATCGTTTTTCCGTCTAAAGCGGTTGGCTTTGTTGAACTTGAGAAACTTTCGGAAATGCTTTGCGGTAAGAGCTATTTTTTCATCATCATCCGACTCGTTATCGTCGGAGCTATCCTTTGAGTGGGATTTTGTAGCCTTGAGAGCCAGAGACTTCTTCTTTTCTTTGGCCTTCTCCTTCTCCTTTTCTTGTATGGATGACTCCTCTTGATCTTTCATATCAAGTTCATGAGTCATAAGCTTCCCCATGAGGGTCTCAAGGTTCATGGTTGTCAAGTCGTTCCCTTCAATGATAGCGGTAGCTTTAGGACTCCATCCTTTAGTTAACTCTCTGAGAATTTTTCTGATCTTTTCATGAGCAGGATATTCCTTACCAAGAGAAGAAAGAGGGTTAATGATATCACCGAAACGCGTAAACATGCAAGTAATATTCTCATCTTGTTTCATTTTAAAAGATTCATATTCTTGTGTGAGTCTACTAATCTTTGATTCCTTTACTTGTGATGTACCCTCGTGAGTGACTTTTAGCAATTTTCAAATTTCATTTGAAGTCTTGCAAGTAGAAATTCTATTGAATTCATTGCTATCGAGAGCACAGTAAAGAGCGTTCATAGCCTTAACATCTCGACTAGCAAGCTTCTTGATATTCTCAGTGAGTTTATCCCTAAGGGTGTCAGAAACAACATCCTCAATAACTCCGGAAGGAGTAGGGAGACCATTTATCAATCCCATAAATCGAAATCTATGGACTTCAGATAAATGTTCATCCTAATCTTCCAATAGTTATAGTTGGTTCCATCAAATAGAGGAGGTCTATTTGTGGAGTGCCCCTCATTGTGGAATGTGTTGACACTAGGGTTAGTGGCCATGGATCACTCTTAGGGTATAAATCCAAATAAAGAGAACAAAGCTCTGATACCAATTGTAGAACCCTAGAGGGGGGTGAATAGGGTAATAAAAAATTACTTAACACAAGTAAGCTATATTATTGAAGTAAATAAGAGAGAGAGAATCAAACACTCGATGTATCCTGGTCTCCTCCCTAGAGGCAATCCAGTCCCGGAACTCTCTCCGGCTTAAATCCACTATTGAGTAAATAGTTACACACGAGTTTGGATCCGAAGAACTCGCCAATTTCAACACGAGTTTGGATCCGAAGAACTTGCCAACTTCTTACACATGAGTTTTTTTACGAAGGCTCGTCAACTTCAAAAGGAAAGAAAAAAAAAACTGTTGATCTTCTACAATACTTGAAGATCGAAAAGTACAACTCTTGAATACTCTAGCACTTTTGGATTCGATGACAATTAGAAGCTTGGGTAGAGTAGTAATGGTGGAGCTCTTGGTTGTTGAAAAATTTATGGCTCAAGTGGATAGCCTTCAATGGAAGGAAGGAATCCATTAATATAGAAAACCAAGAGAGGATAGCATTTAATGCTCCTGAACATAATACAATAGTATGCCGTCAGTATGGACTTTTGGAAGGAATCCATTTATATATAAAACCAAGAGAGGATAGCATTTAATGCTCCTGAACATAATACGAACAACATGCCGTCGGTATGGCTTAAGTGGATAGCCTTCAATGGAAGGAAGGAATCCATTTATATAGAAAACCAAGAGAGAATAGCATTTAATGCTCCTGAACATAATACGAACAGCATGTCGTCGGTATGGACCGGCATACCGTTCGGAACAGTAACGGAATAAATCTATCCGTTGGGAGCATTTAATGCTAGTATCTTGTCCATTCAAAAATCAAATCTGATGAAGCCGGTATACCGTAGGTATACAGCGGTATGCCGTCGGTATACCGATGTTCGTCACAGAACATTTTGTGGCTCATAAAAACGGTATACCACCGGTATACTGTAGTATGCCGTCGGTATGCCGAGTTTCGTCACAGAATATTTTGTGGCTCACAAAACGGTATACCGCCGGTATACTGTAGTATGCAGCCGGTATGCCGAGTTTCGTCACAAAACATTTTGTGGCTCACAAAACGGTATACCGCTGGTATGCTGTAGTATGCCGTCGGTATGCCGAGTTCTGTTACAGAATATTTTGGAGCTCAGAAACGGTATACCGTCGGTACACAGCGGTATACCGTCGGTATGCCGTTTCTTTTAACATTGATTTTTGACTGAAAAATAGAAGAGCTTTATGTTTGTCATCCAACCTTAGGTGTTTTACAGAAAGACCTAGATCTTGTACAGACTTGAAATCTTGAATCTTTTGGGAGCTGTCTTTAAGGAGCGCTGGTCTTTTCTTCAGTCTTATTTTAGGGACTTCCATAAGGCTTGATGACTCGGCTTGAATGGACAGTTCTTTTTGTAGGAGAGCTTGAGAGATTATCTGTTAGCTGAAATACAGAGAAAACTAAACTACGAAGATGCTGTTAATGTTATCAAAATAATTGTGCCAACAAGTTCGTCCGAAAATATTGAGAATTTGTCAAGATGATCTCCGTCTCCTATATCCAAAATTCCTGATCCCGAACCCCTATCCAACCACTTTCGTCCAGGTCGACATCCAGCTGTTTAAGCAGGTGGTAGTGGTACAAATGCTCATCGGTTCTGTCAAGACTGCGGTGAAGCGCGCCACCGCCGCCATCTAATCGCATAACCCGAGCAAGAAGAACCACCCGATCCCACCCATGAACTGCGCCAAGAAGCCGACCTTAAAGCTCTACGAGTGGGAGGGGATCGATCTCCACCGCGGCTTGGGAAGACGGAGAGGAGAGGGGGGATCTAAAAATTTTCTTATGTGTGATCGGGATTGGGAGGTTTTGGTATTTGTTACAAGGGTAAATTTGTAATTTAGATTTTGAGGATGCAATGTAATTAGAATTACATAGGTTTTGTGATGTAATTGATTTGAATGGAAAGTGATGTAATGTAATAAAGTTTGTAATCGTAATTACATTACATCTAGAAAAAATATGTCCAACCAAACATTCGAATTCGCATTACAACGTAATGCCAATTACTTTACGTTGTTCAACCCGGTAAACCAAAAGGCCCCGGGTTTGAGTCCACTGTGAAGAGATTGTAATCTACCTGTTCATCATGAAACTCTATTTGAGTCCGAACCTGATTCGGGTCTAATATAGGTTTTCGCTACAATCTACATAGGAATACACTAAAATTCTATAATTGTATTCTTATCTCTAAATGTTTTGTGTTGGGACCGGGGCCGCTTATGATTTACGTGGACTTTGAACCCTACCCATTTTGAGCGGGACTCTACTTTTGCAAAAGGACCCTAATTGCCCAAAGCCGTGTCTGTGTCCGGTTTGGATAAAACCAGGTTGGGTCCAGGTCGCAAGGTCCAAATAACAACCCTAGTCAGGAGTTAAATTAGAAATCAAGTAGGAAATAGAAGAGAATTATCGTAGCATGTTGCAGCAAGTTATGACTATGATTCACTTGAATGAATCATGGTTTTTCATAAACAATAATCTATAATCTGTTGTCAATTTTGCTCAAGTTCTTTCCATTGGGTCAAGTTAGGGTTTCTTGGGTGTTTAGTTAGATTTTGATTTATAAGTTCCGAGAACTTTGAACTAATTTTTTTTTCCTATCATTATGACTTATCTTTTATCTCTTGGTCTTCTCCTCCGACTCTGGCCTTCATTTCATTTACTTCACTAATTGTGAACCTGAAAAGTTAGTGCACCTCTACTATTTGTATTTTTATAATCAAGTCCACACAGTTGAACATTAATTCTTCATGCTTAGTGCTAAACTCAAAGTAGTTGAAAAGTAGATTCCGGATCACTAGAAGCATAGATATCTGGAAGTGGTAGAATTATTATTGGAATGCTTTGCTGCAATGTGGTACTTGTTCCAACTTGATGCGTGACGAAGACCCAAAAATAAATTATTAATATGAAATTAGGAATTTGAAAAGATTTGGGTGCGGAAGCTTTAATTGAAGATTGAACAACAACTATTATAAATTTGTCTCAGAAATTATAATAAAAATGTAAAATAATACTATGATTACCGTTGAAGACGTCAACGTCAAAAGCGGAGAAGCTACGTTGAAAACGTCAACGTCGAAAGCGGAGAAGCTACGTTGAAAACGTCAACGTCGAGAGCGGAGAAGCTATGTTGATAGACGTCAACATCGAAAGTGGATAAGCAACGTTGATAGAGAGATCCACTTGGTTTTGGCATCGCACCATATAAACTCAAAATATATTTTTCATTCTCAATTCTTCGATCCATAAATTATGAAATTACAAACTATTTATAAGCTACAAAACAATTAAAAGAAGATAAAATAAATCTCTAAGTTCTTATCCATAAGATAAGTCAATCAATAACTAACTCAAGAGATAAAATTCTCTTTATTTTGTTTTATCCTAACAAACAAACTAAAAAAATCCAAAATAACCGAAAATCCAAGTTGTTCTCCATCATTCTCCTCGGCTTTGAAAAAAAATCACCTCTTGGTGAATCAAGTGTGAAATCCGAGAATTATGCTCCTGTTGATGCCCTCCAATTCGGCCATGGCCGAGGCCTTTGCTTTGACAAGTTAGTCAACATTGAAGCTTCTGACAAGACGACAAATCTCCATGGTGGTATTGGAGGTTGTGGAAGTGGAAGACAAGCACTTCAACAACTTTTGGAAGTCTTGATGTCTCCAGAAAAGCAAAATGATCGCCCCTACAATCAATTATTATTTCCTGCAAACTATTAAAATTATTTGTAACAAACATATAATAGAAATTGTTCACATGTTTAATTATGTGACACATTCAAAATATTTAGGTGACTTAATAGGGTTTTTAAATTTATTGGTTTCATTAAATGACCTATTTAATTCTTCTAATGATGGTATATAACACTCAACTTTTATTAATAGCTTAAATCTAGACTTATAAAGCTTAATTTTTTTTACTGTTTAAATCTAGACTTAGATTCAGACTTGGATTTAATTTTTGACTCGTCTATGACAAACTCGGTAGGTTCCACTAATAAATTTTTTATGTGTATAGGATCACCGTTAGCAATAGTTTTTATTTATTTACGTTTGAAAAATTCTTTAAACACCTTTTTCATTTCAGCAAGCATCTTATCATATATATTATTAATTATTGCACAAAATTGTTGTGAGAAATTTTGTGTAGACTTTTTTGTATGGGTCTTTCCTACCTTCGTATACAAATATTTCTAAACCAGGGTTTAGCTCTGATACCAATTTGATGCGAGACGAAGACCCAAAATCAAATTATTAATATGAAATTAGGGATTTGTTTCAAAAATTATAATAGAAATGCAAAATAATACTATGATTACCGTTGAAGACGTCAACGTCGAAAGAGGAGAAGCAGAGTTGAAAACGTCAGCGTCGAAAGCGGCGAAGCTACGTTGATAAAGAGATCTACTTTAAAATTTTGGCATCGCACTATATAAACTCAAAATAGATTTCTCATTCTCAATACTTCGATCCATAACTTATGAAATTACAAACTATTTATAAGCTACAAAACGCTTATAAGAAGATAAAATAAATCTCTAAGTTCTTATCCATAAGATAAGTCAATCCATAACCAACTCAAGAGATAAAATTCTCTTTATTTTGTTTTATCCTAATAAACAAACTAAAATAATCCAAAATAACCGAAAATCCAAGTTTTCTCCATCACAACTGGAAGTTGTAAAACTTCTAATTGAATCTCTTTCGGTGACAGCATTGTCTGAGGCTTTTTCCCCTTAAAATGAGATCAGTATGGGTGTACAAGTTTCGGCACATGAGGAGACTTGACCAATTTGAGAACCAACCATCAAACTTCTGTTGGTTCTCTTCTTACAAATTTTTTGTTATAGACGGTTTGAGCCCTTGTTACATAGACTTATCCCTTTGATCCTATAAGTTGGTCCAAGTTTCTTGTTAGTACATACTTTGAGCCTGTGCTACATGGAGTTAGTCCTTTTGTCCTCTATGTTATTTCAAATTCCTTGTTTCTCGTTAGTACGAATGTTCTGAAAACCGGACTGGACCGGACCGGACCTGCCGGTCGACCAGATAACCCGTGAACTGGCAGGCAGGCTGGTTCTCTCAACAACTAAAAACCAGGTAATATATGAACTGCTTTAAACCATCGGACTGTGCGGACTGTTGAACTGGTTGACGGGCGGTTTGACTGGTTCACTGCTTTTAAGTCAAATGGGCCGGTAACTGGTAGGATTGATCATAGTTACTACCCTTAAACCCATTAGCCCAAATTAACTACCATGAAATCCCTTGTGTCCTAGTAAAGTTTTGCTTGTTGTCTCCCAGTTCTCTTGGCTTTCTCTCGGCTCTTTGACATGCAAGATGATGATGCAGATGTTGATCCACTTCTGCTCCCCTCACCGATGTGTATGGCGTAGTAGATGTCAATGAATTAGCTCCGACAAAGGACGTTGACTACGAGAGTCTTCGCCTAGCAGCAACTGATTACTTTATACAAATTATTGTTTAAGTTCTCAAATCTTAATATTCAATCTCTCTTACCCTCCTCTCCTTGTTTGCATCGTCTCAGCTCACGATGTAGTGCCCCGTCCCGCAAAGTTAATCGGACGAATCGAAACGCCGACGGTGTTCGGCCTTAGCCTTGTAACGGCTGCTCGAAGGCTCGCTCGGTCAAGACGACCGCTCGCTCAGGTGGGGTAGTTTCGGTGAACTTGCCTCATCTTTGCCTTCACATAATAAATCGTGTTTTCAACTTGCACAAGTAGGCTTAATAATAAAAGAGACGAATCCACATAGCTAAGGGAATAATCCCGACGGGTCGAAATGAGTTGGAACATGGAAAACGTCCCACGGTCGGCCTAGAGTTGGTGCACGGCGTGCTTTGAAAATGACACTCGGTCCTTTGTCCCGTGGCTTGGGAGAAGGAAAGTTGGTCTTCGACACAAAACTATAAACTTGCCTAAGTCATAGGCGTCGTCCGCGTAAATGCTCGATAAAGCATGCACGTTTCCGAAATGCAAGGCTTGGCATAGCCTTTGCTCGTCCCTCGGGTTAAGTTGTAGGCTTGAGTAAGTTAGGCAAAGTTATGCCGGTCGACCTAAGTTATTCCAAGTGTTGTCCCGTCCTTTCTGCGGTTGTCAAGTTAAATAGTCCCACGATCCCAAGGTCCGTCAAATGAGGTATAACTTGCACGATGGCATTACGTAGAACTTGTGTTGGTCTAAGGCACGAGTCCCGGTTGGTTCAGTGGGAATTTAGCTACAGTCTGTCGATACTTAAGAAAGACGTTATGTTCATATAAAGTGGTCATGCTATACGATAGCTGTTCCCTGAGTTTAAAAGAATGTTAAGTCTAAGCGATGGTTTGTCGCCGAGAGGAAATATGTCGGGACTGTGGTTCAGTCGCCGAGGCAACCCTGGTTTGGGCTCTGCAAAGGAAGTATGAAAAGAGTAAAGCAAAATAGCTAAATGATGATGATGAGACCATGCATTACGTTATGTCTAGAAGTTAGCGTAGGCGCGTGGTCATAGACAACTTGTCGACAAGGGCGATGGTTTCTTCGAGCGACAGTCCTGGGCCATGGGCACCGACTCGGCCTAGGAAGAAACAGGTTATAGCCGAACTGGGTAATAGGCAACCGGTAGGTCGGGGACTTGCATCGAGGATCGCAACCGGCGGTGCAAGGGTCCCGAATGCCAGGCTATGTCCACGATGGCTAGTTAATGCCAGTGATCATTCATATAGATGTGTCGGCACGGGCGGCAATCCGCGTGTGTGTCTTTGGATTGGGTTGAATGTGTATGCAGTTAGAAGACACAATGTTTGGGCCTAAGATTTGGCTACAACGAAGGCGGCGTGCCTCGGCACGAGATGTGGCATCGAGTGTTAAGTCGTTGGCATAGAGTTGCATGTGTTAGGCTTGAGCTGTTGCGAGTTAAGTCGAGAAGGGCCGTAGGGCAAGTTGTGTGAAGTTACATTGAGTTGCTGGGCACGACCTCGAAATATGAGGCACGGTCGCGTTGTTACAATACAAGTGTAGACGAGACTAAGCGAGGAGGCGCTGCCTCGGAAATATTGAAGCACGAATCGAGTTATGGCACGACCGAGTCGTTACGTCCCAGAGTTTGGCACAAAAGACAAGTATAAGTCGGTGCGTCGACAATGCAAGCACGAGAAAGGTCTAGAGGCAAGGAAATGGAGTCTTTCGTGTAGTTGCGTCTCTGATTATGGCCGTAAGGCAAACATGACTTGATAGGTTAACGTTATTGGCACGAGAAGGGTCTAAGGCAAAAGTATGAGTTAACATCGTTGTGCAAGCACGGGATGGTCCTTAGACACAAGTATGCAAAGGCGTCGGTCCGAAAACTGATCCTAATGCAAGAATAGAAAGACAATCGTAAAAGGGTTTATGTTGCACAAAGTCAAATGAAACGTGTTGGTTTTGTATGGGTGGACGAGGAGCTCACTCCACCAGTACAGTTGAGTACTGACACCCACACAGTGTTTCATGTGCAGGCACAGGTAGAAGCTCGTGGCGTGGAGCTCGCTTGGATGCGTCGAGGCATGGAGTTTCTTGGCGATTCGAAGCGTACGATCGCGTGGACTGAAGACTTATACAGGACATAATGTATGGACATCGCCTTCCGAAGCTTCCGCTGGCTCAAGCATTGTAACCGAGAGATGAGAGAGAGCAGAGCGACTTGTAATTTGGCCTTGCGCCCACAAATGTAATCTGGTATTCAATATCAATAAAGAGCTTCTTTTGAATGACTTGTGTTCATGTGTACTTGTTCTTAAATTTCGCTGCATGTTTCAATATTTCTGCTTGGGACTTCTGTGCGACGACCCCGTCGCCGCCGATGTAATCGGCCGTTATGAAACTGCCTTGCACGAGCGCAATCTAGGCTCGTGCGGCATCACGCCTTAGCGAGGACGATCGCTCCTACGGGAGCGGGGCGTGACATAATGGTATCAGAGCACGACTTTACGTCCTTGGACTTCACATCGAATGTCTCAGTTTTGAAAGCTCGTCGTTGTTAAAGAAGTGTGCGCTCTCTCTCGAATGTCCCTCGGCATGTCCATACAATAAGTCTAAATATTTTCAAAAGCTCGTACAAGCGTTCAATCGAAATGCATCGATAGGCGATGGCCTTTGTGCCGAACGGTGTCAACTTGTCTTGAATGAAAACACATGCTATTGTTAGCAAAAGTTGCGTGCGTGCCCAAATAGTCCTACGTCGACGTTAGAAATTGAGCGTGCAAACTCGAAATATAGTCCGTACGGGATGGTTATGCAGCACAACTTAGCCCGCATGTTGCACACCTAGACTTTTTGGTGCAAATGAGTCGCGAGCGATATTGAGTACCGTTCGGTCGGGAAACGAAGCAACACTTAGAGTGTCTGTCGATAGAAACGCTATCAGACTAACGCTTAGGCGTACGTGGAAGATCGGTTTGGATTTTGAGGAGTAGTGCAAACGACTTAGCCCGTCGATGCGACGTGAGCGATTACGCTAGAGATTCGTCGAACGAATATGAAGGACGAGTTAGCGAGTAATACGAATGTGATTTGTAGGCTAGATCGGATGGCTCGAATCCGAGTGATGTATGGATTTTCTTGGAAATCATTCGAGCGAAGACTGAGGATTAGAAATAATAACGAGTACGTCGGCGAGGCGATACGATCGCGCATAGCGTTAGAATGCGTCACGCCGATTAGGGCGATCACTCTGCGTGAGCGCTGGTATGGTGAATCATACAGCGGGGGTGGTCAAACTTGCACGGGGCGACAATTTGTGCTTCGATTTGTGGTTTGACGCGAAGATGGACTCGAGAATGAATTGGTGTACTTGTCGATTGAATTTGAGGATTGCGTAGGTCCAATCCGCGTATCGAGAATGAACGAGTCTAGACTCAAACAAGAGTTACGCCCCGATGAGAATGATTATTCCGCGGGAGCGTTGCATGGTGATTCATGAACCACCGTGGATAATCGGACTCGCGTGAGATTGGGGCGCAACATATTGTCAAAGCTAGACGACCTCGTGATCGAATACATGAATTGGTTAGAATTGGTGATTTGAATGGATTCAAATAAGCGCAACGAATGCATTGATGCGAATAGGTGATCGTGCTCGATGTTCAGAAATCTGAGTGACGCGAGCTTGGGTAGAAAATCCCGTACTACCGACTATGGTTTGACCCTAGGATTGGGGTCAGTGTTGGCATTATTGTTGGGGAACTATGATTCCAATCCTGACATTGACTTAGCCTCGAAAAGAATTGGCCTAGCGGTTAGGCGAGACACCTGTTTCAAGTGTTAGCAATCAAAAGATTGATCTTGAGGATTGGCATGGATGGATAGCGTGAATCACGAATAGGAAATCCTGCTCACGAGATTCGGCTGACATGCATATATTTCAGGGACGCCTGAGTATGTGCACGATGCGACTCGAGTGACAATGACGAATTCTCTATCATGCGGTTTGGCTGAATGCATGTATTTTGGGGATGCTTGGAATGCGTGCACGATCCAACCAAGCGATACGATGAATTCAAATGAGACTTGAGGAATGGAAGAATGTCGAGAATTTGAAATCGTATTAAGGGAAAAAATGATAATAGTGCGAGCGTGGCTCCGAATCGAGGAAACGCGTAGGCAGAGTGTATACGATAAGTACTGGCGTACCTGCACGACTGCGATAGTCCCGTGTCTAGGTACGATTAAGTCTTGGCCATAGAAATGGTAGGATGGCTTGCCTACAGGAAAGTCTCGAGGACGAGACTTGTTCTGAGTGGTGTATGTTGTAGTGCCCCGTCCCGCAAAGTCAATCGGAGGAATCGAAACGCCGACGGTGTTCGGCCTTAGCCTTGCAATGGCTGCTCGAAGGCTCGCTCGGTCAAGACGACCGCTCGCTCAGGTGGGGTAGTTTCGGTGAACTTGCCTCATCTTTGCCTTCACATAATAAATTGTGTTTTCAACTTGCACAAGTAGGCTTAATAATAAAAGAGACGAATCCACATAGCTAAGGGAATAATCCCGACGGGTCGAAATGAGTTAGAACATGGAAAACGTCCCACGGTCGGCCTAGAGTTGGTGCACGGCGTGCTTTGAAAATGACACTCGGTCCTTTGTCCCGTGGCTTGGGAGAAGGAAAGTTGGTCTTCGACACAAAACTATAAACTTGCATAAGTCATAGGCGTCGTCCGCGTAAATGCTCGATAAAGCATGCACGTTTCCGAAATGCAAGGCTTGTCATATCCTTTGCTCGTCCCTCGGGTTAAGTTGTAGGCTTAAGTAAGTTAGGCAAAGTTATGCCGGTCGACCTAAGTTATTCCAAGTGCTGTCCCGTCCTTTCTGCGGTTGTCAAGTTAAATAGTCCCACGATCCCAAGGTTCGTCAAATGAGGTATAACTTGCACGATGGCATTACGTAGAACATGTGTTGGTCTAAGGCAGGAGCCCCGGTTGGTTCAGTGGGAATTTAGCCACAGTCTGTCGATACTTAAGAAAGACGTTATGTTCATATAAAGTGGGCAGGATATACGATAGCTGTTCCCTGAGTTTAAAAGAATGTTAAGTCTAAGCGATGGTTTGTCGCCGAGAGAAAATATGTTGGGACTGTGGTTCAGTCGCCGAGGCAACCCTGGTTTGGGCTCTGCAAAGGAAGTATGAAAAGAGTAAAGCAAAATAGCTAAATGATGATGATGAGACCATGCATTACGTTAAGTCTAGAAGTTAGCGTAGGCGCGTGGTCATGGACAACTTGTCGACAAGGGCGATGGTTTCTTCGAGCGGCAGCCCTGGGCCATGGGCACCGACTCGGCCTAGGAAGAAACAGGTTATAGCCGAGCTGGGTAATAGGCAACCGGTAGGTCGGGGACTTGCATCGAGGATCGCAACCGGCGGTGCAAGGGTCCCGAATGCCAGGCTATGTCCACGATGGCTAGTTAATGCCAGTGACTATTCATATAGATGTGTCGGCACGGGCGGCAATCCGCGTGTGCTTTTGGATTGGGTTGAATGTGTATGCAGTTAGAAGACACAATGTTTGGGCCTAAGATTTGGCTACAACGAAGGCGGCGTGCCTCGGCACGAGATGTGGCATCGAGTGTCAAGTCGTTGGCATAGAGTTGCATGTGTTAGGCTTGAGCTGTTGCGAGTTAAGTCGAGAAGGGCCGTAGGGCAAGTTTTGTGAAGTTACATTGAGTTGCTGGGCACGACCTCGAAATATGAGGCACGGCCGCGTTGTTACAATACAAGTGTAGGCGAGACTAAGCGAGGAGGCTTGCATCGGGGACTTGCATCGAGGATCGCAACCGGCGGTGCAAGGGTCCCGAATGCCAGGCTATGTCCACGATGGCTAGTTAATGCCAGTGACTATTCATATAGATGTGTCGGCACGGGCTGCAATCCGCGTGTGCTTTTGGATTGGGTTGAATGTGTATGCAGTTAGAAGACACAATGTTTGGGCCTAAGATTTGGCTACAACGAAGGCGGCGTGCCTCGGCACGAGATGTGGCATCGAGTGTCAAGTCGTTGGCATAGAGTTGCATGTGTTAGGCTTGAGCTGTTGCGAGTTAAGTCGAGAAGGGCCGTAGGGCAAGTTTTGTGAAGTTACATTGAGTTGCTGGGCACGACCTCGAAATATGAGGCACGGCCGCGTTGTTACAATACAAGTGTAGGCGAGACTAAGCGAGGAGGCGCTGCCTCGGAAATATTGAAGCACGAATCGAGTTATGGCACGACCGAGTCGTTACGTCCCAGAGTTTGGCACAAAAGACAAGTATAAGTCGGTGCGTCGACAATGCAAGCACGAGAAAGGTCTAGAGGCAAGGAAATGGAGTCTTTCGTGTAGTTGCGTCTCTTATTATGGCCGTAAGGCAAACACGACTTGATAGGTTAACGTTATTGGCACGAGAAGGGTCTAAGGCAAAAGTATGAGTTAACATCGTTGTGCAAGCACGGGATGGTCCTTAGACAAGTATGCAAAGGCGTCGGTCCTAAAACGGATCCTAAGGCAAGAATAGAAAGACAATCGTAAAAGGGTTTATGTTGCACAAAGTCAAATGAAACGTGTTGGTTTTGTATGGGTGGGCGAGGAGCTCACTCCACCAGTACAGTTGAGTACTGACACCCATACAGTGTTTCATGTGCAGGCACAGGTAGAAGCTCGTGGCGTGGAGCTCGCTTGGATGCGTCGAGGCACGGAGTTCCTTGATGATTCGAAGCGTGCGGCCGCGTGGACTGAAGACTTATACAGGACATAATGTATGGACATCGCCTTCCGAAGCTTCCGCTGGCTCAAGCATTGTAACCGAGAGATGAGAGAGAGCAGAGCGACTTGTAATTTGGCCTTGCGCCCACAAATGTAATCTTGTATTCAATATCAATAAAGAGCTTCTTTTGAATGACTTGTGTTCATGTGTACTTGTTCTTAAATTCCGCTGCATGTTTCAATATTTCTGCTTGGGACTTCTGTGCGACGACCTCGTCGCCGCCGATGTAATCGGCCGTTATGAAACTGCCTTGCACGAGCGCAATCTAGGCTCGTGCGGCATCACGCCTTAGCGAGGACGATCGCTCCTACAGGAGCGGGACGTGACACACGACATTCCTGCCATCGCCCAGGCCATCAACTTCCGACCAATTTTTTGTTCTTTTAGCATTTTCATTGCTTAGGTACTGTAAACATTAAGGTTATCGGTATTTTTATACTGTATGATATTTTGTATACTAAATCATAAATATAAGTTATTACTCTATTTATCAATCTCATGTACCCATGCTAGCTAGATAGTTAGATGATGTATATATCAAATCATTCATCATATATATTAGTTACTTTATATATTGAGTATAGTTGACCATGAACTTTATTTTTTCTCATGAAATCTATAAATTTACATGTATATTTGAATCCCGTTTCAACCACAGGCAGGTTCAACCCCCGATTGAACCCCTAAACCTTGAACTGTTATTTTCTCCAGTTCAATGGCCGGTTCGGTTCTCAGAACATTGGTTAGTGCAAACAATTTGAGCCCCTGTTTCGTGTTGTTGGCCCCCCTATTTCTCCTTCAAAATGAAAATTCAGATGAAAGGGAGGGGTGGGTGGGGGGGGGGCAGGGGGTATGATTACGAAATTTTCTGTAAGACTTGCATTCACCATTGAGGCATAATGTAATTCAGCAGCATGATACATGGATTGTGCTGCATTTCCACCCCAAGCTCAGAACTTCACAGGTCATCTTTAGATTACATAATTGTGTTCGTACTTAACTATTAACAACGTCCACGGAAGTTGGTCCGTTTCTTTAGAAGATTTCTGGTGCTTGTTTAGTGAGATCGACTTCATTTTTATTCATTTTCTGGAGCAAAATGCAAATGATGTATTGATGTGAGGCCATCTTTCAGATCCTGCTGCAAGTGCTGATCTAGCTGTAGTATTGATGCAAGAAGGACTGGCTCATTTGCTTCTTATAGGAAAAAGGTACATGCATTATATATATAATAAATTTGACATTGATAAGACTATCTTGTTGAGAAATTGGCTCTAACATGATGGACTTGCTTCATTAGGAAAAAAGTGTACAATTTTTAGGAGAGTATGTTTCCTTTTATGAAATCCTGATATGGATTAAACTACAGATTAAGCTAAGGTTAATAAATTAATTAGATGATTGTAAAATATATCAAAAGAGTGCTTTCCCTCCTACTCCCTTGCAAGAGTGTAAATCTTAGGTACACCTAGCTTGGAGCGAAAGTGAAGATAGAGCGGTCTACACAAAGCCTTATCTGGAACATGATGAAGGCAGACATCACAAAACTTGACCTAGCTTGGAGCGAAAGTGAAGATAGAGCGGTCTACACAAAGCCTTATCTGGAACATGATGAAGGGCAGACATCATAAAACTTGACCTTCTCCAAATAAAATGGCAATTATTCTCAATATGTTTGGTGTTCTTATCGAAGACTGTATTATCAACAATATGAATAATCACTTTATTGTCACAATAGAGAGAAGCCAGAGAGAAATGAGCGACACACCAAAATTGTGGAGAAGATATCTCATCCATGTAAGCTCGGAAACCGTGTGGGCCCTGGAGCGGTACTTTGGTTTAGCAGAGGAACAAGTAACAACTGTAGTAACAACTGTCTGCTTCTTGATTTGCTAGGTGAGTAGGTTACCTCCAAAGAATGTACAATATCTGCTAGTTGACTATCCATCATTAGTGGACCCAATATAATTGGTATCAAAGCATATGACATAAGTGAGAGGAGATTGATGGTAGATAAGTCCTTGGCCAGGGGATTTCTTCAGACATATGAGAATACACTCGACGACATGAAGATGAGAGATACGAGGTGACTGCATGCATATACGTATATAAATACATACACCTCAAGTTCCTAATTTATTTAGAGCTATAGACATTTGCACACACGACCCATTTATTAGCAGAAAAAAGCAGAACATAAAAAAAATTCATCCACAAATCTTCATTAATTTCCATTTTCAAGGATCTTCGTCTTATTACTTTATGAAATGACAGTGAGAAGCAGGTCACAAGCATCATATTCATATATATGTGTGTGTGTAATGTGTATCTAATATATTCTTTATAGATCAGCTAAAATTGTACATTGTGGGCTTTATCGCAAGGTTTTAAAATCGGCACATAACGATACGTATGCCCGTATTGGATTGGATTTGGCCTCTCCCGATCCGGTACTGGTTGAAATTTTTCGATATCGGCCAAACTCAGCATGTAACAACTAAAAATCGGCCGGTATGTTTTGATATAAAAACAAATATGGTATATTGATATAGAAACAAATATAGGAATATACAAACTGATACATTCAATTTTTTCTGAAAACAGGGAACAAGTAGTAGGAAAAGGAGAGGAGGGTGTACATGATCCGGCAAACAAATGCCCTCTCCATATGTAGAGAGTCAGAGACTCAGAATTAAGAAAATGTCTCTCGATTTGTTTCTTTTCTTCTCTCCCTGGAAAAGCTAGATTCATTAGGGTTTATAAGGACCCTTTTTCTGGCTTTACAAGTGGAGCCCCACTTTCTTTTCTCATTTATCCATTTTGCACCTTTCGTTCATGACCAGTGAAGCTGACTTTTCTTTTCTTTTCTTTTCTGTTTTTTTTTTTAAATTTTGCACCCTTTTTCTCAATCACCCGCCTATAACCTATTAATGGCATGTGGACGTACCATAAAAATAATAAAAAAGTCAAAACAAACATGAAAATAAGTTGGATACGTGCCCAGCTCTTATAAAAGAAAGTTTAAGTTCGAAAATTTAAAAACATAGTCCAGACAAAAAAAAGAAAATAAACGGCCAGGTAATCAAATATTATCATAGATTATAATAAATTGTGAAATTATAACTGTTTTAAACTATTAATTAGATTAGATTTGCAACTTAAGTAGGTTAAATTTTGAATTATGAATAGGATATGGTTAATTTCAATAGATTAGATAAAAATTTATTAATAACATAACATAACTTAAACTCTAACCTAATATAATTTGTAACTTTAAGTTTAATATAATCCATAATTTAAATGTAATCTAATCTAATTTAATCCATTGTCTAAAATGAAACCAAATTTGAATTTTTATGTTATCTAATCTATAATTTAAATCTAATGTAATCAAATTTAACTTAGCTTCTAGTCCAATATAATCCAATCAGTAATTTATAAATTATAACCAATTTAAAATTAATCTTGCCTTATCTAACTAAACTTTTATCTAGGTTATATTATTAGATTATTATAGATAGGACTTTATTCTTCTTTTGAATAGACTTATCGCGTCCTCCCAAGAGCTTGAACTAATCTACTCGATCTCATCCATGAAACCCCTTCTTGAAACCCCAAATCCCTTTTTCTTGTTGAAAGAATTTCCGAAAAGAGAGCTTACCCTACGCGATAGAAGCAGAGCTGGTTGGAACCGATTGATTCATCGATCGAGGTAGCAAGCCGGGGACAGGGATCGAGAAAAGCATGGGAACCGTACCAGGGACCATTTAGAGATGCATATACCCCCTCCTGCTAGGGCAGGGAATAAAGGAAGAGAGTACCTAACCGTCAGTGTCAAAGAAGCGTATAACTTAAGATTTATAATCTAATATAATTTAGGCTTGATCTTATAAATAATTTCTAGCTTTTTAGAATACTCTTTAATTATTTTTTCTTTTCTAGACCAAAACATCCAATACTCGGATATGAAACCTCCAATAATGTCAAAAGTGGATATGCTGATACTCACAAGAAGGGTTCGAGATACTGATATTTCGATCCTTGCTTTATAGTTCAGCCTCATGTTACATTGACAGGAATCTCCCAATGAACTAAGGCCTCCTTTGGTCCACGGAAAGGAAAGGAAACTGATTCTTTGCTCTTTCCTTTCCTTTGGGAAATTATAATTCCAATCAATTTCCTTTCCAGTGTTTGGAAATGCCAAGGAAATTGAGAAGGAAAGTGAATCCTTAGAGGGGGAAAATGAATCCTTGAGTTGGTGGGAGGAATCATCCCCCCTATTTTCCTTCCTCTTGGGAATCAAATTCCTTTCCTTTGGCATCCAAACAAAGGAAAGGAATCACTTTCCTTTCCCAAGGCTCCAATTCCGCGAACCAAACGTGGCCTAAGGAGATTTCTATTAGTAGTAGAGTTCTCAGTCTTCCTTTTACAGCCCTGTGTCTGACATTTAACTTCCCCAATGATCCTATTACTCATCCACTGTGGCCTAATTTCTTCATTGTGAAAGACTCTTGTTCCTTTCTGCCCTTATGTGCCATATAGAAGTGTTCAGTACATGTCTAGCTAGCAAGGCAACCTGGTAAATCTTGCTAAAGGTACTGCAGATGTGTGCAATCTCCTCCCTGAGCTTGGGCTCAGATTTTATTAGCAGGTTAAGCTTCCCCCTCATAGTAGCCCATATTTCATATGAATAGGGCATTGGAACGGTAGATGCTCTATGCTTTCCTCAGCAGTCTGATAGAAACTTCAAGAAGCTTCATTTGTCATCCTAGTCAGCCTTTAAGTACAAAATGACATCTTGGGCAGTGTGAAGCAATCAATACTCCTGTCTACCTATGAACCATATGCTGCACTGGTTTTAACAACTTGTAAGCTGAAGATATGGAGAATTGGCCACTGTTGTCACATGTCCACATTCAATAATCATGTTGCTGGTACTGTGCAGTTGTATCTTCATGATATCTTCTCCCAAAGTAGCAGTAACTTGAAGTCTATGGGGACACATCTGCCATATTTTATTATCCGGGTAATCTTATATACTCCTACCCCCCTCCCCCCCCCCCCCCCCCCCCCCCCCCCAACCACCACCACCACCACAACACACGCAAAAAAGAAGGTAATTCATTAGATAAAAATTATGTTACATGACCGGTTCAAACGTTCCTCCCTATGGATAGATTCTGCGGCTAAGCTATCCAAGGTTACATTATGCCCACTCTAATACATCAACTACGCAGACTAGGCAGGTATGGATACCCTTAGTGATCTGATGGTTCGCTTTCGGATCTAGGACATTCGTCTTCTTCCTACTCCCTTAACTACCCAATCCCTCTCTTCTCAATAACCGATGTATATATAGCCCCAACATTTGATCCCACGATGGATTATACACTGTGAGATGCTTGTCGCATCCCCCAAAATGCTGGAGATATCTTCTAACAACCCATCAATGATTGTTACTTTATGATTATTACTTTGGCGCTGGGCACTTGTTATCGAGGTCCATATGTTCCAAGTGCACTAGGACAAGTGACGGGCCAGAATATCAAGATATCTTTGTGGATCGGGAGGACCACTAAGAGAATAGCATCCGAGAGGGAGAAGCCGAGAAGCTAGTGAGTTGGATTTGATGGTAACATGGGAGATTTCCCACAACATCCAGGCTAAAAGCCCCTTAATGGAGCCCTAGCCACTTGAGTCCCTTGGAAAGTGAATGGGAACCAATGGAGGTCCATCCGAATCAGAGGTGACATGTGCGATCATTCACAACAACACCCAGGCTAAGGCCGTGAATAATTACGAGCGCACCCCATCAGATGCAACGAGCATGTTTGATTCCGGATAGGAGGGGTGGGTGCATCCAATCGTGTACCCCCTTTGCCACTACAGAGTCAACAAGAAGGGGTTGTTAGAAGATATCTCCATAGCCTAGACGATGTCCTCGTCCGAGATATCAACCATGCAAACTCCCTCAACCATCGCTGACTCCACATATTATAGGACTTCCTTACGATGCTTCACCGGATTTTAGAAGTCTACCTACAAAATAGGTTCCACCACCGAATGGGTCTTTATAGGTCTGCTTTTGCTCAACCCTGGAGGAGCACATGCACACTCCTACATTTTCCCTTTCTTTGCATGTCGAGTCTCGTCACTTGTCGCATCCTCTAGATTTGTGTGCTGAAAGGTCCCGTCCCCATCTCGATCTGTGTTTTGCCACTGTCCTTTAGTCGGTTGACCTAATGGCTCATGCACCTCCCGATGTATGTGACCTCCTGCTCCAGCAACTGTCTTGTTTCTTGGCCTGAGTGATCATTGCTCGTCACCGGTTCTCCTCCCACCCCTTTCTCGTCCCGTCTCCATCTCGATCTGTGTTTTGCCACTGTCCTTTAGTCGGTTGACCTAATGGCTCATGCACCTTCCGATGTATGTGACCTCCTGCTCCAGCAACTGTCTTGTTTCTTGGCCTGAGTGATCATTGCTTGTCACCGGTTCTCCTCCCACCCCTTTCTCGTCCTCCCGGAGGTCAAATCGATTCCCTTGCTATCTTCGTGTCACCGTGGTCCAGCCCCCTCTACGTGTCGTCTATCTTGCTCCTATGTTAGATCATCTCTACCACTCTTTACCGTTCTTCCCTCCTCCCCTAGATGCCTCGACTGCATTAGGATTGCCCTGATGTCCTAGGTCACTTTTTGACACTGTCACGTGTGTGTGAGGGATCGGGATCCCCCCTCTTAAGCATTTCCGTTTGTTTTTCGAAATAGATGTTCTTCGACATAGTAGCCGTTGGATTGTCTTTTTTGACCGTTCAGATTAGATCCTTAAACTATCCAATTTATCGTAAAATTTTGATCTAATTTGAACGGTTAAAAAAGAGAATCCAACGGTTGCTATTTCGAGAACATGCAAAGATGCTTAAGAGCGGAGATCTCGATCCCTCCTCATATATATATATATATATATATATATATATATATATATATATAGGATTTAGTGGAGTATAAAACTGTGAGAGACATTCAACATGTTTTACTTTGCTGAAGTATCTATGCTTCTCAATTTGGATATTCTTTTAAAACATGGAGACTTTATGAACTATTGTGGCCACTTTCTTGAGTTAGTCATAACCATAAATTTTTTAGTACACATGCGTGTTTCTTTTACTTATTGACATTGTACATGACTGCTAAAAATGATATATATTCTAAATAACTGCCTACTTCTTTTGATCAGCATAACAACAACTCGTTCTCGTGTCGAAACTTCGATTCCACGGAAGCATGGTCCTGCTATTGCTGGTTATGAGTCGGTATGCCACACTTTTTACAGCGGGATGAAACATGACTCTTGTAATAGTTGATAGACCATATCGTAAGTTAAACCTTTTCTGGTTGCTTCTGTAGGCTTTGAGGAAATTCTTTGAGAATGTTCTGCAGGTGGGTTGGTTAAACTTGTATTTTCTCCACTTGCAAATATCTTATGTTCTAATCGTGTATTGGTTTTGCAAGGCCTGACGAGTAGTGTACATGTCTTAGGCTTTGTTGAAGCATATCGACTTCAAGGTCATCCGGTGTGTTGTAATTGCAAGTCCCGGCTTCACAAAGGTTGTCCTACAACTATAAGGACATGGATATCATAACCTTGCTAAGTTGTTTTCTTGCCCTTGTAATACTTGATACACAGAGGCATGTGACTTCTGTTGCATTTCTCTTTGTAAATCCTTTTTCTTTATTATTCTGTCTGTACATTTTTGAAATTAGTGAATAGATATCTTCAGGTGTTGTCAAGTAATATAAAAAATTTAGTCATCCTGACACTATTTTGTCAATTGTTATATTGTTAAAAATAATTTTCCTCTACCTTCCCACTCGAAGATTGACCGATGCATAATTTTGTTCGTTTGCATCTTACTGGTTCCTGGTAACAGATTTCAACATATACTAGCGCAACAATATATTTTATTATATAATATCACTTTAATTGAATGCATTCACAACTAATAGATATTTGCTTGTGGATAGAGGTATGGTGCAGCAGGTTGAGGTCATGTCTTAGCTTTTTCTCACAGTATTTCAAATCATAGTCGAACTGTCTTCTCTAAAGCCCATTTATTACAGAGTTCATTGTTAGTTGTGGAGTCAGGTGGAGGTGGTTGTCGGTTTTGACTAGTATCATATATGTTTAGTTCAGGGATTTCACTGTAACACCTTCTCAAAGTCTCCTTGTTGACCAAGATACCTTGTGGGAAACAAACTCACACCTGGAAGCTACATCTTATATCTTCCAAAATGTGTAGGTTTCTTAAAGCATCCATGTACATCGATGCATAGCTCGATGGGAAAAATGACGACAAAATATGTTGGGGTGTAAAACATGGTAGAGAAATTTGATTCAAACGGCACAATCACATTGTATACAATGTGAAAGATAACACGAATTTGAGATGCATGCTAATATGACAATGCTGTGCATGTGAGTGCATATGATCATTTTTAGGGCCATAAGGAAAGGAGTGGCTGCCAATGTCATCAGATAGGTATCTAGGCAACCTGTAAACTATGGACATATATTCCAAAAAACACTTGGACAATGGACACGCCAAAATCCATCCATTTCAAGGCAACGTGTCCAATGTTGTAAATTTCGGTAGGCGGGCAAAGGGGCGCCTAGGCCGCCTAGGCGGCCGCACAGAAATTTTTTTTTTTTTTTTTTTTTTTTTTTTAGTTTTGGGTTTTAACTTTTGAAAATTTTTGATATTTTTTTTGAAATTTTTTGAAATTTGAAATTTTATTTATTTATTATTAAATTTAATGATTTTTTATTATTACTTTTTTAGAATCTGAATTTTTTTTGAATTTTAAAAACTGAAATTTCAAATTTCATAAATTTCAAAATTCAAAATTCAAAATTTTGAATTTTCCGCTTTGGCCGAACAGGCCGAACAGGGGCCGATTTGGCCGAACAGGCCCGCCTAGGCGCCGAACAGGTCCGCCTAGGGCCGAACTGGCGCCTAGGTGGCCGATTTGGGGGTTTTCGGTTCGGCGGGCGGCCGCCTAGCGCCTAGGCGGCCGCCTAGGCCGATTTTTAGAACACTGAACGTGTCCTATACTGTGGCTTGTTATTGTCCATGCAACTAAGCCAACATTGTAATAAGATAATCAAAATTTAAAATCAAAGCAAATGAAAATTTCAGAAATGTAATATTCGTAGAGAACCTCTAGTCTACATTATATGGACACTTTTATCTAATAGAGTAGAAAAGCATTAATAAATAGCTTAGTTGTGTCGCTGGTGTACTGATCTACTGATCTATCCAAATAGTAGCTTTATACCCAACGAATCATACTAGAAACTGTCTTATCACTAGATAGAATAGTCCGCATAAAGTGGCAAGCATCTAATTATTTGAAGTAAATTCAAGAATGGAATAACCTGTAACCCACACATAATGCTTCAAAGGCTCAAGGGATCAACTGCAAGTTCTTTTATCTACATTGAACCAACACATTTGGTTACTACGGTAATGCCTCAGACATGGTGCAATTTGGCTTCTGCAGTCTGGTTACAGATTTTCAAGAGTTTTTACTGTATCAAGATTTGAAGTTTTATGTATGAATTATGATTTGGGAATGAGTTTTAGAGGTTTAGGTTTGATTGGAGTCTTTTACGTAACATGTTATCTAGTATGAGTTGTTTGGGTTTTATGTTTAGAGCGCTTGTTTATAAGTTGGTTGCATGTTATCCATGCACCAGTTTCAAGGAGAGTTCAGGAATAATAATATGTACAATCATGTAGTGTGTTAGTCTAGTTGTTCGTTGGCTGGCTCTGTCCAGTATTGGCACTTGTTGACAGGTTTGTGATAAGCCAAGTAGGTGTAGGGTTTCATACCATGTTGATGTTGGTAGTTGACAAATCTGATTTCCCTATGATGAATGGATCAGTCTGTATAGAATACGTATCAGAGAAATCAAATATATAACTCATTTCTATGGGGCTAATGAAACTGACTGATGCAGGCAGAATCATGACAGTCCAATTTCAAAATTTGGAACTGGCTAGTATGATCCTTGGTAATCACCAAGGCAAGCTGTTGAAGTTAACAAAATACACCCATAGGTAGATTCAAAGGATAAACATAGGAAAATTGATTTTTTGAAACTTTTAGTGCGCATGATTACAGAACGTTATGGTGCAACATGATTTGGTTGGTATCAAACTCCTAGCCAAGTTCACCGATAGGAAGATTAATTCCCAACAGTGGAGATACACATAACTTGTCAGGCATTGAAGCTCATATAAACTTTTTTTACAACTCCAGAGAAACCGACAGTCCTGCTATCAATAGGCAAAGCTTGTAGTTGACAGGGTAAATACAACCTTTTTAAGGCTGCACGAGATGAAGTCTTGAAAGGCCTAGGCGGTGAGGCGGGGGACCTTAAGACTAAAATTTTGGGTGTGTAGTGTAATGTCCCGTTCCGCACGGTGCATTATGTTGAGTCGTTGACTCGAAGAAGTTAAGTTGACCCAAAGAAATATTTACTTGACTCGAAAAAAGTATCTATGCAAATCGATGCAAGTACTAAGTTGACCCGAAGAGACGATAAGTTTGAATCGAACAAGTATTGATTTTAATTGGTTTCATGTGCAGGTTAGGCTTTTACGCTAAATTTTCGGGGGTCGACATTTTTTGCCTTATTTGCAACAGAGTCCACAGAAACCAAAGTATCGCCTCACAACGGGTTGAGGCATGGGAACGGTAGGCCGAATCAGTCGGGTAGTTCAACGGAGCACGAAGTGCTCGAATGGCTGAGTCAGATGAGTTGGCCGTGCAACAGAGTTAAAGAATCGAGCCGCATCGGCTCGACGAAACGACTGGACGAATCGGCTAAGGTGGAGGACTCTGACCTTTTTTTCCTATTTCGTCATGCCTTAATAAAATGTACTATTGTATGCTTGAAACGTCATGGATTTCCATGTGCGTGGCTCAAAGAGTTGAAGTCGTAATGTGTGTTGAACACTAAAATAGAACATTGAATGTTGATCGTAGAACATTGACCCTAGAACATTGAACAACTGAATCGAAACGTGCATTAAGTGCACGAGTCAGAGTAGAAAATCGAATCACTACATCGACGAGTGCCTCAGTGCACGAGCCATAGATTTTCGGATCACCGTATTGGCGAGTATCTCAGTGCACGAATCATAGAATATTGAATACTCTATTGAGGCGTGTCTCAGTACACGAGTCGAAAAACGGTTGAACACTAAGTCGTAGCACATCGAAAGACTATCGAGGCGTGCATCAAGTGCGAGTATTGGAACATTGCACACTAAGGCATAGAACATTGAAATACTGTAGCAATGCATGCATCAAATGCTCGAATCGGAACATATGGGATAACTGTAATGAAGCGGGCGTATATGCATGAGGCTCATAAAATATGACTTCGTATGCGAAGTGGCCAGTTGTGGTGCAATGTCACGGAACCGTCGTAACATCGAAAGGTGTACTTTGTATGCGAAGTGAGCAGTTGTGGCACAATTGCCACGGTTTTGCCAATATCGAAAGACTATATCGAGGCATGCATCAAGTGCGAGCCTTGGAACATTGAACACTAAGGCATAGAACATTGAAATACTGTAGCAAGGCATGCATCAAATGTTCGAATCAAAATATATGGGATAACTGCAATGAAGCGTGCGTATATGCACGAGACTCATAAAATATGGCTTCATATGCAAGTGGCCAGTTGTGGTGCAATGTCACGGAACTGTCGTAACATCAAAAGGTGTACTTCGTATGCGAACTGAGTAGTTGTGGCACAATTGCCACGGAACTGCCAATATGCAAATGATAGGGTTTGTCATCGAAATGAACAGCCATGGTTCGAAACTACGAAACTGTTCGATGTGGTATGTTGCCTCGAAATGTTCGGGACCTTTTGGGTCGTTCATTAGAACATTGAGTTGGGGCATAACACCAATGAATTATGAGATGGAAGAATTAAATGTTGAGATTATGCGATAGCTGAGTTTCGGACTCAGATTATGTTTGGTTGTATGAGTTAGATGCATATTGCATAGTCAAATGGACTTGGATAACCTGTGCACGGGTTTGATATCCTCGAACGTGGTACATCGGGGCTCCGGGACCGTTTGGTATAGAAGGAAATTGAGATGGGTGATTCATTCAGAAGGTTTGCTACCTACTCTATTGAAAATGGTGCGCCATAATTACTGTAATGTTCGGGGACCTTCAGAAAAGGGGTTAACAACCTGTACTGGAGTAATCATCGTCTTACCATTGAGATGTAGTCTATTTTGTCTTGGATTGCCAGTAACCTTCATATAGATAGGGCCAATGGGTTGAGTGCGGGAGCTACACCGATCCTGGCACATTGATGTTTAAAATGATACTTTTAACATGACAGAAAAAGACGATAATTATTCACCTTGCATCAGCGCAAGGGTGAATGCGTTGGGTTGATAAGAAGTCGCTGTAAGGCGACGCCTTTGATATATTTCATATGTTGCGTTTGATACCAAGTATAACATGTTGCAATGAAGTACATGCTTTACTGCTTTCATTGCCATGTAATTGATCCTAAGACAATAACAGAAAGACCACCTAATAAGATGCATGATTTCAAGATTACTTAATGTTAGTTTAGGATAGTGGGTCTCAGCATTACGCGAGAGTGTTAGTACTAATCTCCCACTAGATTGCTTTTAGGATGCAGAAAAATGGTTTGCTCGTGGCGGAGCTTCACTTGGACGCGTTGAGACATGATGTTTCTTAACGTTTCGAGGCGTGCGATCCACGGTGGTGCTCGGACTTGCAACATGATGATGCGGCCGAAATATAGAAGATATAATGTATGGAACGATGGAATCTTTTGTTGGCTAGAGAAACCATGAGTGTTGTAAGCCAATATGGCAGATTCATTTGTGCTATTGAAAGCCTTTGTAATTCCGCTGCGTATTCAATAAAGAGAATTGTTTCGTGTACTCTGTGTAACTTCAATATAACTACTTTTTTCCACTGCAAAATGTTATGATTTGAGATGATCATTTAAAGAAATTTTCTTCGTGCTATGTACGATTGTAACTCCAGACTCGTACGACATCACGTCCCGCGAGGATGATCGATTCGGCTGAATCAATACGAGAACGAATTATTCGGCGAATCGGGACGTGACATGTAGTAGTTAGGTTAATCCAAACATGTAGTTACTTAGACGTCTAATATCCGAAGTCGTCAGTAGCTCTCACTCTATGAGTAAGAAAAAAAAAGTGAGTTTCAATTAGTGCAGACCAAGCTTGTTAAGATGTACCAAGTTTGTTAAGACGGTGATGACCAAAAGGCCTAGGTGGGGGCTTAATACTAAAATTGGGGTTGTGTATTGTATAGTAAGTCAAGGCAAGTCTGTGCTTTATGTCCTAATGTGTCGTGATTTCCTTTTAATTGATACCATAAATCTATAATTAAAAAACTATAAGCATCTTATGAAAATCTTGTTGTGTATACTAAATACATAAGTGTAAGTACATCAACTACATGAAGTTCTCAATCAAGAAACGATCGCTAAGAATATCATAACTCGAGAGAGAGGGAGAGGGGAGAGAGAAGAGAGAAGAGAAAAACAATGAGAAAGAGAGAGAAAGAGAGGGAGACCAGGAGAGTCGACTTGGCAATGGACATCATAGTCTGTGTTAGGGCAGATACAAAAGGGATGAAAATGAATAGGGAAAAGGAAAAACTATTGTACCTCCACTAAGTTATTGGGTTTGAATTAAATTCAATTAAAAGAATAGGGATTAGGTCACATTTAAGTTAATACGTGTCAAAATGCTCGTCTAAGTAGCGAGGCGATACAGGATCTGAAATGCCTAGGCGGATGCCTAAGGCGGCGAGACAAAGGTCTTTTAAAGCATTGAGTGAATACGAGATTACCATTGCTAGCTAGCAAAAGTCTCTAACATCTGTATCTATAAGAAACAACAAATATTTATTCCAATTTTTTGGTATCGACTAGTTGAATCATCTTCTTCCATTTAGCTCTATTAAGGGTCATGTCCTCTGTATGCTAACAAAATTCATATCTTCTTTAACACTTAAACTTTAAACCATGTTCATCTAGACCTACCTATAATCCTAGTGGCTCCATTAACTACTGTATCATTTCTCCTTATCGATGTATCTATTCGTCTGTCATGCGCATCCATCTAAGTTGATTTACTCTCATCTTGTCTTCAATTGGTGCCACCTGTAACTTTCCATAGATACATTTGACAGCACCCAAGTTTCTAACTTTCCATAGATATATTTGAGAGTGCCCAAGTTTCTTTCTATATTTGGTTTTTTTTAAAGCACCATAGAGGGTTGGGGGGGGGGGGGGGGGGGTAAATAGGGTCAAATTACTAATCAAGCACTAAACGATTGCAAGTAAACAATTTAAAGATTAAGAATGCAAGAGAAGAAGCAATAAAAAATACCGACACCCGATGTATCTTGGTATCCTCCCGAGGGGCACTCCAGTCTCGGAACTCTTTCCGGCTTTAATCCACTATTACTGCAAATAGTACAGTATGAGCTTTTATCCGAAAACCTACCAACTTCTTACACGAGAACTTTTATCCGAAGGCCTCTCCGACTTTCAATACACGAGAGCTTTGATCCGAAGGTCTCTCCGACTTCAATACACGAGAACTTTGATCCGAAGACTCTCCGACTTCACGAGCGCTTCTATCCGAAGACTTCCCAACTTTAACCTCTTTACAAGAAGGTTTATGATCTTCTTCCAACAAGATGAAGATCCAACTTTTACAACTCAAGAACACTCTTACACAATTTGTGGATATGCAAGTGCAATCTTTGGTAGAGTTGTTGTGGATAGACTTTGGTAGTTTAGAAATTTTTAGGCTCAAAGTATCTTGAATGAAGGGGTTCAAGGCTATTTATAACCAAAGTAATGTAAAGTGCAAATAATACAACTTTTAGCCAGCTGACGGAAGATTCGTCGAATTTTTACAGAAGTTTGTTGTATCATCCGCCTGCATATGACAACGGCTATAAAAAGAGCCGTTGGGCTCACTGATGGGACAGATCCGACCGTTGGATTCTGAACGAAAATAATTCGGATTATCCGTCGGATTTCTTCGGACGACCGTCAGATAATCCGAAGGTTCACAGAAGGTATTCTGTGTCCCATTCAGATCATTCATCGGATTTCTGCGGAGATCCGTCGGATCTTCCGACTGGCAGCCCAAAAGTGGTCCTAGGTTATTATCTACTCTAGCTTCCGATTTTGCCATTTATTTCTTGTGTTTACAATTATTCCTAAGACTCACAAACTCCAGATATACTATAGCAGGTGCAGGCTTCTTCAGAGTCTTGAAATGATGATAACATGACTTGCCTTCTTTATTTGATAGATGATGGCTTTTTCTTCTTGACGACAGCTGTCCAAAGATATCCAGATTGTGAAATATGAATACCTTTCGGGAGCTTCGTCCCCGAACCTCCACGGGGCGCTGTCCCCTCGATCCCGTCTGCTGATCGGGAAACGAAACCCCCGAGTGCGTGCCTCCGGATATGTCGTTGGGTGGTTCAGAGAAATCTTGTGGAAATTTTTAGGCTCAAAGCATCTTGAATGAAGGGGTTCAAGGCTATTTATAACCAAAGTAATGTAAAGTGCAAATAATACAACTTTTAGCCAGCAACGGAAGATTCGTCGAATTTTCGCAGAAGTTTGTTGTATCATCCGCCTGCATATGACAACGGCTATAAAAAGAGCCGTTGGGCTCACTGATGGGACAGATCCGACCGTTGGATTCTGAACGAAAATAATTCGGATTATCCGTCGGATTTCTTCGGACGACCGTCAGATAATCCGAAGGTTCACAGAAGATATTCTGTGTCCCATTCAGATCATTTATCGGATTTCTGCGGAGATCCGTCGGATCTTCCGACTGGCAGCCCAAAAGTGGTCCTAGGTTATTATCTACTCTAGCTTTCGATTTTGCCATTTATTTCTTGTGTTTACAATTATTCCTAAGACTCACAAACTCCAGATATACTATAGCAGGTGTAGGCTTCTTCAGAGTCTTGAAATGATGATAACATGACTTGCCTTCTTTATTTGATAGATTATGGCTTTTTCTTCTTGACGACAGCTGTCCAAAGATATCCAGATTGTGAAATATGAATACCTTTCGGGAGCTTCGCCCCCGAACCTCCACGGGGCGCTGTCCCCTCGATCCCGTCTGCTGATCGGGCAACGAAACCCCCGAGTGCGTGCCTTCGGATATGTCGTTGGGTGGTTCAGAGAAATCTTGTGAAAATTTTTAGGCTCAAAGCATCTTGAATGAGGGGGTTCAAGGCTATTTATAACCAAAGTAATGTAAAGTGCAAATAATACAACTTTTAGCCAGCTGACGGAAGATTCGTCGAATTTTCGCAGAAGTTTGTTGTATCATCCGCCTGCATATGACAACGGCTATAAAAAGAGCCGTTGGGCTCACTGATGGGACAGATCTGACCGTTGGATTCTGAACGAAAATAATTCGGATTATCAGTCGGATTTCTTCGGACGACCGTCAGATAATCCGAAGGTTCATAGAAGGTATTCTGTGTCCCATTCAGATCATTCATCGGATTTCTGCGGAGATCCGTCGGATCTTCCGACTGGCAGCCCAAAAGTGGTCCTAGGTTATTATCTACTCTAGCTTTCGATTTTGCCATTTATTTCTTGTGTTTACAATTATTCCTAAGACTCACAAACTCTAGATATACTATAGCAGGTGCAGGCTTCTTCAGAGTCTTGAAATGATGATAACATGACTTGCCTTCTTTATTTGATAGATGATGGCTTTTTCTTCTTGACGACAGCTGTCCAAAGATATCCAGATTGTGAAATATGAATACCTTTCGGGAGCTTTGCCCCCGAACCTCTACGGGGCGCTGTCCCCTCGATCCCGTCTGCTGATCGGGCAACGAAACCCCCGAGTGCGTGCCTCCGGATATGTCGTTGGGTGGTTCAGAGAAATCTTGTGGAAATTTTTAGGCTCAAAGCATCTTGAATGAAGGGGTTCAAGGCTATTTATAACCAAAGTAATGTAAAGTGCAAATAATACAACTTTTAGCCAGCTGACGGAAGATTCGTCGAATTTTCGCAGAAGTTTGTTGTATCATCCGCCTGCATATGACAACGGCTATAAAAAGAGCCGTTGGGCTCACTGATGGGACAGATCCGACCGTTGGATTCTGAACGAAAATAATTCGGATTATCCGTCGGATTTCTTCGGACGACCGTCAGATAATCCGAAGGTTCACAGAAGGTATTCTGTGTCCCATTCAGATCATTCATCGGATTTCTGCGGAGATCCGTCGGATCTTCCGACTGGCAGCCCAAAAGTGGTCCTAGGTTATTATCTACTCTAGCTTTCGATTTTGCCATTTATTTCTTGTGTTTACAATTATTCCTAAGACTCACAAACTCCAGATATACTATAGCAGGTGCAGGCTTATTCAGAGTCTTGAAATGATGATAACATGACTTGCCTTCTTTATTTGATAGATGATGGCTTTTTCTTCTTGACGACAGCTGTCCAAAGATATCCAGATTGTGAAATATGAATACCTTTCGGGAGCTTTGCCCCCGAAC
The DNA here is from genome assembly GCA_029216955.1 of Iris pallida. NCBI lineage: Eukaryota > Viridiplantae > Streptophyta > Magnoliopsida > Asparagales > Iridaceae > Iris > Iris pallida. The sequence continues at coordinate 21,889,049 of JANAVB010021798.1, forward strand.
CTCCACGGGGCGCTGTCCCCTCGATCCCGTCTGCTGATCGGGCAACGAAACCCCCGAGTGCGTGCCTCCGGATATGTCGTTAGGTGGTTCAGAGAAATCTTGTGGAATACCATCGTCTTTGGCTCACCTTGATTTCTTCATTGCATATGTTCGTGTTGATCTTGCTTATTGTTTTTCTGTAAATACATGTCAGACGAGCAAAGCAATATACATAGAAGCAAGTATGATAAAATTAATGCACATTAGGACAATGCTAAGTTTAAGTATAAATACTATAGTGATAGTATAAATATTGGTGATATTATAATGTTAAACTTTAATTGAATAACCACAATAAAAACATAGTTAGATCATTGGGCTAACAATCTTCCCCTTTTTGATTATGGCAACTCGACTAAATTTAAGATAGATATAATAGAAACTCATATCACTAATATGTAATTACAATAAGCACATATCACTAAAAAGTATAAGTAAGATGCTATATGAAAACACAGGTGTAGGCAACTCTAGAGGGGGGTGAATAGAGTTTGTCTCGATAATCACCAAATAAAAATTAACTCTATATCACCTCCAAAAAATAACTATCAAGATAGTAAATAAATCAGAAGGAAATGCGGAAGTAAATAAAGATCAGAAGAGCATACGCAAACACAGCAGTGTTAACCTGGTTTCCCTCGTGGAGGACTAGTCCAGGCCTGAGAACTCTAGCTCAGGATTCAAATCCACTATTTGTGAAATAGTAGTTTACAACCCGTGCCTTTTCTTCAGAAGAGCACGTCAACTTCTTACAGAGGATCGCAGTGGCGATTTGCTTGGATTTTTCCAAGCGACTTGGAATTGTCCAAGTGACTTTTCTTTTCAACTCTTGCACAAAAACTTCTAGCTGAATCGCACTTGAGCACCTTGGGGCTTAGGAAGTTTTGTGGCTAGTAGATTGGAAGAGTAAGGCTCTTGACTATATAGGCTATGTAAGAGAAGAAGAATAGAAGAGTGGATGGTTTCAAATGAGAGAAACCAAGGCCTATTTATAGGGTTCGGGACAAGCAGAATTCGGCCAGAATTCGGTATGGATAATTCAAATTTTTGGCCGTTGGACAGCTTGTAGCAAGCAGGCCCTAAAAATCAGGGTGCTGAAAATCAGGGGACAGAGTTCGGCCCGAACTCTGTGTGGAGGCAGAGTTCGGCCCGAACTCTGTCTCCAGCAGACAGAATTGGTCCATTGGGCTTTTGGACTTTGTGGAGCTTGGACTTGGTTCAGGAATTGGTCTGTTTGTATGGTAGATCTTGGAGAGATATGTCTAGGGGTTGAGATGACTCAGTGCGACTCAACGTACACATTCTCCTAGACTCAATAAATTGAAGATTACAGACATGGAACAAACAGGAAAACCAAGAGCCCTTTGATGATGCCTTTCTTCTGATATTTGAGCAGCCCTGAAGACGTCTATTTCCTTGACAGCAGTCGTCCGAAGATAAACAGATCTGAAAATCTGAATACCTTTCGGGGGCTTCGCCCCCGAACCCCCGATGCGAGGCCCCGGATAGGTCGTTAGGCGGTTCGGAGAAATCCCTTTATATGACGCCGTCTTTGGTCCAACATTAATTCTTCATTGCCTATGTCCTGTTTGATCATGTTAGATCATGCTTACTGCATGTCTACAAATACATGTTAGGCTAGCAAAATATGTTGCAGTACGATACAAGCATAGCAATATAATATGGGACAATTAGGACATTGCTAAGTTTAAGTAACAACATGATAGCATGTTAGGCCAACAAAGTATGTTGCAGTACGATACAAGCATAGCAATATAATATAGGACAATTAGGACAATGCTAAGTTTAAGTAGCAACATGATAGTGAGTATATGAATATTAGTGACATCATTATGTTAAATTTAACTGATTAGCCATATTCAAAAACACAATGTAATCATTGGGCCAACACTATAGTGATTGCATGAAGATTAGTGATAATATAATAGTAAACTTAATCGATTTATCAATATTCAAAAATATGATACAATAATTGGGCCAACATTTTTTTTTTCCATTCGAGGTGTTTCTTTCCTTTGGCCCTCGCTACTCTTGAATGCATAATAACTTGGTTTTGTGTTGTTTGATGCTGCCAATGGTTGTCTATGTCCAGAATTCGAAGGGTGAAATGTTATAAGATCAATAGGAGGAAAATGATATTTCCTTGCATTATGGGTTTGTGATATATAATTGCAAGCGTACCATTGATAAGTATGGGTATTTGTGATTTACAGTCAGGTGAAAGATATACAAATCCTAGAATGGTTATTGCAATCAAGTATGCTTGCATTTACAGAATATGTGAATGACTAGGTAGCAGGGTATGAAGGGATTGCCATGGCTTTTGTTTAGTTGTTGGTTCTTAAGTTCATAAAATATGTCATGGTATTGAAAAGCCTCAGATCAAGAATGCAGAAATTGTTGATTACTGAATGAACTCATCTCAATTTACATGGAAACCTTCCCCTTTTTGGCTTTAGGAGTTTTGCTGTCTGACGAGTGATTTTTCCATGTTCAATTGGTTGATGACTATTAATTAAGACAAAAGGAACATAATAACTAACAAAATTGGTGGGCAGCATATCATGACAGTGGTTCCATTGGGTTTGGTGAATGGGGATCTGCCACATCAACGTTGAAGCAACGAGCTAGACTTGACAAGAGGTTGTAGTTTGATGGATAGGGATGGGCCACATCGGACACTGTAGTGACTAGCGGGAGCTCACTCGGATGTCTACTTTGTCTTTCTCCTTGATGATATTTTTCTTCCCTACAATGAACTTATATACTTTATCATGGATTCGACACATCGAATCCATGACTTTGATATGCTAGCTGTGGCAAGCTTGCGACCGTGAACAGAGCTGTCTTATTGGAGATTGTATGCTTGTTCTCTTTCATCCTGTTGTGGGAGTTATTTCTTTTTGTAACTGGGACCTCCTTTGTTAATTAGCTTTAATATTATCCGGTAGAGTTATCAGCTCCCTCAATTTAATCTCAAAAAAAAAAAACACTAACGGGTCTGGGCACAATTTCTACATTATGGTTTCACTATATAGTTTTATAATCATTCAAAGTCTTACTAGGTTTTGAGATCAATTACTAACTCATGAAACTATTACCTACTCTGCTATTTTCTTAGTAATTGTAGGCTTCTGGATGACCATACTGCTTCTGGTACCTTATTCTGGCGTAGTTGGATAGTATTATTATCCTTTTGAAGTCTAATCAGAATATATCATGTCATTCGAAGTAGTTATGTGATTTCCATTTTTTTATCAGATTGTCTTTTCCATTTATCACATTAGTCAGGATATATAAGATATCCTCTGGATGGATTTTATTTGAAAATTTTCTGCTTAATATGGTGCAGGACCGATTTTTGCGGTTATTTAATGTTAGAGGCAGAACAACCAGAATTGAAATTTATCTGTTCCCACAGTTTTATCTCATAAAAGGAAAAAAAATCCTAATTCTGGCGTAGTTGGATATCATAATCATCTTTTTGAAATTTAATCAGAATATATCATGTCATTCTAAATGGTTATGTAGTTTTCCTTTTTCACCTGATTCTCTTTTCCATTTATGACATTATTTCGGAAATATAGGATATCTTCTGGATGTATTTTATTTGAAACTTGCAGGACCAATTTCGTGATTATTTACTATTAGAGGCAGAACGGCGAGAATTGAGATCAATCATTGAAAACAAATCACGAATAGTTCTGGCACATTCAAATTCTGGATACAAGTGAGAACTCTGTATTTTTCCTCCACTAGGATTTGTCACTTCTTTGGTTAACTGAAGTGTTATGTTTTATTCATATAACACTGCTAATGAATTTACACTTCAATTATTGTTTGAATTGATGGTTTCTTTCATGCGTAAACAGTAATACTTTACAACAATTCCTTTGAAAATTGTTCCGTCCTTCAGTTCTGTATATACTTTCATTAGCATTGGCAGTTTATCATGTGTAAGAGTTAAATCTCAGGGAAAAGGCATGGTGAGGCTTTTCTACTTTGTCTTTCCTCTTGGCATGTGGTATTAAAGTTGCTTTTCCTCGTACAAGTACAACATACTTCCAGATGATCATGGACATTCATTGTCAATAATAGTACAAGTCATAAACCCAGTTTTGAAGACTTATTCATGCTGGAACCTCACTTGAGACGTCTCTCTCTGACCAATAAAAAAAATATCACTAGAACATAAATGAAGAATATGGGCATAATAATTACACAATATCCTGATCAAGCAAGAGATTTTTTTTATCTGGGAAGATCTTTTGAAATGCTTTCTAAAAGTGTGTTTATAACCATATTCTCGAGATACTTCCTTGAACTCAGCAATTTCTTACATTCTATGCTAGTGCCAAATCCTCTCATGAATATTGAGAATACAAAGTAAAATTAAGCAGGGTCATATCACTAATATGCAATCTATTTGGAGCAAATCACATTAGAATAGAACCATCACAATTAATTAATCCATAATTATAGAACAATGGTGATTGGTCTAACTAGCAACTATAAGAAGGATTTTCTACATATAGAACATCTTATGGCTTATGGAGTTTAATCTTAGAAGCCAGAAGCGGGGACATGAGCAGGGGTGGAAGCGGGAGCGGGGGAGCATGACTACGTAGAAGAGTCTAAAGTTGGGAGCGTGCGCTAATAAAATTTGTATGTTTATTAATTATTGTTATCAAAATTTATAGATATCTTAATATTTATTGTAATTAATAAAGTTCAGTTTAAAGTTACAAAGTGATCATTCACATGATGATTTTTATGATGTTAAAGTAAGTAATTCTTAGTTTCTTGTTACTTCGATGAACGTATATTAAAAATTCTTCGACTTATTTTTCCAAAATTTTAGGAAGCGCTCCCATCGCCGGGAAAATGAGCTCCAAAGTAAGAACTGCGAAATCAATATTCTTACTGAAATTCGTTGGCCTCCTAGAAGATTCTGGCTTCCAAGGGTTTAACCATATTCATTATACTCTAGGGAAACAATACAAAAAAAAATGGCATGATCATTACATTCTATATTATAATTGTCTCCTAAAAAGTTTCCGATGCACCTAATTTTTTTCCCCATGCACCGCCTACTTTTCCATGAAGTTTTTGTCTATCCAAGTTGGTGGTATGCTATTTCTCTTTATTATATGAGAATGAAATTCCACATTTCCATCTTCCTTAAATAAGTCGTGTTAATATCTTGTAAAGCCTAGGAAGACAGATAATGCAGACAACAGCCCTCAAAAAAGTTTCAGAACCCACAAGCTTTGTTCGAACAACTATTTCACCCTCAACTAAATGTTCTTCTAACCTACTTACATGCACCTGTGTATTTCTACACAAATAAACTTGAGAAAAGAATATAAATACATGATGTATATTTTAAACAAACATATACGCACCATGTTGATTGTACAAGTTTTAAGACAACCGTAAAGGTCATCACCAGCATGTTGTCTACCGTATGTTATCTTGTAAGGCATAAGCCTTAATATGCCCCGTTTGTTGGATGGTGTTTTGTGGTGTCCTTCACCATCAAAGCAACCCACTTTTGAGTCTCCCTAGAATGGCTGACAGTATCCCCACCACCCCTGCCTCACAGCTAAGTATGCTTTGAGGGGATCGTCTTTATAGCAAATCCAATCTTTATAGAAAATCATGGCCCTCCATTTGCAACCCAACTCTTTACTTGTCATGTCACAACATTCTCTTGGGATCATTGTTCTCAAATTCACACTTCTATGCTATTTTGCATTATAAATACATAGCTATATGTTAAAAATACATAATTACACGGTGAAAATTGAAAATACTATATGTAGCTCCAGTAGTGTAAACTTACCTAGGACTAGTTTGTTCCAGCTTGAAATAGAGCATTGTTGTTTAGGGCGACATTTTGGACAAAACGTCAAAAGGAACATGTTTGGTTCCCAATGTTTGCCATTTTTGCAGTACAAAAACGGCTGAAAAGGAGCGAAAAGTTCGAGGCACCGACTAGAGGTGTAACCAGTCCCTCGAAGATCCGACGGTTTCGTTCCCGCCAGACATGCCAAACCGAAGCAGCCAGACGAACCCTGGCGGTCCGGAACCAGTCCTCCCCTCGGCCTCTACTATCGCGGATCACCGTAATGATGTCCCCAATACTCTTCCCAGAGACGCAACCTCCCAAAATTCTACTCTGCTCCCTCCAGATCTGCCAAGACAGGTCACACTCAAAGAAGATGTGACTGATAGATTCTTGCTCCAGCCCGCACAACACACACTTGGGATCTGGGACTGACACTCCAAAGGAACTCAACCGATCTCTAGTAAGAAGGCGACCCAATAAGAGTTTGTAAATACAGAGCTGCATCTTCCTTGCCAGGCCCTTGCACCATACGAAGTCGAAGTCAGGGCTCTGGGGAAAAGTGCGTCTGATGAGATAGTAGCAACTCCTGAATTGGAACTCCCCAGTACCTGGTGACGCACCAGTCGGCTCCCAAATCCACCGATCTGTAGGCAAATCCGGATCTATAGCAATATTGCTAATGACCTCTCCCAGCTCCATGGTGAAACGATAGGACTCCGGCCTCCACTCCCCATCACGAATGATCCGACTGCACTTCAGGCCCCGCCTGTCCTCCTGGTGAGTCTGAGCCCCCCTAATGTCCAATAACGAGCACCTATCAATCCAGGGATCTCGCCAGAGGTCCGTTCCAGACCCATTCTTCATTACCCTCCTAATAGCAGACTTGAGAATCCTCCTGTGTCTCAGAACAGACTTGAACGTGACGGAATGATTGTTGTCCGTATCACACGTCCAAAAGTTGTCCTGCTTTACATATCTGCTATGCATCCAGGTAGCCCGGAGAGACCCTCCGGTAATGAATTTCCATGCCAGCTTAAGCGCGGAGGCCTCCCGAATCTCCAGTAGCGGCCTAATTCCCACTCCTCCCTCCTTTCTGGGGCGACAGAGCTGTTCCCAAGAGATTGCATGCATACCCCCTCGCCAGATGAAATCTGCACAAATCCGATCCACTTTCCTAACCGTAGCGATAGGAAGGAGGATGGATTGTAGCCAGAAATGAGCAACAGCTGTAATCACTGACCGTACCAGCTCAATACGATCGCCAAATGACAAGCCCGAGGCTTGCCAACCTTCCACTCTCCTCTGGGCGTACTCCACCAAACTGTGGCAATCCTGATCCCGCGCATAGTTGACCGTGAGGGGTACTCCAAGATAGCGCACCGGAAGATCACTCCTCTCAATACCCAGCACGTCAGCCCGCTCCTCCTTCTGGGGACATAAGGAGCTGAAGTACACTCGGCTCTTCTCCCTGTTCAGCTGAAGGCCCGACAGAGAATGCAACTCTCCCATAATCTCTGCAAACGTCTGCATACCCTCCATCGAAGGCCGGATAAACACCAAGAGATCATCAGCATAAATGAGGTGGGTGACAGGGGGATCCACCCTACGGAACAGTGGAACCAGTCTCCCTCGGTGCGCTGCTAAATCCATCAGGCATGTGAAGTATTCCATAACAATCGTGAACAGGTAAGGAGACAGGGGGTCGCCTTGTCGAAGTCCACGATTACTCTGGAAATACCCATAGGGAATGCCCTGAATGAGAACCGAGAAAGTGGGAGACGTGATGCACTCTCGTATCAGGCCAACCCAATGGTCCCCAAAACCCACGACGGATATCAGATGGCAGAGGAAGTCTCGGTTGACCATGTCATACGCCTTCCTCAGATCCAGTTTAACGCAAGCCTTCTCTCCTCCAGGTTTGTTAAAACCTCTCACCATCTCGTGGGCCAGGAGGCTATACTCAACAATCGATCTCCCCTTGATAAACGCAGCCTGGTTCGGAGAGACCAAGTCCTGCATGATCCCCTCCATACGCCGGCACATAAGGTGCGTAATTATCTTATAAAGATAATTACAGCACGCAATAGGTCTGAAGTCCGCCAGCGCTGTCGCTCCCTCCTTCTTAGGCACCAACGTCAGGAAGGTGTGGTTCAACTCTTTCAGCAGATTTCCGTTGGTGAAGAATTCCTGTACCACCTCCAAGACCTGATGCTTCAGAGTATCCCAGTGGCGTTTGTAGAACCCACTGCCAAAACCATCCGGGCCTGGAGCCTTGTTGGGATCCGCCAGTTTGACAATAGCTTCCACCTCCTCCAATGTAACAGGGGCAAGGAGGATACTAATACCGTATGGAGTCACCAATCTCTTCGTAATGATCTCTGGGAACACAGACAAGTAGTTAGTCTGGAAATACAACTCAGAGTAGTACCTGACCACCTCGCCCTGTATCGCAGCCGGCTCCCCCACAAGATTGCCATCCACATCCAGAAGCCGGAAGATGTGATTCCTATGCTGTCTGGTCCGGATGACATCATAGAAGAACTTAGAGCACCGGTCGCCATCCTTGAGCCAAGAGCATTTAGCACGCTGAGCCGTGCTAATCTCCTTCTGCAACCGCAAGATGTTGACCTCTTCAATCAGTTCCTTCTCTCTAGCCGCCAAGTCTCCATCGAGCATGTCGGCCTGCATGTCTTCCTGGATAGCTCTCAATTCCACCTCCTTATCTTCAAGAGAAGTCTTCGGCAACCCCTTCACCCATCTCCGAAGAGTCTGCTTCGTGGCCTTGAGACGACGGACCAATCGGAACTGAGCCGTCCCCTCCTGTCCACTATCAAGCCCCTCTGTGATAGCCTCCAGGTATCCCTCCGAGAGGTACCAACTGTTGTTGTACCTAAAAGGGCGGGCCTTCCCAGGAGTCCGACAAGTGAATCCAACCCGGATAGGGGAATGATCACTTGTCCCAGCAGCCAAGCCCTCCGCCGAAGTGTTCGGAAAATGACGGAACCATTCCCCGTTCCCCAGAGCTCTATCAAGCTGGCACGCAACCCTATTCCGAATAGCTTTGTTATGCCAAGTCCAGTTGAAGCCAGAGCGAGATAAACCCTGGAGCCCCGCCTGGAGGAGACATCTCTGGAAGTCGTATAGGATAGGGTCTGGTACCGGCCGTCCTCCCACCTTCTCCCCTCGGTGCAGAAGGGCATTAAAGTCCCCGATCATCAAGAGGGGGAGAGACGCCGAATCTGCTACATCCGCGACTCGGGAAATGTCACTCCAAAGGGATTCCCTCCTCCGTCTGTCATTGTGGCCGTAGACTGCCCCCAATAAGAACCGGAAGCCACCTTTGTTAGAGAAAGAAATAGCAATTAGCTGCTCCGTCATCAAAAGCAAATCTCCATCCCAACTCTTCGAGTTCCATCGAACCCAGATCCTGGCCATGTCACACATCGCCAGGTTATGCAGTTGGGCCCAATGAGTTGGGGTCCTGCGAGCAAGAGTCTTTTTCCCTTTAATCTTAGTTTCTAACAGAATAGAGATGTCACATTTCTCTCTGAGAAGCACCCCACAGATCTCTCTCCACCTCCCAAGCGAACACGTCCCCCTCACATTCCAGGCAATAATGGCCATTAATTAATTAGAGGAAGGGTCCCCTGAAGAAACACCCGGATTGGCACCTAGGGGAAGCGTCGCGTCCGTCGCTAAAAGATCCACAACCATCCCAGTCGGAACGGTCTGCTGAGGAATGGCCTGAGAGAGAACCAACGCCCATGAAGGATTGTCAACACACACCGCCTCCTCGCTGTCAGAAGGATGCATCCCCTCCCTGGAGGGGCAGTCACTCAGCGGCCCAACAGCCCGCCTCTTCCTGCAGTAAACCTGCCCCTCAGCCGAAGTTCCACCCCCTCGCACCACAATCTCCGACGCCGCCATGCCTCTCGTAACAATACTACTCTATCCCTGGGAGGTGGGCAACGCCCCACTCGTGGGAGCCAGCTGGGTAGATATAATGAGGCTCGTCTCGCCCTCCCTCACTGGAAGAGTATCCTCGCCCACTAAGGCCTCCACTCCGTTGTCAACTCTGATATCCATGTCACAGGGGGCGTCAGGAGTCTCACTCTGTGGGTTAGAAGACTCCCCCTGATGGCCGGTCGTCGAGCAAGCACTGGCCAGATGTCCGAAGCAGGAACACCGTGAACAGGTAGGGGGAACCCATTCGTATTTCACCCTCTGGGTAAGCACCTCTCCAGACGGAATCTCATACTCCACCACCTCCGGTAACTCACTCCCAGCTCGGATCTCCACAAAAATCCTGGCGTACATCAACCTCGACCGAAAAGCAGTGGCTTCGTCAGCCTTTAGGCTCACCAAGCTCGCCAATCGCATCAACAAGAGGAATACTCCAAAATTGGACCGGAAACTCAGGGAAGCGAATCCATACAGGGATGGCATTCAGTACTTCCCGCTCACAGCGAAGCTCCGGAGTCCACTCCTTGAGAATGATAAGCCTTCCGTCAAAGAACTCCATACTCCCTTTAGGCTGCCAGACACGCGCTGCGTAACCCCGAATCTGTCCATAGAAAGGCTTGTTGCCTAGGACATAGAGGACAAGGGTATTCTCCCAATATGCTGATACCTTCTCAATCTCCTCCGCGGGGAATGAGGCCTGGAAACCCCTCCCCGCCTTGATCGGCGGAACATACTCCATCGATGTGGGACTTTTCGATCCCACAGGTTTGCAAATGTCTGCCCAGGACCGTCCAGCCGGTTGAGCAGTCACCCCATGTGGCCTGGGTGCATCCTCCGGCCTCGGGACAGTAGATCGCCGAGCACCGGGATCCACCACCTTACCCTTCCCTTTGTCTGCAGCAGTCGTCTTTGGCCGCCAACCCACCGCTCTCCCCGCGGATCCCACCGGGCCACGAGCCAATGTCCTCGACCCAGGTCCGCTCTGACGACTGTCAGCCGGGTGACGGTCCCGAACATGACCCTGACCCCCTCCTGCCTTCCCCCCTGGCTTCACAGCACGATGCCGCGTAACCGTCGTCCAACCTCCTCCATCCTTCTGGTTCCCCTGCGAACTCTGGCCAGCCCCAAATTCGAAAGCCGGGGGCCTAGGATCCGAGTCCGCTCCCCTCCCGACGTGGGGAGTCGTCGCGTTCACCACCCGAGGGGGGTCTCCCGACCCCCTCGGCATCCGATCCGTCCCCCACCCCCACCCCCTCCGCCAGGGGGGGCGCCACCGCCGCCGACTCGTCCGGCCCCCCCACCTGCTTGTCCACCCCCCTCCTCCACCACGGGGGGCGCCACCGCCCGCGCCAACACCGGGGGGTCCGCCCGACCCCCCCTCCTGCGGATCCAGATGGTCCGCCCCAAAACCATATGATCCGCCCCCCCCCCCCCCCCCCTCCCGCCGCCTGGGGGGGCCCTCCGCCGACCAGGGGGTGCAGCCCGTGCACCCCCACCTTTCCGACCATCCTCCCCTGGCCGGCCAGAGGATCCGGTGGCCGTGGGGGAGGAAACCTAGCCCGTCGCTCCGCGTCGCCCGCTCCGCTCGCCATTCTTTTATATATATATATATATATATATATATATATATATATATATAAAGCAAGAAAAGAAACTAACATAACAATCTTGAGAAAAGAAACTTGATGGATGGTCAGATACGGGGGTGGGGGGGGGGGTTACGAATCCAAAACTTATTCCAGCAGACTAAAGAAAACAATAGCATGGCTATCTCAGACTCATCCCATACTCGAGGACAGGTTTCTAGAATTATTAGATAGATTTGCATGCCTTTCCTCTTTTAGATCTCAGTAGGATTAGTTATAGGTGTAGGGAAGTTTATGGCTCTTTAGAGTGCGGATTGTTTTTCCATTTATGTTTATAAGGAATGATTGATGGCATAAGAACTAGTGAGAAAGTTTAGAAGAGTCTGGAGGGTTTGTATGTGGAAGGATTCAGAGAGTGGAAAAGTTAATCGGTCAGCATTGGAACCATTTCAGTTATTGCGAATATGGAAAAGCTAATCAATTAGCATTAGAACCATTTCAGTTATTGCTAATATGGACATACATTGGATATCATTAAGCAGTATTCTATTACAATTTATTACAAAATATACATTGTTCATAGTCTGGCTGTGAAATTTGATGTGACTTTTTTGGTTGTCTAGAAGAAATATTTTATGTGCAAACATACCTACTCATAGGAATATCCTCTTTTCGTTTTATTAGAAAGGTTTTGACTTTCATGCTTTCTCACCTCAGGCATAGTTTGAAAGAAGTGTTGGACACACCAAACGTGATGGCCTTAATAAAGGATACCAAAGCAGCCCAAGAGGTATTATAAACTAAGAGTTAGTGCTCTGCATGTTTTTTTATTATCCTTGTGTTGGCTCATCATTTAGATTTTTCTTTTGGTTGTTGGTACATGATCTTTGAATTCAGTGCTGTTTATCGTCTTTCAGGTCCGAGCTCTGAAGGAATTCTTCGATATGCTTTCAAATGTTTGTATCTAGTCCTGACACGGTTTGAGAATTTGATTTTGTGCTTTATTAGACCCAAGGGTGTTTAGACTATGATGTTCGATTATGACAACCATGATTTTACAATTGCAACATTTGGAACTATGTTTTGTGCTAGGTGAACCGTGAAATGAAATTGAACAAATTGTAAATTGTAACTTTAAGAAATGGACTAGTTTGGACACTGGAATTGAATTTTGTATCTGATGATAGGGGACATAGCCACATCAAGATTGTGGGTTGCTATGTTATAAAGGCTTATAATAATATCTGATATCATTTGAATCTCCTGTCCATCCAGGATAGTTTACTCTATTTATAATTGTCCTGAAGTTGCATGACAAGTTCTCATTTATAATTTGCCCAATCTTTTTCCTGAACCTTTCCTGCTCCGGGGTCTATGTTACCACCCCAATTCCAACAATTGTTTGATTATTCTTGTCATACAGCATTAGATTTCTTTTTCTTTGGCTCGTCATTTTTGTATACTATTCCTTCTCTTTGTTTCTTCTAATTTAAGTATTTGTCTACATGTAGGACACAGATCGTGCGTGTTATGGGCCTAAGCACGTTGAAGTCGCACATGAGAGGATGGCAGTCCAAACTCTCCTTATCACTGACAGCCTATTTAGGTAAGATTTGGTGATTACTAAGTTCTAGACACTAGTTGTCAACTTTCTTCTGTGATAAAGTGTATGAGACCAATAAAGCTTCTGCCTGTAACTTGACTCCTTAATGGTGTTAACATTTGAGGGTCGCCTGGATTGGGTGGGGGGTAAGGCTGTATACATCTTGACCCTCCCCAGTCATGCCTAAGTGGGATCCTTGTCTTACTGGGACACCTTTTTCCCCCTTATGGTACCATAAGCATCTATAATATGTTATCTTTGCTAACATTTGTTTGAATAGCTATAGGTTGCTTTCACATCCTTGAGTAAGAACTTCAATGTCTCACGTTTCTATGTAAAATGAGTTTTCTGTAGAAGCACATGGCGAACATAAAGTTTGCGTGAGATCTTAAATTGCATTTGTCAATTTACTGAATACTTGATATTACTGCTTCAACATATTAAATTCTGCTGAGAAGTATTTCTCCCACTGTAAATATACATGAAAATAAAGTCAGTGGCATCACGCCTCAGATGTGAGATGACATATTTAATCAGGAAAAGTAGGATATACTTATGAGTTCCATTGTGATGATCCCAGAACAATTTTTTCATCCCAGAACATATAACTTGGTAGCTCAAGTGGGCTAGAGTAGCGACATAAGACCTGAGAGGGCGGTGTTCGAATCCTAGTGGGGGAGCAATCATGACAAAAATTACTTTCTTCAAATATATATATATATATATATATATATATATATATATATATGCGGATCAAAAGCCCCGCCAAAGCCCCCCCCCCCCCCCCTTCACCATCAGATCGGGGGGCCCGCGTGGGCCAGCGCGTGCTTCTCTCTCTCTCTCTCTCTATATATATATATATATATATATTGGAATAAGGGTAAATTTTATTCCACGCAAATCACGGTATCGGTATTACAATACACCAATCTCACATCTCCCTCCCCAGTTAAGGGGCCATTACAGATACATTGAATTCTAAATTATGCAGAATTTCTACTTGCGGAGTAGCCAGTCCTTCAAAGATACGCCTGTTGCGCTCCCTCCAGACATGCCAAACTGATGTTGCAAGTCTAACTCTAGCCAGCTTGGCCCAACCCGGGTCCATACCTCGGCGGTCTCTGATCCAGCTGAGGATCCCCCGGATATCTCTGGCACTGCCAACTCCACCCAACAATCGCATGCACTGCTCCTCCCAGATGTGCCAAGTCCATGGACACTCAAAGAATAGGTGGCCCATAGACTCCGCGTCACCCGTACAAAAAACACACTTCGGGTCTGGAATCTGCATCCCAAACCTAAGAAGTCTGTCCCGAGTCATCAACCTGCCAAGGAGTCTGTATGAACAAAGCTGCATTTTGCGAGCAATCCTCTTCGCCCAGATAAAGTCATACCCCGCAATCCTGTCATGTGGGGTCCGAACCAGATTATAGCAACTTTTAAAACTGAATATCCCAGACCCTCCCATCGAACCAGGATCAACCCAACTCCAGGAGTCCTCGATCAGGCTAGAATCGATAGTGATCCGACGAATCTCCTCCCCAAATTGAGCCGTGTATGGATACTCCTCAGGCCTCCAGCTCCCATCCCTGATAATCCGACTACATTTCACTCCTCTGCTCGCCTCTCTGTCCATCTGAGCCCCCAAGATCTCCAGAAGGGAGCTATTTCCCATCCTCGGGTCCAGCCAGAGATCAGTATTCGCCCCATCTCTCATAATCCTGCATATAGCGGACTGAAGGATCGGTCTGCACCTAAGAATAGCCTTAAATGAGACCGAAAAATTGTTATCAATCCGACAAGACCAGAAGTTCATCCGTCGCACATATCTGCTAGCCAGCCACTCTGCCCAAAGGGAACCTCCCTTGATGAACCGCCACGCCATCCGCACCCCAGATGCCTCCCTAACCGCCCGAAGAGATCGCAATCCCACTCCTCCTTCCTTCCGGGTCCGGCAGAGTTGTTCCCAAGCGATCGCATACATACCTCCCCTCCAGATGAAATTGGCACAAATGGACTCCACCTTCCTTCTGGTAGCTACCAGAATCTGAATCGACTGCAACCAGAACATATCGATGCCAGAGATAACAGACCTCACCAGCTCAATACGGCCACCAAAGGACAGACCAGCTGCCTGCCAGCCTTCCACTCTCCTTTGGGCAAAATCCACCAGGCTGAGACAATCCTGATCCCTGGCATAATTGACAGTCAACGGGACCCCAAGATACTTCACCGATAACTCTCCTTTCTCCACTCCTAGAGCAAGGGCTCGTTCCTCCTTGAGTGTGCACAGAGAGCTGAAATAGACCCTACTCTTCTCCCTATTCAGCTGCAGGCCGGACAACCGTCCAAACTCCTCCATAATATCTGAAAGCGCCCTCAACTCCCTCATAGATGGATACAGGAAAACCAAGAGGTCGTCAGCATATATCAAGTGAGACACCACCGGCTTGACCTGCCTGAAAAGAGGAACAATCTTCCTATTATGCACCGCCAGGTCCATCATACAAGTGAAGTACTCCATCACCAGAGTGAACAGGTACGGAGAGAGAGGATCCCCCTGCCGCAGTCCCCTGTTACTCGAGAAGCATCCATATGGAGTACCCTGAATGAGGACCGAAAATGTGGGGGAGCATATGCACTCCCTCACCCTCGTAACCCATCTCTCATCAAACCCAATAGCAAGCATAAGGTTGCAGAGGAAGTCCATGTTGACCGTATCATAGGCTTTCCGCAAATTCAGCTTTACACAAGCCTTCATCTCCCCCCGGCTTGTTGAAATCCTTCACCATCTCATGTGCAAGAAGACTGTGCTCAGCAATCGAGCGCCCCTTGATGAAAGTCGCTTGATTCCGGGACACCAAGCCTTGCATAATCCCCTCCATACGCCGACACATGAGATGTGTAATTAACTTGTATAAATAATTACAACACGCAATAGGCCTGAAGTCGGCGAGGGAGGTAGCACCCTCCTTCTTCGGGACCAATGTCAAGAAAGTGTGATTCAGCTCCTTCAACAACTTGCCTTCCATGAAAAACTCCTGCACCGTCTCCAGAATTGGGAACTTTAGCTCATCCCAATGACGTCTAAAGAACCCACAAGAGAAGCCGTCAGACCCCGGAGCCTTATTTGGATCTGCTTTCATCACAATATCCTCCACCTCCTCCAATCTCACAGGAGCCAATAGCAAACTATTCCCATGGTGCCTCACCAGCCTCTTCGTGACAAGACCGGGGAACGTGGTGGGATAATCAGTTTGCTGATATAAGTCAGAATAGAACCTGACTGCCTCCTCCTGAATCTCCACCGGGTCGCCAACAAGCCTGCCCTCGCCATTAAGCAGCCTGGGGATGCTGTTCCGGTGCTGCCTGGCACGGATCACATCATAGAAGAACTTGGTACACCGATCCCCATCCTTGAGCCATGAACACTTGGCCCTCTGGGCCGCACTAATCTCCTGCTGAAGCCTCATGATGTTGACCTCCGCAATCAGGTCCCGCTCCCTAGCCGCCAACTCACCGCTCAGTATGTCAGCCTCTAAAGCTTCCTGAACCTCCCGAAGCTCAGCCTCCTTGTCCTCCAGGGAGGACCGCGACATCTTCTTCACCCAATCCCGAATAGCTCTCTTGGCCTGTTTGAGTTTGTGAGCCATACGAAACTGAGCCGTGCCCTCCCGAGTATACCGCAGCCCTCCCATAACAGCCTCCTCATATCCTGCAGAAAGGTACCAGCCATTGTTGTACCGGAATGGCCGAGCCTTCCAAGTGGGCCTCTCAGAGAGACCCACCCGAATAGGGGAGCGATCGCTGGTCCCTTCCGCCATGGAATTCGGGAAGTAGCGAAACCATTCGCTATTTTCCAACGCCCGATCCAGCTAACAGGCAATCCTGTTATGGACCGCCTTATTATGCCAGGTCCATATGTGTCCGGCTCTCTCCAGTCCCCTCAGCCCCGACAAGAGGAGACACCTCTGGAAGTCGTATAAGATCGAATCCGGCACTGGATGACCTCCTACCTTCTCTTGTCTATGTAGCATGGCATTGAAGTCTCCCATAAGCAGCAGGGGAAGGTGCAGGTGCTCCGCCATACGACCTACTCGCACGATGTCCGCCCACAAGGTCTCCGTAAACCGCCTATCATTATGCCCATAAACTGCTCCAAGGATGAAGTGGAATCCTCCCTTGTTGACAAAGGAGATGCCAATAAGTTGTTCAGTCATCAGAACCTGCTCCCCCTCCCAACTATCTCTGTTCCATCGAACCCAGATCCTAGCCATATCACAAAGATCCAGATTGTGGATATGCGCCCAGTTCGCAGGCGTCATGCGAGATAACATAGTCGTCCCTCTAATCTTCGTCTCGAGAAGAATAGTAATGTCACTCTTCTCTCTCTTCAGCACTCCACTAATCTCCCTCCATCTTCCAATGGAACACCCACCCCGAATGTTCCATGCAAGGACCGACATTAATTACTTAATGTGAGGACCCCCTGGACTCCATCTGGACTGACACCCGAGGGAAGTGTCCCGTCCGTCAGATCTATATCCTCCCCCATCCCCGACCCCGAGGAATGAGCAAGATGGGCCTGAATCCTGGAGAGAGTCGAGGTCCAATCCGGGTTGGCCACAGTCTGATCATCAAGCCCCCCAGGTTGGTGCTCATCTTCCCGTGGGGACGGGGCATGCCTTTTCCTTCTATAGACCTTTTCCACCATAGAAGTCTCCATCACATCCTGTCTGCTATCCAGGGAACTCATACCCCTGGTCACCATACTCCTCTGGGGCCTGAACGGGACTATCGCGTCCTGAGTACCCTCCTGTCTCTGCGGGGTATTAGTCGTGGACCTCCTGGCCCCCTCCATCAGGGAGACCTCCTCCATCGGCATGACTGTCTCCGCCACTCCTGCGATGGGACTAGGTGCCACCTCTGGCTCCACCACCTCCATCTGCGTTACCGAGGCCCTAGTTGTCTCTGTCCCTCTAGTCCGACAAGCACTAGAAGAGTGACCAAAGCACTCACAGAAGGAACACATTGGGGGGACCCAATCATACTCCACATCCTGAGTCAACACCTTCCCGGATGCCACCTGATACTCAAGAATATTCGGTAGCTCCGTCCCGGCCTTTATCTCTACAAATACTCTGGCGTACATCAGTCTGGTACTGAAAGCCGTCGCCTCATCCGCCTTGATCGGCTTACCGACCAAGCTAGCTAATCGCATAAGCAAAGGGATGCTCCAGTATCTCACCGGGAACTCAGGAAAGCGAATCCAGACGGGTATAGCGTTCAACACTTCCTTCTCACATCTCAGCTCCGGTGTCCACTCCTTCAGGATAATAAGCAGCCCGTCAAACGACCAGTGCCCTCCTTGAATAATCCTGGACACATCTTCCTCCAAGCCGAATTTCACATAGTAAAACTCATTCTCTCGTGAGAAGAACTCTATACTCCCATTGGGCCGCCACACCCTCTCTGCATAACCCCGTATCTGTCCATAGAACGGTTTGCTCCCCAACACATACATCACCAGCGTGTTCTTCCAGAAGTTCGTGACCTCCGCTATCTCTTCCGTCGGGAAATATGCATGAAGTCCTCCTCCAACCGGCATCGGTGGCACATACTCCATCGACACCGGGCTTTTGTTCCCACCCGGCATACACACATCCTTCCAGGATTTGGGACGAGACCCGTCTGTGCCCGTCCGGGGAGTAGCAGACGGAGGCCTCTGACTCCCAACATCTCCAGCAATACTCTTTCCTTTCTCCGCCGCAGTCGCCTTTGGCCGCCATCCAGCCGCAGTACGTCCCGGACCTCCTCTCTGTCGTCTTGTGATTCCTAGGCCAATGGTAGACCTACTCCCGCTCCTTCCAGGGACCGTCCGACTCATACCCTGAGTTTAAGCCCCTCTTCCCCCTCTCGGACGTCGTCGCACCACCGTCGTCCAACCATCATCCTCAGTCCAGCCATCCCTAGACCCGGATCCCGATCCAAATTCGAAAATAATAGAATCTGACCCGGAAATCGCCACCGCCGGAGACAAATGTCCCCGGACCGCCGCTGCCGCCGCCCTGTCCGCCGCCGTCGCCTGGGAGGGGTCGCCCCCCCCCCCCCCCCCCGGGCCGTCGCCGGCCCTTCCCGCTGCTCCTGCTGGTTGTTTGGGGGTCCGCAGGACCCCCTGTCGCCGCCGCCAGCCCCCCCCCCCCCCCCCCCCCCCCCGCCCGGGGGGCCGCCACCACCGCCTGCCGGGGGGGCCGCCCGCCCCCTCCCTTCCTCACCGGCTTCCTCCCTTCCACGGGAGGGTCCGACGGCCGGGGAGGAGGCGCCATGGTCGGACGGTGCACAGCCCTAATCGCGTTCGCCAGGTTCGCGTTTGGGTATTCAATTCGCCACGTTCGCGTTTCTCTCTCTCTCTATATATATATATATATATATTGGGATCCCCACTCTTATGTATCTCCAAAATTTTCTCTCTCCAAATTTTTCTATGATGACAGCCTTTGGTTATTGTTTAAGTCATCTAATCTTAACCGTTGATTTCATAACTCAAATTAATGGCTAAGATTATATGACTTAAACAAGATCCAACGGTTGTGATCATGGGGATGAAAAAATGCGGGGATCCCGATCTCTCTCTCTCTTTATATATATATATATATATATATATATATATATATATATATATATATGGGTGCGGATCAAAAGCCCCTCCCGTGGAGCCCTGCCAAAGCCCTCCTCCTTCACCATCGGATCGGAGGACCCGCGTGAGCCCACGCGCACGTCTCCCTCTCTCTCTCTCTCTCTCTCTCTCTCTCTCTCTCTCTATATATATATATATATATATATATATATATATATATATATCGCAGATGACTTCTAGCCTAATGGTTAAGAGAGATGCATGTGGCCCGAGTGGTCAGGAGTTTGAATCCCAGTGGGAGCAATTCCAGAAACAATTTACCTGGTTCCAAATATATATATATATATATATATATATATATATATATATATATATCGGGATCCCCACTCTTATGTATCTCCAAATTTTTCTATGATGAAAGCCTTTGGATCGTGTTTAAGTCATCTAATCTTCACCGTTGATTTCACCACTCAAATTAATGGCTAAGATTAGATGACTTAAACAAAATCCAACGGTTGTGATCATGGGGATGCAAAAATGCGGGGATCCCGATCTCTCCTCTCTCTCTCTCTCTCTCTCTCTCTCTCTCTCTCTATATATATATATATATATATATATATATATATATGAAATCCAAAACTGTTAACTCCAGAGTCCAGATGCGCATAAAGGAGACTAATTGACCTTTTTTTTTCCATATTCAAGTTTCACTAGTAAGGTTAAGTTTCATCCATGATTGTACTTTTGCATGAGCATTGACTTCTACGCAAATTTCCACGCACACATTTATTAGTACCAAAATATCTCAGGAAGCTGCGGTGTCATTATTTATTGCAGATGTGTGCATGAATACTGCATGCAGACCTTCGACCATGTGTGTGCCTGTTTGTAATTGTATATTTTAACCTCAGAATATAACGAACCCCCACATCATAGTTGTGGGCTTGTTGTGGCATATTTCGACTGCAGGGTTATTCTTTCTAGGTACACTCATAAATAAACACTAATTTTACCTTAAATACTGAATTATCTCATGTCTCGTTAACCATGATAGAAGATGAGCAAATGGAAATATTACCCAATTCCTTGCCTTTTAGGGCCTGTTTTGATAACAAATGGAAGCATACCCAATTTGTTTACTTACCAAAATTTTGTATGCAAACTTTTGGCTAGCTCCTTTCTTACACATGCATATTTGCTAAGAGATTGCCACTTCATACCAACCTCTAAATTCACAAATCTATCATTACCGGATCACAAAACAGAAAATTTGATATTCCACTGACACATCTTACAGAAATTCTGATATAAAGACAAGGCGGAAGTATGTTAAATTTGTTGAGGCTGTCAAGGATTCAGGAGGCACTGCACATATATTTTCTTCAATGCATGTCTCAGGAGAGCGTAAGTGTCGTCCTCATCTTTTCTTTTCAGTTTTCTTCAGTGAATTATAATCCTCTAGGGCATGCATGGAATTTTATTTGAAAATTTGTATCATGTATGAGCTTGTTGTGTAAGGGTGAAATAATTTTGCTTGTATGATGTTTGATTGCTTAAAAATCATACACTAGTGTTCATTTCCATTTGGTGTTACACAGAGTTGGCGCAGCTTACAGGTATTGCAGCGATTCTTCGTTTTCCATTACCTGAATTGGAGGACATTGAGATGTGATGTTGATAGCGCTGCAAATAGAGGCTCATGTACTTGGCAGGTAACTGGACATTCAATGTGGTGGACACTGTTATTTTCAGCTGTTTACTCTTGTCAAGGTATATCATTCGGTGTATCAAATGTCACACTAAGCTTCATTTGTCGCATTTATGTTAATATACTTGTTTTTGTGAGTGGTAAAGAAATAACTACAAAATACCTAAATTTACAGTGTAAAGTTTCAGTTACTATGGGAAAGTGCAACTGAGAGCCCATGATACTTGTAATATTAACACATATATGTACCTTCTTTAGTATCAGGTAGATAGTTAAACTGTTTATAGTTGTGTCGTTCCATGAGATTTTAGATGTATGTCACTTCCTTGAAGTATGTAACATGCTTGGGAAGATGATGAATCACGTACAAGTTTTGTAACATTTTCTATTTGGTACTTATGGTTGTGTTATTCTTTTTCTAGGATAGTGTTATTGGCACCACAAAATTCTCTCGAGGGCGACATATTTTTAATTATTTACTTCCCAAACTACTCTTAGTTCTTAACATATTAGGACTGTCAAAATTTTGACAGTCTTGCAATGCAGTATGATCGCCAAAATTTTGGCAGTGTCCTTGTCCGTGACCCTTGGCAGTGTGTATCAAAATTTTGGCAATCCTCCATCGTTCTAAATGTGGTTCTGAAGTTCTGAACCTTATTAGAGTTTGAAACTTTTGGAATAGTGTCTTAGTGGACTTTCTACCGAAAAATTATAACAAAACATTTATTACACATGTAATCAAAGAATCTAAATAAAAATATCTAGATTTGAAAAGAAAAATCTGAAAACTAAAAGTACCTAGTTTCAGTTGATGGAGTTTTATTTTGATTGTGTAGGTTGGTTGGTTCTTGCCATCTTTGCCATCATTATTGCGAGATCTTTGTCGTCAATTGTACTATGAAAATTGATGGCAGATGCTATAGAACAAGGAAAAGAAATATTTGGCCTGCCCTGGGGTGACCGCGTTGGCCGTAGCGACGTGGCAGCCAGCCTGGTGGCCCTCCCCTGCTAGCTTTGTCCCACCTTCGACTAGGGAGCCAATGACTGACTGTCACGTAACCGCAGGTCAAAAGGGGCGGACAACATAGTAGTGCTGATTGAACCATGTCAGGGAGCAGAAAAGAATTTTTTAGGGTGATTTGGTCAAAATGCCGAGTGGAGATGACAACCGCGCCCATTTGAAACAGGAAATAAACTAGCCATGTATGCATACGTGCCAGCAGCTAGGGCTGCAATTTTGCCGAGCTGTTCAAGCTTGGCTGGTTTAGGATTGGTAGCCTTAGCGTGTGACACCGTCATTAGTAGATGGAGTTCAAAAGTTTTTATGGAGGCACTACAAAATTTAACTAGCCCAAAATAGTTACTTTTATTTACAAGTTTGCCACCATGAAAAATTGGTAGGGACTGTCCACTACCTAGTATAAAGCCTCTTTTTTTTTAATGTTTTTCCTCCTTTTTCATCTTTTGCTTTTTTTTTCCTGGTCAAATTCCAATTATGTTAGGGTTCCATGTTCATGCATAGATTTTGTCTTTTAGGAACTAAAATGATTTATTTTGGGGGGATTTATGAAGTTTCGAATCCATTTTAGGGTTTCAAACTTGAAAAGTTTGCCCACAGTCATGACGAGAAAGATAATGGTCTGTCAAATTTTTTGACAATTCTATCAAAAGAACTATCAAAACTTTTGACAGTACTAACAAATGGAAGGACTGTTAAAACTTTGACAGACCTACAAAATAGAAGGACTGTCAAAAAATTTGCCAGTCCTACCAAATAGAAGGACTGTCAACAAAAATTTACAGATAGAAGTTGTGAAACTTGATACAAAAAAAATTCAAAAATCTTAGGATTGTCAAAAAATTTAGCAGTCCTAGCAATAGTCATGACTTAAAAAAAAAAAAATTGATAGCGCTACAATCCAGTTGCTTTTCATTAAGACTGTCAAATTTTTTCACAATCCTAATGAAATGTTACGTGATTGGAGGACTATTAAAATTTTTGACAGTCCTAGCTATTGTTAGGAATGTCAAAATTGTTGGCAGTCCTACAATCAATTAACATTTCATTAGACAGTCCTAATGAAAAACTACTAGCTTGTAGGATTGTATCTTTTTTTTTACAATATTAACGGTAGCCAGGACTGTCAATTTTTTTTTACAGTTAACAATAACCAGAACTGTCCAAAAAAAATTGGCAGCCCTACAATTCAATAGTTTTTCATGCAAAATTTTGACAGTCCTAGGATACTAAAACAGTTATCATGCAAAATCTGAGAGTCCAATAGTGTTAATTGCCAAAATTAGGATATGCAATGTAGGATTAGATTAAACATCAATCTCACAATCAACATCAAATTTCAAAATTGGATAACAACAAATTATGATATGAACCAAGTTTCACAAAATATATCATCAAGGTATTGCCCATATTAGGATACCAAAAAAGTTTCACAAAATATACCATCAAAGTGTCAACAACCAAAAACAGTTTCACTACCATCAACTCTAAGTTTTCTTATTTTAATTCCCATGTTATATGTGTCACGACCCGTTACCCAAATTGTTGGGCCGGGCCGAGCCATGTCCAGCCTACGCTTGGTTAAAGCGCTGTAAGCTATTCTAGAATAAACAATAAAGGATCTAAGCTGCTAACAGTTCTAAAATCATATTTAAAGGTTCATTACAACACAGCATCTATAAGCGAAGGTAAACAAGTACAGACTATATAATACACTTCCAAAGTATCTAACTGGAGACAAAGTCCAGTATCCAAATATAAGTACAGATAAAGTCTAAGTCTCAAAACACAAGAAAGATATCTAAGCAAGGTTCCCCGCCGGGGCCTCTTCTGGAGCTAAGGCCAGGTCCTCAATGCAGTACCATAATATGTAACACATAGCGTTTCCTCCTCGAAAAGTGAACCTACAACGTTATCCTGTCAGGACGGGAGCAAGTACAACCTCTACAACTAAAGTACTGAACATATAATGAAAGAGATGTACAATAAGAAACATGGTGTGATAAGTCTATAAAACAGGAAATACCAGAAACATGGCCTCATGGTACAACTGGGATCAAAATATCATAGTAACACAGGGAACATGGCATATCTGGAATCATGGTATATCTCATAATCTATCATGGCAAAGATACATACGTCATAGAGACAGATGTATATGTAATGTTTAAAACTGTAGCAGGTACGTGATCGGTCAATAGATGTACAATGTACTGTGGTACATGTAAATAAAATGTACATACGTACAAGTCAACAGGCATAGGTGTACATCCGTACAGAAATGCGGGATAATGGCCTACGGCAAGGTATGCATATAAAATGCGACCTCGCTCGCTACTATAGGGGGGTCATGATCACGTACTCAACTGTCAGTTTTTCCATAACCCATATTCTATCATGTGAGAGATACGAGAACAGTAAAAACATGTGAGAGACACTGGGAGTAATATAAGCATTGTCACGACCCGATACCCAAATTATTGGGCAGGGCCGAGCCATGTCCAGCCTACGCTTGGTTAAAGCGCAGTAAGCTGTTCTATAATAAACAATAAAGGATCTAAGCAGCTAACAGTTCTAAAATCACATTTAAGGTTCATTACAACACAGCATCTATAAGCGAAGGTAACATAAGCACATACTTGATAATACACTTTATAAGTATCTAACTGGAGGCAAAGTCCAGTATCCAAATACAAGTACAGACAGAGTCTAAGTCTCAAAAAAAACAAAAAGATAACTAAGCAAGGTTTCCCGCTGGGGCCTCTACTGGAGCAAAGACCAGGTCCTCAAAATCAGTGTCATAATATGTAACACATAGCATTTCCTCCTCGAAAAGCATACCTACAACGTTATCCTGTCAGGACGGGAGCAAGTACAACCTCTACAACTAAAGTACTGAACATATAATGAAAGAGATGTACAACAAGAAACATGGTGTGATAAGTCTATAAAACCGGAAATACTAGAAACATGGCCTCATGGTACAACTGGGATCACAATATCATAGTAACACAGGGAACATGGCATATCTGGAATCATGGTATATCTCATAATCTATCATGGCAAGGATACATATGTCATAAAGACAGATGTATATGTAATGTTTAAAACTGTAGCAGGTACGTGATCGGTCAATAGATGTACAATATGCTGTGGCACATAATGAAATGTACTTCCGTACAAGTAAAACGACGACAGATGTACATACGCACAAATCCGCTTTGAGATAAAGGCCTACGACAAGGTATACATATAGCATGTCAACCTTGCTCGGTACATACGTACGGGAGAAGGGGGCATGATCACGTACTCAACTATCAGTTTCCCCATAACCCATATTCTAACATATGAGAGATACGAGAACAGTAAAACATGTGGGAAATACTGGGAGCAGTATAAGCATGGCAGGTACTGGGAGCAGTACAAAACATGTGAATACTCAGAGCCGTATAAAGCATAGTGAAACATGTGCTGAGAACCAGTAAGAAGCATGTGAAGATATGATAACTGTCCTAAGCATGGTAGGGACCAATTTAATGTAACATGTGAAGATTTAACTTGCAGTTATTCAGAAAGCAGTATTTTAACAGGGTTAATACATGTTCTAGCATTAAAAGACAGTAAATGAGTGTGTAGATGTACTTGCCTGGGATCCTGCTATCAATATGAATCAAGGCTCGGAGTGAAGCCACAGTCCTAAAGATGAGATAATACAATAGCTAATCAGGGTAAAAAGACATACTATAATGTCTAGTTAACTAGGGCAAACTAAGACAAACTGGGTCAGAGGTTGACTTATAGTTGACTTTGGTCAACTGGTCAACTCCGGTCATTTCCAAGTCCAATGTGGGGTGACACTATACTCAAACTAACTTTCTAGGGTCTAGAAATCAATAAGAAAATCAAGTCATGAGTGCGCTACTACGAGCCACTATATCGAGCTAGGCATATATAGTAATCTGGAGTGCACCATAACAGGCCACTATCTATAATTTGGACATAGAACAATACGTGAACATAAGCATGTACCATGTATAGAGTGTACAATCATTCTTTAACTATCCAAGGTCATCTAATCATGTTAAGAGTATTACAATCGAGAAAATATCAAAAACGGACAAAAACGGACAAAAACAGCCTAAAACAGCATAAAACGGCATACCGGCGGTATACTGCGGCATACCGGCGGTATACCGGACTAAAGACAGTAAGTTTCTGGTGCCAAAAATGGCATACCGGCGGTATACTGCGGTATACCGGCGGTATACCGGTTTTTCAAACAGCAACAAAATTCAGAATTTTGCCAAAACTTGTTTCGGCCATAAAATCTTCATTTTAAATCGAAATTCGGACTTTCAAAAGTCAAAATTGAATAGAATTGAATTTCCAACAACATGGAAGTATTAGTTTTCACAAATCAAAACATTTGATAGATCAAAACCTCAAAATACTCGAAAATCATATCTAGAAACTCAGATCTACGTAATACTGTCAATCAAAACCAAAAGTGCTATATACTAAACATGTTAACAATTTAAAGAAGCAAATTATAGGCCAATAAAACTCTAGTTTTTATGGAAAACAAAAATAAAGTATGGTCATGCCACTTTTGAGCAAGATACACTTGCCTAGGTTAAGCTCCAAGCCTAATCTTCTAGTCCACCACCAAGAGGGGTACGAAACCACACTCTAGACCTCAAGGCCAAGCTACTAGCAAAGCTCCAAGGGAAGAGAAAGGAAGAAGAAATGAAGAGAAAGTGAAGAGAATGAAAAGAGAGAGGAGAGAGAAAGTGAAAGGGTTTATATAGAAGGGGGAATTAATCTTAGCCGTCGGATCGTGATCCATGTCAAAATCTAAGTCAATCATGGCCATTCAAACAAAACCAAATGTCCATTGGGTAATAGAGTGCATCTACACTATTTACGAAAAATATCTAAACACTATTCATCAAAATATCCAAAACACTATTCATCAAAATATTTAAAACACTATTCATCAAAATATCTGAAATGGAAAATATCTAAAATGTAGAAAATCTGTCTGGACGGTATGTCGTCGGTATACTCCGGTATACTGGCGGTATGCCGGCCAAGGAAAAATCTATAAGTTAGGAAACATTTTTAAAGCATTACAAAAATCAAGAAAATACGAAATACGCTACAAAATACGTATCCGTATATAAATATCGATACTGTGAGAAAATATTTTATTCAGAAAAATAAAAATAAACCCTGAAATTCAGGGGGCTTACATCCTACCCACCTTACAAAAATTTCGTCCTCGAAATTAAAAATCACCCAATAGGTCAAACTATAACATGTAGCTGCTCTGGCTACGATACTCAATCTGCTACCCTTGTAATCATCTCTTACGTTTCTCTTTACAATCTTTTTGGTTCAGGTTCAACAAAGTCCTTCTATCATAAACTACGTCATATATCCTTTAGAATCTTCCATACTAATATGAAACATTTATGTACCCTAAAATATAGGTCATTCTCTGGGTATATGTTCATAAGCAAACAATGCTTAATCATCAACCATATTTTCAACCTCAATTGTAAATACTGGATTTTTCTTATTGCATCCTAAGTATCCATATTCTATCAATCCATCGTTCCTTTGCATCATTTGTCGTCAATCCTTTCCTACCGTTTCTCCTTGAAATCATACATTCAATTCTTATTCTTGGCGTAGACCCTTCTTCTTTTTACTCAACAAGTCCTCCGAATATAAATCCTCGATTTCAAAACTCCCGATTTATTAATTACCAATGTACATATGTCTTTGCCTCGTTCTTTGTCGTTTTAACTGATATCTTTCCGATCTCGTACGCAATACGATAACTCATTCTAACTTATTCTATATCAATCCACATATCGTTCTATATTTAATCACATGTAATTAGCTATAGATAACCAACCAAAATTCTATAAATGCTAAATCCTCAAACTGCTAAGCACAAGATTCTAATCCTCAATCCATAGTCATAACAATATAATATCTCATTATTCCATCTTGGATACCCTATCATCAAGTCATACTATCAATACCATCGTTCTTAATGGTTTCCAAGTCTACTACTGTCAGTCACCCATACTTGTCCTATAAGCTTAATCTAACCAATCCCTAGGAAAAGTATTTATCACAAACACACAATACATTTATAGTTATACTACAAAATCAGTTAACAAGGTTTGGCTATTTCGGTCGTCTATCAAATAAAAGGTAACAAGGCCTAAGACCGGGTCAAGCAATCCATAACAGTGTCCAAACAAGTTAAAGGTCAAGCAAGACGGAAAGTTCGTCAGAATATCTCCAAGAATGGTACGAAGACAATGGAATACATAACGAAAAGAATTATCCAAGAGGTTAAAAAAAGAGTTTAGTCAAGTCATAGGAAAGACGGAACACAAAGATAATTATGTCCAAAAGATAACACGAAAGCAATCCTGTTGGAGAGTCCTAGAGAACCTATAATCCTAATTGTAGATGTAGATAGAACAGAGTTAATCAAGACGGAGAAGAATGATAATAAGAATTTATTCCTGCTCATTCGGTCATAATCAGAGGGGATCAAAATCTTAACGATATTGAAATTTGAGAAACAAATCAAGGATAAGGAATAAGTCAAATTTCCTTTATGATAGAAAAAGACAAGTTTCATAAGGAAGTCAAGTTAATTATCTCTCTGATACTATCAAATTTATCTGATCATTAATTGCCATTCATACCTTTATCTCACAAGTCCAATGTGAAATTCAACATTTATATGACTATTACCAAAACTGTACCCTTCTGTCATAAAGATTGAACATTAACATGTTTACCATAGGCCTAATTGCTAATTTCCAAAACATATAACTCAAAACTATCCACTTAATCATCTTTAAAATCATCTTTAATTCCAAATTCTTCCACATTGTCATAAATTGATCCGAAACCTCTAAATCAAGTTTATGAAATCCTTGAACTTGTTCAAATCACGCTCCTCCAAATCGAATCTAATACTACTAGGCCTTACAAAATTTATTCTCCATTATAAAACCAGCTTTCATATTCTCTTCATCGTACACTTTCAAATATTATCCACCTTAAATAAAATTATCCATGAAGTCTCTTTTTTTTTCCAAAATCTCATATTCCTATGAAGATATCACTTGATAACAAAATATGCCTTCTGATCTAGATGATTTACGACACTTCCTTAACTTTTTCAAGGTGAAGAGATACAAGAATTTAAATGATTTAACAGTGTAGTTGACAGGAAAAGGTACAAGATAGATGATTGGTGAAATCGGGACATAGTTAATCAAGACGAAGAAAATAATGGTAAGGCGAGGAAATTATCATACGATGAGAAGGAAAGAAAGAATGACGAAACAAGAAATAATAGTAGGAATCATTCTTGTTCATTAGGTCAAAAGAAGTGAATCAATTTAAGATATGTTCTGATAACCATACACATCTATCTAGAATCATGTTGCCAGAGTTTTTGCCACACCAGTATGCTTAGATGCAATAAACGATAGAGTCATAACTATGGTATACACCCTATAATCATGTTATCTAGAATCCTCGCCACGCCAACCGGTATGGCTGCAAGAAAATCTAAATTCTATGAATAGAATAGTATATCCAAAATCAGGCTCTATGTTTTTGTCATACCAGCTAATATGGCTGTGATAAATTCTAAACTTCATAACTAAAGCAGACATTTACCTTATCAGGATATATAACAATTTAATCCACAAAATTTATCACGATGCAAGATCAACGTCAACAACAAAAATCAGAAATTACATTCAACAACGAATTTAAGGAAGAACAAATAGAAATAAGTGAAAACAGATTTCTAGATAAGATTAGAGTGAGATCCTCAGGGGTCATCCCAAGGGTACAAACTTGGTCTAAATTGACCCACTGAAATACAAACAAGAGACTAAATACAGTTAACGGTCCTATGCTGTGACGAGTTCTCCTATGTTGCAATCCTAGCATTCCTCTAGGTGTTCTAAATGTTATTCCTAGTGTTATCAAGTTATCCTAGATCCTAATTGCAGGCATGTTTGGTACAATAACGTAACCAAACAACTTAAGTTTGGACCTGCATGGGCCACCACTAAAAACATGTCACGACCCGATACCCAAATTATTGGGCCGGGCCGAGCCATGTCCAGCCTACGCTTGGTTAAAGCGCAGTAAGCTGTTCTAGAATAAACAATAAAGGATCTAAGCAGCTAACAGTTCTAAAATCACATTTAAGGTTCATTACAACACAGCATCTATAAGCGAAGGTAACATAAGCACATACTTGATAATACACTTTATAAGTATCTAACTGGAGACAAAGTCCAGTATCCAAATACAAGTACAGACAGAGTCTAAGTCTCAAAAAAAACAAAAAGATAACTAAGCAAGGTTTTCCGCTGGGGCCTCTACTGGAGCAAAGACCAGGTCCTCAAAATCAGTGTCATAATATATAACACATAGCATTTTCTCCTCAAAAAGCATACCTACAACGTTATCCTGTCAGGACGGGAGCAAGTACAACCTCTACAACTAAAGTACTGAACATATAATGAAAGAGATGTACAACAAGAAACATGGTGTGATAAGTCTATAAAACCGGAAATACTAGAAACATGGCCTCATGGTACAACTGGGATCACAATGTCATAGTAACACAGGGAACATGGCATATCTGGAATCATAGTATATCTCATAATCTATCATGGCAAGGATACATATGTCATAAAGACAGATGTATATGTAATGTTTAAAACTGTAGCAGGTACGTGATCGGTCAATAGATGTACAATGTGCTGTGGCACATAATGAAATGTACTTCCGTACAAGTGAAACGGCGACAGATGTACATACGCACAAATCCGCTTTGAGATAAAGGCCTACGACAAGGTATACATATAGCATGTCAACCTTGCTCGGTACATACGTACGGGAGAAGGGGGCATGATCACGTACTCAACTATCAGTTTTCCCATAACCCATATTCTAACATGTGAGAGATACGAGAACAGTAAAACATGTGGGAAATACTGGGAGCAGTATAAGCATGGCAGGTACTGGGAGCAGTACAAAACATGTGAATACTCAGAGCCGTATAAAGCATAGTGAAACATGTGCTGAGAACCAGTAAGAAGCATGTGAAGATATGATAACTGTCCTAAGCATGGTAGGGACCAATTTAATGTAACATGTGAAGATTTAACTTGCAGTTATTCAGAAAGCAGTATTTTAACAGGGTTAATACATGTTCTAGCATTAAAAGACAGTAAATGAGTGTGTAGATGTACTTGCCTGGGATCCTGCTATCAATATGAATCAAGGCTCGGAGTGAAGCCACAGTCCTAAAGATGAGATAATACAATAGCTAATCAGGGTGAAAAGATATACTATAATGTCTAGTTAACTAGGGCAAACTAAGACAAACTGGGTCAGAGGTTGACTTATAGTTGACTTTGGTCAACTGGTCAACTCCGGTCAATTCCAAGTCCAATGTGGGGTGACACTATACTCAAACTAACTTTCTAGGGTCTAGAAATCAATAAGAAAATCAAGTCATGAGTGCGCTACTACGAGCCACTATATCGAGCTAGGCATATATAGTAATCTGGAGTGCACCATAACAGGCCACTATCTATAATTTGGACATAGAACAATACGTGAACATAAGCATGTACCATGTATATAGAGTGTACAATCATTCTTTAATTATCCAAGGTCATCTAATCATGTTAAGAGTCTATTACAATCGAGAAAATATCAAAAACGGACAAAAACGGGCAAAAACGGACAAAAACAGCCTAAAACAGCATAAAACGGCACACCGGCGGTATACTGCGGCATACCGGCGGTATACTGCGGCATACCGGCGGTATAC
The DNA here is from genome assembly GCA_029216955.1 of Iris pallida. NCBI lineage: Eukaryota > Viridiplantae > Streptophyta > Magnoliopsida > Asparagales > Iridaceae > Iris > Iris pallida. The sequence goes on from JANAVB010021798.1 coordinate 21,921,379, forward strand.
CGGACTAAAGACAGTAAGTTTCTGGTGCCAAAAATGGCATACCGGCGGTATACTGCGGTATACCGGTTTTTCAAACAGCAACAAAATTCAGAATTTTGCCAAAACTTGTTTCGGCCATAAAATCTTCATTTTAAATCGAAATTCGGACTTTCAAAAGTCAAAATTGAATAGAATTGAATTTCCAACAACATGGAAATATTAGTTTTCACAAATCAAAACATTTGATAGATCAAAACCTCAAAATACTCGAAAATCATATCTAGAAACTCAGATCTACGCAATACTGTCAATTAAAACCAAAAGTGCTATATACTAAACATGTTAACAATTTAAAGAAGCAAATTATAGGCCAATAAAACTCTAGTTTTTATGGAAAACAAAAATAAAGTATGGTCATGCCACTTTTGAGCAAGATACACTTGCCTAGGTTAAGCTCCAAGCCTAATCTTCTAGTCCACCACCAAGAGGGGTACGAAACCACACTCTAGACCTCAAGGCCAAGCTCCTAGCAAAGCTCCAAGGGAAGAGAAAGGAAGAAGAAATGAAGAGAAAGTGAAGAGAATGAAAAGAGAGAGGAGAGAGAAAGTGAAAGGGTTTATATAGAAGGGGGAATTAATCTTAGCCGTCGGATCGTGATCCATGTCAAAATCTAAGTCAATCATGGCCATTCAAACAAAACCAAATGTCCATTGGGTAATAGAGTGCATCTACACTATTCACGAAAATATCTAAACACTATTCATCAAAATATCCAAAACACTATTCATCAAAATATTTAAAACACTATTCATCAAAATATCTGAAATGGAAAATATCTAAAATATAGAAAATCTGTCTGGACGGTATGTCGTCGGTATACTCTGGTATACTGGCGGTATGCCGGCCAAGGAAAAATCTATAAATTAGGAAACATTTTTAAAGCATTACGAAAATCAAGAAAATACGAAATACACTACAAATACGTATCCGTATATAAATACCGATACTGTGAGAAAATATTTTATTCAGAAAAATAAAAATAAACCCTGAAATTCAGGGGGCTTACAAGCATGGCCGGTACTGGGAACAGTATGAAACATGTGAATACTCCGAGTAGTATAAAGCATAGTAAAACATGTATGAGAACCAGTAAGGAACATGTGAAGATATAAGAACTGTCCTAAGCATGTCAGGTACTGTAAGTAATACAACAAGTGAAGACATAGCTTGCTACCTCAAGAATCAGTATTTTAACAGGGTTAATACATGTTCTAGCATTAAAAGACAGTAAATAAGTTTGTAGATGTACTTGCCTCGAGCAAAGCAAGAATACTAGTACGAAGATATAGATGTCCGGTGTCCTGTCAATAATGATACACAAACTCAGTTCTAAGCTATGTTCAATATTACACTAGTGGTGTGACACGACTCCTAACTGGATACTAGCCAAGTGGGAACCTAGCATAAAAGTCTAATATGGAGTGCCACTATATCCAAACTAATTCTCTATGGTCTTTACACTAGCGTAGGGTGAGGTACAATACTATAATAACTCAAAACAACTCAAAAGTTGCACGTCGTAACTATTCAATAATTAAATCAAACTGTACACTAAGTTCCAACAATTTTAGAGATAGACAAAAGGCTAAATTATATATAAAATAAAGTACCAAAATGATCCTTGTTAATTATAGAAATTTATACTAATTTTTCTGGGATTTATAAACCCTCATAAATATTTATTAAAAATCAACAAACACACGTATCCTGAAAATGAGTCCTGTTTTCCCATTTTTATAAAATACCAAAAGCACTTAATAAATGCTAGAACAATTATAATAAATTAGCTAAATTAACATAATATTTAAATACAATTTTTCCAAGATTTTTACAGCAATTAAAATATATATAAAAATTCAAAACCAGAAAGTAACAATTTTTGGAAAAATAATTAATTACAAATTAAGGATAATACATAATCAAAATCTACAGATGTTGTCGGATGATAAAATAAATATCACCAACGTGTCCAGAACGGTCAAATCAGCTAGGATAGCCTACCCATAAGTCCAATTTAGACACAGGGGCAAAACGGTAATTTCTGATCAAAATGATGTCCGCCGTTGGACACACTTTGCACCGAAAAACGTGTCGGAATAGAAGTCTACAAAATCTAGCAAATTATATGTCTACGAATCCAGAATGATGATACGAACCCAACGGTATGTCCGAAATAGGATTCCGATGTGCCGATCTCAAAATGATACGTTGACGCGACACTTGGTATCCGGTTTGCACGAAAATGCGTGCCGGAGCAAATGTCTTCAAAACTCAGCAAATTATATGTCAACGAGTCCAGAATGACGATACGAACTCATGGGTATATCCAGAATGGGATTTCGATGAGCCGATCTCAAAGTGACCCGTTGACGCAAAAAGTGGGACCCACTTTGCACCAAAATGCGTGCCAGGGCCCACGTTCTCCAAATCAAGCAAACTTTATATGAAACATGCCAGAACGACGCCACGAGTCTACTGGTGGTGTCAGAAATTGAATCCGGAGTCCCGGGTTCAAAATGGAATTTACAAGTGCAATTTAAATAATTCGGACGGCCAACTTTGGCGTCGAATTCGACCAACCAAACGTGCTTATAATGAAACGAAACCTATAGGAGACAGAAAGATGGTATACCAGCTGTGCACCAGAACTGACGGTGCGTAAAACGGAGCTGAGACGGCGGAGTTACGAACCGCGAAGTTGGCATCACGAAACTGTCCAAAAACAGTTCAATTTAAAACGTCAACTTGGTGGTCAGTTTTGAGGTATCAAACGACAAAATTAACGGACGAAAATTGAGGGGAGTGAAGTGCTATATATCGAGATTGCGACGGAGCAAAACGTTCGCCGATCCAACGGTCGGATCTCCCAGAAAATGCGCATGAAGTTGCTGTCCCGGGCGCGAATTCTGACTTCGTTTCCGAGCGCGCGCCGACGGGATTCCGTGCAAACGCACGAATCGCCTACGTGGCTCGTCGGGGAGGGTGGCGGTGGCCAGGGGGAGGTCGCCTAGGGCTCGCACACTGGTGGGGGGTCGCGGTGGCGGTGTGCGACGGCGACGTGTGATCGCCGGCGCGCGTGGCCGTGCGCGCGCGTGCGGCCACTGCTGCACGCTGCTGCTGCTGTTGGTTGCAGCTGCTGCTGCGGCGGCTTGGTGCGGCGGCGCGCGGCGGCGCGTCGCCGGAGCACGGCGGGGGGGGGGGGCTGTGCGGTGGTGGCGGCGATTCGGGTGATGTTGGTGGCGGGTTGGTGATGGCAATGGAAGATGATGATGATGATGATGATGGTGGGAATGAGGGTGATGGAAGAATAGAGAAGGAGGAGGATGGGGGCTGTGTCGGGGAGGCTGGTGGCTGAGGGTGGTCGGCGGCCATGGGGGTTTCGGCCGAGTGAGAGGAGAGGGGAGAGTGTGGGTTTGTGTTTTGTAAGGAGAGTGGGAGAGAGAGATTAGCATGGGTGTGTGTGTATATAAATAGGAAGAGAGAGAGAGAGATGTAGAGAAAATATAGAGAGAGGGAAAAGTAGGTCGGCCAAAGGGGGGTGTGAGCTGGTGTATGGGTGGTGAGGTGTGTTGGTGTTTGTAAATAATTGAAGAGAGAGAGATGTATATATATATTATATATATATATATATTATATATATATATATAATATATATATATATAGGATATTTATAAAGTGGAGAGAGAAAAAGAGATATTTAAAATAGGAAAAATAGGAAAATTATGTGGGGTATTTATGCAGTCATGAGAGTACAACAGGGAGCTTGGGTTCGGGTTCGATCGAGCCGGGTCGGGTCAAAATCGGACGGGGGCAATAATCGAATTAAATTATGTAATTATAATCATGGGTAAATAAATAACACGCGGGGACTCAAATAAATGGAACACGAGTTTCATGTGGGTAGTAGGCTTCGTGTGGGCCACGTCCATACTTCGGGTTGATAGGCTGGATCGATGTCGGGTCCTGAAATTAAATTAGAAATAAAATCAGGTTTCACGGTAGAAAATAAATCGGCCTAAATTGACCCGGGAGTTGTGCGAAGAAAATGAAGCACAAAATGGAGTGTCTGAGTGGGACACGAAGGTCATGGGTGAAGAGCGTCTCGAGTAGATCATTCATGAGAAGTTGGTTCTAAGAAAACGACTGGTCTGGTACTCCTAAATTAAAAGTCACGGTGACGTGCAAACGAAGATCAAAGATAAAAGTGAGAATAATTATTCAATGATTAATTGGCCTAAGTTGACTCGAAGTTGCGCGATACAAAAAGAGCACAAGGGAACGAGTTCAAGTGGGACACGATATATCAAAACGAAGATAATATTGTCTACTTCAAAATCCATGAAGAGAGTTTACAGAGATTGGCATCCCTGACGCTCCAGAAGTCAAAGTCACGGGAAGGAACATTAATGATCAAAACAATTAAATAAATAAAATATGTATCGATAATAATTCATTCAGAAAAATAAAAATAAACCCTGAAATTCAGGGGGCTTACAATATGTTGCTTAGTTTTATTCAAACAAATTTATTTATTTATTTATTTATTTTAATCATGGTTTTATGTTAATTCTATGGGTATTGGTAATGGATTAATACTAGAAACGAGTTGGGGAGTAAAACCTATGATACTAGGGTGTAGTCATGAGATTGGTGTGATACATGAGCCTTGATCCCGTCCCCTAGTTCCCATTTGCTATAGGATCGTGTACTAGCTATCCCAAATTTGTTAGATGCAATTTGGTGATAATTTGTCACCCAAAATTCTAGTCCGAGTTGTTGTATGCACAATATCAGTATAAACAGTATATTGAGTATATTGTCAGTATTCAGTTGTCTTGTTGATTCTTTAGAAGTTTATCCTGGTTGTGTGTCGTCAAATCGTGTGGGCATTTAGCTTTTCCCGAAATATTTCTAGTGCATATCCATTGTCCCTTAGTCATTGAATATCAGCTATCCCGCTATGAGTTTTAAGGATTTAGTTATTGCTAAACATGTGCCATTAACTGATAGATTGTATGTAAACCTGTAAATACTAGAATCCTATTATCGGGTAGCATAGTATCTAGTGGTCGTACCCCTAACATGATATATATGATATGTAGTAACTAAGAAACTATTATGTTGAATCTTAGAATGATTAACTGCCCGATTGTCCCTGTTTCTGACCTAACTATAATATATTCATGCTATTTTCTACCAGCTTATCCTTACCCTTTGAGTACTGCCCTGCTATCGCACCGAGGTGCTCCTATTATTTGTGCATTGAGGGAATACTTCATGTTTCTTATGTACCGATGTGTTATCTCATGTTCTAGTTATATGTATACCTCTATCTATTTCTGCATGGATACTGAGTAGTCAGTCAGTGATCATAGGATGGATTTGTAGGAGGATCTATGAATTGAATGTTGCATCTCCGCTGAGGATAATCTGCGTTAGAACCCTCAGAATTAATACAGATTCACACCCAGCACCCGTACTATGGTACGACATCTAGGTTGGATTACCGTATGTCCACGACACAGGTTCCATATAATTAGTAAGGTTAATTAAATAACATAAAATACACAAATCATTGGGAGGAAAGGATCTTGATATTGTGCATTTGCTGGTCAGCCACCGGATACCGTTGTATATCATCCACTTTGGTGGAGTGCAGTATCCGACATTATTATTACTGACCTAATATCTATCCTATAGGAGTGTTTAGGACTGTTACTGAGATTGTTACCGACCTGGTGGCCATCTGAGATGGGCTCCATGGATTATTATTGATTATATACATAGTTATATGATTTGTCCAATCCCCGCTTCGGTATTTCACGATTGACGAACCTTTATATTACGTTCCTGGGATAACCTAGATATTAATCTAGCAAGTTGTAGGAACTATTTGGTTGATCTGTTAGACTGATTGATTGTGTACTTTATTACCTACTCGTAGTCTAGAAATGTACTCTATCATGACGTAGTACTACACCCCTTCTCCTTGTTTGGTGTAGGGGTGAATTATTGCCTCGATTATATATACGTCTATGCTATGTCACATGTTACTGTGTATGTCTATCGTTGGATTTTTATTTCTTTCAGTCGTGCTTTCTTGTGGTACTTGCTAATAGGAGATTGACCCATCTAGTTTATTTGGCCAAATCTAGTAGCGAAGCCGGAGAATCCACTATACTTTCTAACTGATGGAGCTCATCCATAGGATGGCCGTCGAGGATCCTGAGTGGGTTTCTTCTCCACAAGTCATGATATTAGTTTGATTCTTTTGAGGCGTTTAGCCGTGAGGTACATGTTAGGCTTATTTATTCTGGGAGGATGTTCCCAACAGTATAATTGTATATATTCAGATTATTGCTGACGATGTGATCATATACTATTAAATATTGTGCTAGCTTTCCATTTTATATCACTACACTAAAACAGTCGTTTCCTAACGACTATAAGCGTTAGGAAAAAAATTTCTAACACTTTTTTACCGCTGGTAATCCGGCGTGAAAAATTTTCCTAACGGTTTTCCTAATGGTAAAAACCGTTAGGAAAATAATTTTACTAACGATAAAAAAGCGTTGGCAAATTAACTTTCCAAACGGTAGAAAACCGTTGGTAATCTTGCATTTGTAACGGTGAAAAACCGTTAGAAAATTGAACATAACCTCTAAAATTTCTAACAATTTTTTACCGTACAAATGAAAATTTTATATTTAAAAATTAATCGGTGACTCTTTTGAGCATGAGCTGTAAGCTCTTAATTATCAACAATATTCATTAGAAAAATAATTTACACAAGACAATCCATCAATACACATTCAAAATTAATAAACAACACCATTAGTTGCATTTAAAATAAACATATTTCCAGTTACAATTAGTATTCATATAATGATGTCTCACCATGCATTACATAACCTATTACAGTACAAAAAGAAAAAGAACCATCCAAAATTTATAGGACTTTTTCATGATAACATTTGCATTCTCGATGACTATTGAAAAAAATTGATATGCTTCTTCCTTCAACCTGAAGCTCCAAGAAACATCGATCCATCTTGTTAACAGTCAAAACAAGGCCTGATATTCTTCCAGTACCTAGCCGGGAACTGTTTGTCTGTACACACACCCTCCACACATTCAACAACCAGAGCACGATCAATAATACAAAGAGCTACAATGACCTCAAAAGAGAAGTCGGCATATCCAGGTTGATGAGATTGATAAGTACTCATTTATTGATCTTTCTTCCTTGTAGGCTTTAAGATCATCATCATCATCAGAAGACATCTCCTAGTAGAGAGATGCCAGTTGATTTGATTGTGATACCACCCTCTACTTCATCGGACCAAAAGCTAACCTTCAATAAGAAAATCTACGTCCTTCTTGCTGAAAAAATAATAAAACATCATAAATAATTTGTGCATACAAAAGAATAGAAAACTAACCATAAAACTTGTCTTAACAGTTATGACATGAACAATTTCAAAGAAGCAAATGAAATTTTGAAAAATGAGATAATGAGCAGTCTTACACAAGTTTCACTAAATACTAATAACCATATAGAAGAGGCTTCAAAAAGTATCAGTAGACAGTATGAAAAATCAGTGTGGAATTTTTCTTGGCCGAGCATATTAACCTTTGAGGATTGTAGCTCTCAGATACATCTAACTGAGAACAACCACGGCTCCATCAGAACTAACAATGTCCAGAAAGGATGTCTATTTAAAACTGACCTATTACTCGCACAAGTCAGTCTATCCTACCGCATGACTGTCTAGTACACAAACAACACTGTCCTGGTGCCTGGTAGTGCATATATATATATATATATATTATATATATATATATATATATTATAAATATAAAGAGTCAATTATTACCTTTCACTTTCAAATTCGTAGGGCATAATGACGTGGCGAATGATGCAAGGGAAGTAATATATATGAGTATTGTCATGTACCTACTCTGGGCAACCATGCTCTGGGTATTGTCCCAGTAAGGGAAGTAAACTTGGTAACCACAGAAGTAGCAAGATCAGCAGCATTTTCGACAACTGGTATGAGATTTTCATCCATGCAGATAGCAGAGTTAATTTACTAACAATTTTTTGAAGGAGAGACATCTTAGCCAGCATCATTCCTAGTTTTTATTGTTTAGTTTCGTTCATTAAATTGAAGGGAAGAAAAACATATATAACTTGGAATTTTAGAAGGAGATAATAGAAGGTTCACAGTTATGTCCTACAGCATTTGCCAATGCCACATGCAAATCAATCTCCTTATGTAGCTGCTTTTGAAGTATCCTTACCTGTAAACTTAGGTCTCGTTTGGTTCGCGGAATCATCGGGTTGGAAAAGGAAAGTGATTACTTTCCTATGTTTGGAAGTCGAGGGAATTGAGGAGGAGAGGAAAGTGATTCCCAATAGAAGGGAAATTGGGGGGGAAGTGATTCCATCTATCCAAGCAAGGAATCACTTTCCCACATTGAAGTATTCACTTTCCTTTCCAAATTCCTTAGCATTTCCAAACATCGGAAAGGAAAATCAATGGGAATCGTAATTTCCCAAAGGAAAGGAAATGCCAAGGAATTGATTTCCTTTCCCTTCCATTCCGCAAACCAAACGAGGCCTTAAGGTAATTAGTCTTCACCCACAAGAATCAATTATGAAAAGATAAATAAAAAATGTGCAATAGCTCAGAAGTGTAGAAGATCATGGATGTAAACCTCCACATGTATACTTAGAGAAGGATATTTTAAACCCAAAAGATATATAGGAATGCATTAGAAGACATAATTAACTATTATATAAGATCGGCAAGAATTTAAATGTACAAGAATATCCCTCGTTATCATGGGCATTCAAGCCTTATCCAATCAAAGAGGGGTTACTTATTGAGGATAAGGTCCAGAAAACAAATTGACAAATATTTTATAACTCAGCAGCCAATCTGACATCAGCCATCAACATGGTGTTAAATTTTTAAACAAGCTAGCTAGCAATGAGCTAGACTTGGCTTAACGTGAAATCCAGAGTGCCAGTTGGCGACCAACCTACTCAATACATTATATACAAATCTCAGTTGCAAGAACAAGCATCTACTGCAGGGAAAAAACAAATAAATAGTTATTACATATTACTTCTTCAAACTAGACAATATATTACTCATTTTTCTTACCAATACATAGCTTTTATGCAAGGTAACAAATATTGTAGAAAACTAGATCAGGATTCATCACTTGTGATATATATTAACATGCTTATGTTCTAGCTGTTTAAAAAGATTAAACTGCTTTATTATCAAAGTTATTATGATTTGGATCAATGACGAAAGTTTACAGAGTTTTAAAATTGTTAATACTGATATGTTTTCATTTTGCCATAACTTGTCAACTCCATTGATAGCAGCAAATTTAACAAGCAAATGGCTGTGGAGTGTTTATTTTCCCATAATTTTTCAACTCCATTGGTAAGGCCATAACTCTTTGACCAATTATGTATGATGACAAAGCCTATTAGCCAGATTTCAGTGGTATGACTATTGCAAGAACCTAATTCTGAGAACATTGTAGGTAATGGTGAAAAGTTTGTAAAACTTATGAGAAGGTTAACTATCAAGCATAGGCAAAAATACCCCACAGACAGCAGAGTTAATAAGCAATCAGAGATAGAGATGGTTTATCATGAAGTAACAAGAAAAAGGGGTATACAGATAAAATAGGGCATGGCTAGTTTAGATTGCTAGTCAAGTCTAATAATGTCAAATTCCAGACTCCATGAAGTACATTCGTAGGTAGATGTGATTGAAAGAAAGGTTGTTGGTGACTCTTTAACAAAGTTTCCATTATGATCCATGATGTTTTGAAGAAGAGGTTCAAAGGGAGTGACTAAAGGAACTTGTTAAAGATAAGCTGTGAGACCTTAGTTGCAAGCCCTAGGAGAAAACTTTTGTTCTTATTTCTTCAAACGAAGAAAACACCTGAATACATATGATGAAGGGATTAAGAGTTTATACTTGCATAATGTTATTGCCGGGGCACAATTTTCGATAGAAAACTGAAAAAATAAAACAATTGTAAAAACAACGTTTCAACGCAACACTTCAAAGAAGGTGCACAACAGAGATCCTAGGAGGATTCTGGATTACGATAATCTAAAAAGATTTCGTAACAGTAGCAAACGACAGTAGCACTTCTAAACAGAAAGTATGAATCGAAATGCTAACAGCAGCAGCGATGACAGGCAAAACATGAAAGATGGCCTGCTGGGGTGAATGATCATCGTTGCTAAAAGCTTAATCCGCCCCACACGAATAGCTTCCAGGAACCAGCAAGTTCGTCGGAGAACTCTGGAACACTCTGCTCTTCTGACTCCTCGGATGGCAGCAGACTCCTACGGCGCTAAGTGACGCTGGTGCACCGCTACTCTTCTCCCTCAAAGTCTGTGGGAATTCGTAAGGAATTCTGAACTCTGTAATTGTGTTAAAAAATACTTCTGTACTCTATGTTCTATTACTTGTACTTTCACTATGAGAGAGAAGAGAGCGTTGCGCGCAACTTAAGCGCACTATGCGCCTAGCGACGATGCTGACGTGCTAAGTGCTAAGTGCAAAGTGCGCCAACAAAATGCCACATTACGCCTCGTGAGCCCATGAGCCCGAGTCCGAGTCGCTAAGCCCCTACGGGGCTTAGCTCCAATGGAAATAAATTTCCTAAGAGCAAAAAGCATGAATGCTTCATTGTTTTAGCCTTTTTCCCATTAGAAAATACCTCCACATGGCACACCCATGTGCACCTTCACACCACATGTGCATCTCTAAAAGAGCATAGCTAATATATAGAGATACAACTCCTTTGGCCTAGCCGATGTGGGACTAAAATTCTAAAACAAAAGGCCAAACTCCAACAATCCTCCACATATCTCTATATATGGGTTTGAGTGTTCCCCACAGTAACTGTCCATCATGCATTAGGAGAGATGTCGCTGACAACTTGAACCTTTCCGCATGGGTCAAATAACAGACTATATACAAAATGGACTAAGCCTTGAATTCTGCACCATAGCTGAAATTCTTTCCACTCACATAATGTAGTTACATGTGCTTCTGGCTACACATTAAAGGTCCTGTGCCAGCCTGGTTTCAGTGTATAATTTTGGATGTTTACAAGTTTATCCTCAAGAGACGACCTGATATCTCTTTCCATACACCATAGGTGAGTTCTTTGTTAAAGAGACATGGCATGAAGCGCTTTGCGCTTCCCTTGCAATGCTACGCCGCTATGACATGGCCTAAAGCCGAGGCCTTATCCCGTGCCGGGAACCTCATCGTAGTGTCATACTACTGTAGCATGAGGTCACCGCCTCTTTGTAGTGCCATACTACCCAGCATGAAGCCTTAGGCTCCCTTGGGATGTTATGCCGCAACGACATGGCTTGCAAGGCCGAGGCTTTACCCCTATCCGGGTACCTCATCGTGGTGTCGTGCCACTGTAACATGAGGAACTCCTCCCCTTTGTAGTGCTGACTACACCCTCTTTAATTTTAACATACAGCATTAGGCTATATGCCTATTTGCGGTGCTACGCCGCTGTGACTTGGCTCGCATAGCCGAGACATTATCCCTTTCGGGAACCTCATAGTGGAGTCACTCCACTGTAGCATGGAGTTTCACTCCTTGTAGTGCTGTGCTACCGTGCTTCCTGTAAAGCACACCAGGCATTTACTCTGCTTGAGAACTCATTAAGGCGTTTAAGCCAACCTTCCCACAGGATCCGTTTTTCCGCAAAAAAATAACAGTAGACAACAGTGGTTGTAGGTCCGTAACCTCTCCATGCCCAATAGGACATGTACCTACTGTTCCTGATATTCTTCCGGTTAATAGTCCTCCCTTGAACCAAAAGCTAGATGCCTAGTAAATTTTTCTTTGAACTAATAGCATAAAACTTTATGGTAGGAATGTAATCACAATATCAGAACGCCTTCAAGTCTATTTTACAAGCTGTGTCATCGACCAGTTGGCGCTTGAGGCCCTTGGTAAAGATCCGCCAGGTTCTCCCGACTCCGAACATCAATCACTGCAATAACACCCCTCTTGATGAGATCGTGTACTGTCCTGTGCTTCAACCGCACAGTCCTCTTCTTCCCGTTGAAGAGGTCATTTGATGACACCGCTGCAGTCGCCTGGTTGTCGCAGTATATCGGTATCGCCGGTATTTGCGCCCCAACCACTGGAAGATCATACATGAGCTCCCGAAGCCATTCTGCTTCCTCCGTTGCGGTATCAAGTGCAAAGAACTCAGATTCTATGGATGACCGCGAAAGCATAGTGTGCTTTTTCGACTTCCACGATATAACAGCTCCATCCATTGTGAAAATGAATCCACCTGTGGACCTCTCGCTCTCCACCTCTGAGCACCAACTAGCATCACTGAAGCCTTCTACTACCGGCGGATCTCTGCTGTAGTGCAGTGCATATGTTTGGGTCTTCTTGAGATATCTCATAACCCGTTTTACAGCTTTCCAGTGCTCAATGCCTGGATTGCTCGTGAAACGACTCAGCATTCCTACGACGAAAGCTATATCAGGCCTTGTGGCAGTAGTAGCATACATCAAACTCCCGATTACGCTTGCGTACCCCAGCTGCCTGACGCTTTGCCTTGAATTAGGCTTCAGCTTCATATCACTCATGTACGGCGTATCGATCCCTGGAAGATCCTGATACCCATAATGTGATCATCTTCTCAATATAATGAGACTATGACAGCGCCAGTATAGTATCTGTCCGGATAATCTTGATACCCAAGATCACATCAGCTTCCCCCAAGTCCTTTATACCGAACTTGCTAGAGATGAACTTCTTTGTCTCCGTGACACAACCCATATCTGTACCCAGGATAAGCATGTCGTCTACGTACAGACAAACGATCACACATCTTCCATCAGTGAACTTCGTGTAAACACACTTGTCCGTCTCGCTGACCACGTAGCCATTTGACTTTATAACCTTGTCAAATTTCTCATGCCACATCTTAGGAGCCTGTTTAAGATCGTACAAGGATTTTCACCAATTTGTAGACTTTGTCTTCAAGACCCTTGACAACAAATTTCTCTGGCTATTGCATGTAAATCTCTTCGGTCAGCTCGCCATTTAGGAAAGCCGTTTTCACATCCATCTGATGTATCACCATCTTATGTATTGCTGCGAGAGCAATCAACATTCTGATAGTGGTCATCCGGGCTACTGGAGCATACGTGTCAAAGTAGTCGATCCCCTGCTTCTAAGAAACCCCTGGCTACAACCTAACCTTGAACTTGCCAATAGTTTCCGTCTGCTTTCATCTTCTTCTTGAAGATCCATTTGCATCCGATGGGTTTAGCTCATTCAGGAAGATCAACCAACACCCAACTGTTATTTGAGGTGATGGAATCAATTTCATTGTCAATCGCCTCCTTCCAGAAATTGCGTCTCTGGTCTTCATCGTCTCATCATAGTAAGCGGATCTGCTTCCACATGATAGGTGACAAAGTCATTTTCGAAGTCCTTCGGCCTCCTCACACGCTTCGCTGACGGCTCAACGAGTTCTGGTTCAACCGTTGTTTCAACAACATATTCTTGGACTACTTCTTCATTGAAACTTCAGTTTCTTGTACACCCTCATTGTTCTCCGGTATATCCGCAAGAACAATATTCTTGTGCCATACAAATTTGCCTTCAAAATATTCTACGTCGTGAGATTCAATGATATGATTTGACTCAATATCAAAAAATTTCCGAGCATCACTCTTCTCGGCATACCCCAAGAAGATCGTCTTTGTCCTTGTCCTAAGCTTCTGAATCTTCAGATCTGGAAGCTTGACATATGCCAGACACCCCCACACTCCAATGACATTCAAGTTAGGTCTGACCTTGAACCAGAGTTCATGAGGAGTAATGTCTGAAGTTGCATGAGGAACTCTATTTAGAATAAAGTGGCCATCAATGCAGCTTCTCTCCAGTAGCACTTTGGAAGACCCGCAGTCAACATCATTGCGTTAATCATTTCTGTCAACGTTCTGTTCTTCCTCTCTACTACTCTCCGTTTGATTGAGGAGAGTACGGAGCCGTCGTCTCATTGACAATTCCATGTTCTTTGCAGAACGATGTGAATTCATGAGACCTGTACTCCCCACCTCGATCACTTTTTATTCTTTTGAGTTGTCCAGTCTGCCGCTCAGCTTCGGCTCTGAACTCCTTGAACTTCTCGAATGCTTCGTCTTTAGCCTTCAGCAAGTAGACGAACGCATACTTAGAGAAGTCATCGATGAAGGTTATGAAATACTTTATCCCGACCTTTATAGAGAACTGTTTGAAGTCACAGATATCGGAGTGTACCAACTCCAGAAGAACTGTACTTCGATAAACCCAAGGAAAGGTTTCCTTGTGATCTTCGTTTGAGCACAAACTTCACATTTCTCTACCTTACTCCCACACTTGGAGATAAGTCCTAGACTAGACATTATGTTTATTTGTTTACAATGAACATGTCATAGTCTATTATGCCACAACTCAAGTATAGCAAAGAAGTGATTGCATTAATTACATTGGACTGATTTACAAGCTGAATTTTGAACATTCCTTCGGTACAAAAAGATTTTCCGAAATATGTTCCCTTTATGGACATCACCATCTGGCCAGCATTGATATCCATCCTGAGGCCTGCATTGCAGAGTAGGCCTCCCGAGATCAGGTTCTTTGCGATAGCAGGTACATGCTTCACACCTTGAAGCGTCAGAGACTTCCCCGAAGTCAGCTTCAAAACCACCGTCCCGATCCCGAGCACTTCAGCTTGTACCTGGTTCGCCACCATAACCATTTCAGAAGTTGGTGTATAGGTGGTGAACCACTCTTTACTGGAGCAGACATGGCAGGTGCTCCAGTGTCTACCCACCAGTCAGAGTCAGCCCCACCGCATCGACCTGCACAATCTAGCAACAATGTCAGTGATCATAGAAACCTTGCTAGGCTCTCCTTGCTCTATTTGCTTGGTCTTTGCTTTGTATTCACTCTTGAAGTGGCCCTTCTTACCACATTTGAAACAAGGCATCTGAGACTTTGTCTTCTTTTGTTTGAAGGAAGTCCCTTCACGTTCATATTGTTAGGGTCCTTCTTCTTGCTGTGGGAAGCCGCATGCTTTCCCTTGGTTCCCTGGTATAACCAGATTGGCGTTAGCCAATTGCTTGGACAGTGCGTCCACCTCAGTTGAGCCCTCATCTGGTCCTCAACTTAGACTTCTTGCAGGAGATCGTCGAGACTGACCTCCAACTTCTTCCTATGCATGTTTGCATAGAACTTGCTACACCCAGCAGGGAGCTCGAAACGATCCCTCCAACAACAAACTTGTCGGGGAGGGGCATTGCCTCGTCTTCCAACTTCTGTCACAGTTTCAGGAACCCCTTCACTTGCGGCAGCATTGGCTTCTCGTCCTCAAAGAACCACTTGTGATATTTCTCAACAAGAAATATCTTGGTGCGGTTCTTATCATCTTCGTACAGTTTCTCCAGAGACTCCCAAATCTCTCTGGCAACAGTCTTCTTTGAATATGATTCAGCAAGGGAGTCTTCCATAGCATTTAGGATCATAAGCTACAAATGCTATTGTCCCTTCTCCATTTGGCCTGGTTCTTAGTAGCCGCAGAGATTGCGGCTGCAGATCCAGTTTCTGGAACAGTAGGTTCCTCCTCAATCAGCACGTGATCAACATCAGATAACGAATATTGAGGAAAATTTCTTTTCCAGATTTGATAATGCTCACTATCAAATTGTTCTAACTTAGAGAAGTTAGATTGATTAGCGAAGCCCCATCGTAACAATTAAGCTTTGAGATTGTTATTGCCGGGGCACAATTTTCGATGAAAAACTGAAAAAAGAAACAATTGTAAAAACAACGTTTCAACGCAACACTTCAAAGAAGGTGCACAACAGAGATCCTAGGAGGATTCTGGATTACGATAATCTAAAAAGATTTGTAACAGTAGCAAACGACAGTAGCACTTCTAAACAGAAGGTACGAATCGAAATGTAACACAGCAGCGATGACAGACGAAAGATGGAAGATGGCCTGCTGGGATGAATGATCACTGTTGCTCAAAGCTTAATTCGCCCTACACGAATAGCTTCCAGGAACCAGCAAGTTCGTCGGAGAACTCTGGAAGACTCTGCTCTTCTGACTCCTCGGATGGCAGCAGACTCCTGCGGCGCTAAGTGACACTGGTGCAACGCTACTCTTCTCTCTCAAAGTCTGTGAAATTCGTAAGAAATTATGAACTATGTACTTGTGTTAAAAATACTTTTGTACTCTATGTTCTATTACTTGTACTTTCACTGTGAGAGAGAAGAGAGCCTTATATAAGCCTGCGCAGTAACTGTCCAGTTAGCAGAATGTTCGGGACGTAGAAAAAATCGTCCCGAACGTGCTGTAACCACTCAAATCGTGTATAGACACGATCTGAGTCAACTTGCGCACAGCGCGCGCAACTTGCGTCACCCGCGCGCACAGCACCAGACGCACCGCGCAAAGCGCTACTCGCGCAACTTAAGCACACTATGCGCCTAGCGACGATGCTGACGTGCTAAGTGCAAAGTGCGCCAACAAAACGTCTCATGAGCCCGAGTAGCAAAGCCCCGTAGGGGCTTAGCTCCAATGTAAATAAATTTTCCAAGAGCAAAAAACATGAATGCTTCATTGTTGATTTAGCTTTTTTCCCATTAGAAAAATACCCCCACATGGCACACCCATGTGCACCTGCACACCACATGTGCATCTCTAAAAGAGCATAGATAATATATAGAGATACAACTCCTTTAGCCTAGCCGATGTGGGACTAAAATTCCAAAACAAAAGGTCAAACTCCAACACATAATACCAGACAGGAGCACTCAAAGCACACTAGATTCATTCTTCAATAGCTTCAAATTATATTGTCCAGAATTGGTCTTGGTGATTCTGCACATGCTTGAGGATGAGAATCCATGAGTTCATATGCCTTCTTGATCGTACCTCCCATTCCCTTGGCAGGGTTGGTGATCACCAGATTCACACCAAAGGCCCTCATTGTCACCCTCAGTTTGAGGGTCGTGTAAGAAGGCATAGTCGGTATTAGCTTGTAACCTTTCATAGCCGATATGAAGGCCATCTCGATCCTATGTTTTCGGATGTTGGCTCGATCAATGTACACTGTTATGGAAAAAAAAATAGTTGCTTGGTTGACCAAATAAAAATAACTGCTACTGATTGGGATCTAAAAAAATTCCATAATCTACTGCAATGTTTTCATGTGGGACAGTAAGAAATAACAATAGTGGCAACAAGAAATTTCTCTCTAATGACTACATGGAATCTAGAAACTACAATCAAGGAGCATCAAATTTCATGATAGAAATACCAAATCATGGCAATATTTACATGATCCAATAGAATTTGACAAACAACAACAGGACCCATATTTCTTTTCTCGTCAAACTATGGATTACTCTGATACCATGTTATAACATTAATCAAATTCTCGAGTTAACAGAAACATGTCAACATTATATATTAACCCTCTTAATGACTACAATAGTCAAATGTTGAGGCAAATAAACTAGCAGAATACCAATTGATCCAAGGAAACAAAAGGGTTAAGTTTACCTAATACTTGATGGTAGAGTGCACTCTAATGAATATTTAGACTAACAGATTGGTAATCTTGAGATTTTTTTGTTAGGACTCGATAACAATTATATACGAAGATAGTTAACATAGTGGACTAACAATCGTAGCCAATGTGGGCTAAAAGAAGCAGTCTAAATATACGTACATACAGTAGAAATATTCTAACCGTCAAAGAGAGCAAGGTCTTAGACGTGAAGGGGTTAATTTGGTTGGTGACTTGGTGGTGTGTGTGTGTGTGTTGTGTGTGTGTGTGTGGGTGTGTGGTGGGGGGGGGGGGGGGGGGGGGGGGGGGGGGGGGGGGGGGGGGGGGGGGGGGGGGGGGGGGGGGGGGGGGGGGGGGGGGGGGGGGGGGGGGGGGGGGGTGGGGGGGGGGGGGGGGGGGGGGGGGGGGGGGGGGGGGGGGGGGGGGGGGGGGGGGGGGGGGGGGGGGGTCTGTTGGAGCTCAGGAGGTGCATGAGATGAAGCTCGGCTTGGTGTGATTAAGATAAAGGAACAACTCACCGAGTCTTCTGACTTGACAAAAAGTACAACACTTTTACAATACAATGGTTAAGGGCCCCAAAATTATCCTGGTTAAATTTAATTCTGCATAAATTTATGCTCTGATTACATAACAAATAATGCAATACAATTATCACAGAGAATATTACTTTGCAACGAAACATCATAATGCTATTGTTTTCACAAATGAATTCTAAGACTGCCTTTATCATGTAAATACATATTTGTTTGAAGTAAAAGAACAAATGTCGGGTAATAGTACAATAGGGAAATAAATGCCTTATGCAGGTAGGAGAAATATAGTAAAGCATTATCATATAAATACAATATTTGTTTTTCAAGTCAGCTATCAAAGAGATTTTACAACAAACTATCATCACCACAATGTTATGTTGGCTTCTAAATCTCATAAAATATCCAGCAACTCGATTCTTCATATCATGTAAGTCATTTCCACCTGCATAAAATTTGTATGAGGAACACCCATTGTAGCTATTCCTATGTTAGTATAACCCATTAACATAGATCTCTAGAAAACCAAAATAGCCCTAAAATAAAGTAAAAATACACATAATTTTCCCTAAAATTGATACTAAAATACTCATAATTTGCCCTAAATTGTGCCTGCCCTAAAATTGTGAGGAGAGGAAAAAAGAAGGAAGGGAGAGAGAGAAGGAGAGAGAGAGAGAGTACCAGCCATCGTCGTCGAGGAGGATAGGAGTGGAGGGAAACGCCGCGGTCGCTTTATAGGGCTGGAGGAGGTCGGGATGGTAAAATGAGTATTTGGAAAAGTGTATTCATTCCTAAGGCACTCCCACAATTGCTTAGAGATAGTTCTTACTGGTGAACAGTCCAGTTTGATGGAACTTTTACTTAGGACAGTCCGAATTTTACTTGGAACTAGCACAACCCTCCCCCCCCCCACACCCCCCCCCCCCCCCCCCCTCCCTCCCCCCCCCCCCCCCCCCCCCCCCCCCCCTCCCGTCCGCCCCCAAACCCTTTCTAACACTTCATTTCCTCATTTTATTTCTCTCTTCTATATTCTTAAACCCTATTCTCTTCTCCATTATTCCAATCCCAAATTCCAAACCCTAAATTCCTTCTCCATTCCTCCAATTCCGGACAATGGCACCCAAGTCCAAAATTTCATCACAATCTAGGTATGTTTTGTTATATTTTCGTTTTAAATTTATTGAATTTTGGTAATGCTCAAAATAGTTTGATAAAATAGATTATAACAAATTTAGGGTTCATGTATGTATTTTTTGAACACGACATATCAATTTTTTTGTATCAAACCCTAACCCTAGAGTCATCGGTTTAGCCATTTTTGCCTACAATTAGCTACGAAAATGACAGGACTACAGCGAATAACTGCAGTCCTTGTATATACAGAGGACTGCATGCAGTCCTGCAGTCCTGATATATAGTAGGACTGTGTGTAGTCCAGCAGTCCTGAAATACAGTAGGACTGCTTGCAGGCCTGCAGTCCTGGATAATATTAGGACTACATGCAGTCCTGAATAATATTAGGATTGCATGCAGTCCTATTTTGTGTGACTATATTGCATTCCTGGCTATTCTGACAGTCCTTAACGCTCCTACTTGTTTATTTCTTTTTTCAGTCCTACGACCGCTAGCAGAAGACAACGACCCACCACGTCGGTGCGCAAAGAATGCAATGTGGCCCATCCGCTTGAGAGACCAATCAGAATAGTCGAACCCGATCTAGAAAAATAAGTGACTGCGCCGGCTTGTTGGCATCAAACGAAGAAAACGGCTCGCCATCCTCGGTCGAAGGAAGCAGCTCCTCCTAGTCCTCTGTCTTCTTCCTCTTCCGATGACGACGAGCCTACTGGCCAAACCTGCACAGATGATGGTTCCGGGCCTTCTCAGCAGTCAGTTCGTTCGGAAGGTTGCTCAATGTTGTTGTCATTTGACAACCATATTGCATTTCAAATATGGAAGGACCCGGTATGTACATTAACTTATGAAAATTTAAGCTTTCATTTAGTCTACTATATATATTTTTGCTAATTCTAATTTTATCCTGTTGTCCGATATATAGATGAGCTCTCGTATGCTTAGGGTTGTCAGCCATGGGAAGAAGTCCGGTAGCTGGCAGTTTGACACATTAGGGGAAGCCGTCAAGAACAAGATCATTCCTACCGGCTTACAAATTTTGGCCCGATACTCCTACAAGACGATGGACAATGCTCTTATATCAGCCTTCGTTGAGAGATGGCATCCAGAAACCAACACTTTTCATCTCCCAATAGGGGAGATGATAATTACACTTAATGACGTCTATCAAACATTGGACCTTAATGTTACCGGTCGGGTCATAACGAATGAACTGTTCCATGAGAAATCTCCTGACTGATACAACAATATCGTAGATTATATGTCAGAGAATCTTGAGGTTGGTGCAAGGAGTTTTACAACCCTTCCAGACTTCAAGAAGTCCTACGGACTTCCTTTGAAATATTTGGAGGAGACTTTTAGAGAGACGGAAGCCGATGATGATAACGTTGACATGCTGGCCTGTGCATACATCATTTTCATCCTAGGATCCGTCGGCATTCCGGACAAGTCCGGAACCTCGATTAATGTGAGATATCTTCTGAATTTATCCGACATGGAAGAGATATACTGGAAAAGTGGTATACTAGCAAATCTTTACCACGAGCTCGGTGCAGCATTCCGTGTCGGTACTAAGACAATCGCAGTATGCCAAACTATACTCCATGTAAGAAAATTTCTTTGACGTTAATCTCATATACAAAATTTCGTTGTTAAATTATTGATTTTTTTAATAATTGTACATGAATGGATATACGAGCACTTTTTGATGCTGAAGCGGGGTGAGAAGAACAGAGACTATGGCGAGTACCTTCCTAGAATGTGTCGATGGAGGCCAACTACGGCTGAAACTAAAAATTCACAAACACGGGCCACTATTCGCAATGTACTTGATAATTTGGTGCCAAAAGATGTGAGAATGTAGCATATTTATTGTTAGATTCTTTTTGGTGATAATGATTTACTAAATTAAGCTATACACGTACAATTTACTTTTCTTACAGATACTTTGGTACCCATACTGAGATTTACGAGGAAGTAGTCGTCCAATGCAACCAGCAACTTTATTTCATGGTATGATAACTTTCTATGATTTTACGGAGCCTTACGTGCCTGATAGAGTCCTTCGTCAATTTGGCTTCGTACAAACGGTGTCAAAGCACACATTGAAGTTAGTAACTCCTCTGGGAGGGACAAAACCGTTGAATTATATCCCGGCCGAATTCGTCACGGACTTCTACTCCGAGTAGCAACGACATGCGCTCGGGAAATCAGAAAGACAACCGGTGGTTGAGATGTCGGACTGTAGCAACAACTACATGGCATACTATGCTGGTGTCGGACATCCTACGTTATTGATCCCTCACATGCCAAGACCCGATATTGTGGGAGCTATGGAACCTCTTCCCCCAAAAAATGTCCTATATGTTGCACTGCTGTAGATGGTGAGTTTCAAATTGTAGTCTTGAAAGATTTCCAAGTTTGTAGACCTAATTTATATCGTGTCATTTGCAAGCTAAAAAGGTGAAGGGATTGGCAAAAAGTCTCTATCAATGCAAAGGTGAAAACTATGATACAATCTGCAACGAGATGGAGTGCATCGACAACTCTGTAGATTTTTCCTTCATGCATAATAGGGAGCAGCGTACGAAGGCTAGACATGATAATTAGTTTTTTTTGGATATTTGGATATGTTTGGATGTTTGGATATTTGGATATGTTTGGATATGTTTTGGATACGTTTGAATATATTTTGGTTATGTGGACATGTGATCTAATTTTGGATATATTTTGGTATGTTTGGATATGTTTTTGTGTGGTTATGTTTTGATATGTTTTGGATACGTTCGGATATGTTCAGAGTTGCTGTGATTTCTACATAAAGTAGGACTGCTAGCAAAGTTGGCAGTCCTGCATGAAGCAAGGACTGCCAACTAGCTGACAGTCTAGATCTAAACTCTCTGTTTAAAGTGTTGGCAGTCCTGCATAAAGTAAGGACTACCAACTAGCTGACAGTCCAAATCAAAATTCTCTGTTTGGAGAGTTTTGATACATAATTGTACAGGACTGTAAAAAAAAATAGGCAGTCATACATGAAGCAATGACTGCCTACTAGCTGGCAGTCCTATAAATGAATGTATCAAAACTCTCCAAACAGATAGTTTTGATACATAATTGTACAAGACTGTCAAAGAAATAGGCAGTCCTATTGTAAAGTAGGACTGCTAACTTGGTGACAGTCCTGCATGAAGCAAGGATTGCCTACTAGCTGACAGTCATGTACATTAATGTATCATAACTCTCCAAACAGAGTTTTGATTTGGACTGCCAACTTGTTGGCAGTCCTGCATGAAGAAAAGACTGCCAACTAGCTGACAGTCCAAATCAAAACTCTCTGTTTGGAGAGTTTTGATACATTAATGTACAGGACTGTCAGCTAGTGACAGTCCTATTGTTAAGTAGGACTGCCAACTTGTTGGCAGTCCTTCATGAAGCAAGGACTGCCAACTAGCTGACAGTCCTGCTTTATGCACACTGATACTCTGATACTCTAATACTCTTGCACACAGGTAAACAAATATTGCACACAGGTAAACACATATTGCACACGGGTAAAGTGTAAAACACAAAACATATATTGCACTTTATATTACAAAATAATATAATTTACTGTATACAAAAGTGGTTCCTTCATATAGAAAATGCAAAAGTGTAAAATGTAAATGTTCCTCCATATTCAGTTGATTACGTATCAGCCGATTTTGATGGCGTAATGGCCAACAGGTAAGTCTCTAGGTTCCTCAATTTTTAACAACTTCTTACAATGATTGATTTGATCCATAAAAGGTGTCGTCCAGG
Source organism: Iris pallida (assembly GCA_029216955.1). NCBI lineage: Eukaryota > Viridiplantae > Streptophyta > Magnoliopsida > Asparagales > Iridaceae > Iris > Iris pallida. The sequence goes on from JANAVB010021798.1 coordinate 21,944,544, forward strand.
CGATTGCTTCGTCCGGTGCATATTTGTACCAAATTGTTGAAGGTGGAGGAATCGAAGAATGACCGATCAACCTTGGTATGACAAAATGGTTCCCGATATGACCTATAGTACATAGGTTAGATTGTCTATGCTCAGCCGGAGGTGCGCACATCGAAAAAATGTATTGTTAATACCCGACAAAATAACTACAATAGGTATCGTGTACCTATTACAAAATAAATATGAGGTGGACGGGATGGACATGTAGTGGTCTTCGCCGGTAACACTGTGTTTGTGATTAAAAAAGTATTGAAATAACTTTTATAAATGATCAAAGTAAACAGAGTACAATGTAGGATCTCGATGGAATCTTTCTAGTATACTTTTGTTTTTATCTGGGAATCGTGGCGATGGAGAGGTGATTATTTATTCCGTTGATGATCTGACGACGATCTTGAGCTCTCTGAAGGTCTGAGTTTCTTTAGAAGGTGATGAGTCGAAGCTGTTGAAGCTCTTGAAAGTATTGAGAATACTGAAGTAGTTGAAGAGGATTGAATGAAGGAATAATTCCTTCTATTTATAGGCAGCAGAATGATCTGCTTATGTGCGTATATGCAATGCGCGCATGGACATTTTGCACGTGGGGATGCCACATGTCTGACTTTGTTGGGCGCATTGATGATGCACCAAGGAGCTGGAACTGAATCTGTTTGAACTGCGCTTGTTGGGCTGCGGAGGAGCTGACACATGGCAGTTGTTGAGATTTGGTTGTTGCTAAGATCTTGAGTGGTTGGCACCCGTTCGTAGGCAAAACTGAGTAAATGACACGTGGCACGTGTACATTGCTCAAAGATCTTGGATTTGTTGCAGGATGGTATGCTTGTATGCGCCTATGACCTGACGCATGAAGAGACTTGGCATATAACTTTTGGGGGTCGAATAACAAGTCTGGGTGCATGGCTTTTGAGGCACATATAGTGTTTGGGTGCATGGTTGTGAAGGCGCATGCGAGTGTCTAGTCGGCCACGTGGCAGAGCACAACTGTAATTGACACAAACAAGTAATAATGATGCTAATGTTGGTGTCTCTTCAAATTCTGAAAAAGTTGTCTGTTTGATCTTCGAGATATATGCCGCTGTCATTTCTATCTCTTAGCAATAAATGCTTGATGGGAGATGTGCTCAGGTAGGCGCTTCTGCTTATACGCCACTGGGCGCGTCGGTCGTGGAGCGCCGAGAGCTGAGGGGCGCATCTCCTTCGGTCAACCTTGTTGAGCATTTCGAGGCTCAAATAAATAACTTTTGACTTAGCTAATTTTGAGATGGCAGATTCATTGCCATCAATGCTAGGTTCGTCGCGTTAAGTTCGGGAAGAGCTGCCACTTGGCGCATGGTTTTGGTTGCCCTGGTCTATAAATAACAACGTTTGTAAAAAGAAGTTCGTTCTAATTTCATATAGTTTTTCGTTGAGAATGAACTCGACCGATCCTCCTCTTTGGTAAGATGTTGCACTGCGGGTTGTGGATCTCCTCGTTCAAAGAAACTTTGATCTTGATGATAAAAATTTTCAGAAGGCTGAGATGCACCCAGAAAGCTATGGACATAACAGTTCGTGCTCGTGTCCCTTGTCGATAGTGTTCTTCTATGAGACGGCGTTGGGTGCCTGTTGCATACAAAGATCGAGGTCGTCGTGTCCCGACTTTCGTTATGCTGAAAGAGCCACCGGATTTGGTTTAATTGCCAACCCACGTTCTGCTCAATAACTGCTTCATTAGCCAAAGCACCCGTGTATTTTGATGAGGAAGTGATTCGCTCTGATGAGGAGGAATGATGCGCCTATACTGAGACATCAGAGTGATGCGCCTATGCTGTAGAGTTTAGACTAGCTCTCTGTAGTAGACTTTTATTGTAATAAAAGTTATCTATAAATAGATTTCCATATGAATAGAAATCTTCATGTGTTATTTATCATTGTTGTTCTCTGAATGATGCGTTGATATTTTATCTCTTCAGCGCATGATATTTGTGGCGCATAGAAAATTTTGGTACTCTGATTGCCTGAAATTTTATACTTCTACAAGACCCCTTCAAAGTTTTCAAAACTTTTAGACAAGTTTTGGAATACTTTGAACATGAAGCGTAGGTAGTAGAGGTTTTGGACGCATGCCCTATCTGGACGCATGGTTGTTCCGCGCGTAGGCATGTCGGTGTATACTCTTCTTGATTTAAATGAAAAAGATAATGCCTCAACTTGTGAGTGATTAATGATGGCCCCCAAAACTCCTCGTGGTGCTACTGGCCGAGGCAGAGGCAAGAAGCCCGTTGAGGCTGACGTCGAAGAGCCCCAAGTCAGCGTTACGACGCATGCTAACGTGTGACCAGGAGTTATCGGTGGGTGGTTTGTTGTTTGAGAGTTCGTCAAACACACAGACACTTGTACATTATTTTAAATGCATGGATGGGCAACCATCTTGGAACATGCGCCAAACTATTCTACTGAAGCGCATGGGTGCAGTTCTATGAGCCATACCCTGGAGATGCGCCTAGGCTTTATTGTGTTGACGCGAATGGACTTCGGTCTTGTAGATGCGCCGAAGATTGTATACCAACACGCATGGACTTCGATCCTGAGGATGCACTATGGTAGAACTCAGTCGATGCACATGGACTTCTGTCTTGATGATGTGCCGAGACTTTGATGCGCAAAATTTTGCATGCGTCGATGCTAAACTGCGCATAACTTTCGACTCTTTATCCAAAAAAGGGCTGAGTTTTTGCTAACTCTTTTTTCCTTTCTTATCTTCTTGTAGTGTCTATGACTTTGCCTCTGTTGAATGAGGTCTTGTTTGACCACTCCCTCTGTCAGATGGGTCTAGATTATAATGAAGAGATAGTCAACCCTGCTAAGGCTGCGATCATGTTAGACTAGCCGTCGGAGAGAATGACGTTGATTCGGGATCAGCCCCTTTCTTTTCTATAAGCCATGGTGAAGAGTAGTAGGATCCGAGCTGCCGGGAATGCCACCGAGGTTTATTTGAAGCCCCAATTTTTGTTTAGGGATCGCCTGGCTTTCTATGAAGCAAAGGTGTTGAAGATCAAAGAGGATTGGTTCTTCAAGGCGAAAGGCCTTAACATGTATGCGCCAAGATAGAGCGTTAGTTGCCACTAACTGCCTTCATTAGCCTTGCTTCGAAGAGGAGGATGCAATGGAAGCTTACCCCAACTCAGGGAGGGGCAGTCGCAGGATCCATCCGGATTGACTCCGCATCTAACCAAAAGGATACTTTTACTTTTATGCGCGGCGGGACCTCTTACTCCTTGCTAGTTCTGCGTCCTGGGAGCATATACAACGATTTACCCCCACAAATTTTTGCCTTTAGTGCCTCAACATTTGTCAATCATATGTTGGCGGTCAAGATTTCATACCCGAAAGGGGAATTTCAGGTCGAAGGTTGGTGTCACCATGTGCCAAAGTGGGATGACCTAACGCTTTAGATCTTGGCGAAGTATAAGAACGAGATCATGGAGATTGGTTTGACCTCTGCCATCCGAGCTACCCAGGCTGGAATAGAGATAAATCGGCCCATATTTTTGGCCCTAATGGAGTTGTACAATTATCATACCGGGACTTTCTACACGCCCATAAGGGAATTAGGATTGGCACTTCATGAGATGTTTGAGGTCTCAAAGCTCTATTGAGGGACTGAGCCGTACGAAGAGTATTTTCTGAAAAATGAGGAGCTCTCCGCTTTGGATGAGAAGGACCCGGAAATGATAGGGGTCTTTAAAGAAGTGGTGAGTCATCATTATCTGAATCAGCGGAAGGATAAGACTAAGGCACAACCTTACGTGATTGCTTGGAGAGATTATGTCTTTACTCAAGACGACAGCGATCCGTCGAAGGTTCACTTCACTACTCTCCAGGGTCTTACGCATGCGAAAATGGTCACCGAAATGAAGAGGCTAGGCGAACGCAATCAGCGTAAGAATGAAAATAGGGAGTCGACTGACAACATGTATAGCTGCTTCTGGCACTGTGCACAAAATGTCGCCGAAGGCAGTGCTAGTTGCCTATCTAATGATATGGCTTCGAGATTATTTGTTCCCTGGTGGATCAGGTTCAGTAGAGAGGGTGACTAGAAATCTTATCCTGCCGGCTGTAAAACTGGTGTTCGGCCGTCCTTTGGCTTTCCTTCCTGTGATGGTGTGCAACCTAATACGGGGTCTAAGAGAGTTCGCAGTGAATGTCATAGCCTCAAAGGGGAGGAGTGGGAACTTTCCTCGAACGGAGCTGCCTTAGCACTATCTGATGGGGTGGTTGATATTACATCACCACAATATGATGAGCCCTGGTATGGAGGAAGGGCATATCGCTGGTGACGCCTTCATCCGTAGCTACCGCAGAAGGAGGTGGTTGCATACCGACATTCCTGTTTGTAGGAAGATCTTGTCCCAACTTTGAGGATGGAACATCTCTAAGGTTGGCCCAATTTTTTTGGGTTTCGGAGCAGATAAAGAACTGGAGGATACAGGCGTAGATGCCATTTCCCTTCCTGCAAAGCATTCAAACAACCCTCACATTTGGTACATCGGAACAGGAATCACTACTTCATGGAGCTGTATCTACCAAGCCATTTTGCTCGTCAATTCGGCTACACCCAGCTGATATTGAACAACCCAAGTACTTGTTTGGGATTTGTTGGGATTTTATTGGATGGAGCCCGCGGTTGGCAGTACTATAATGTTGGGTGTATGGAAGTATGGTTTACATTTTGCTCTCTGCCATCAAGCTTTATTGTTTGATGAACACGATAGCTCCTGGCTACGATAGGGAGACTAGTTTCATCGTCGGGACTCAACTAGAGGCATCTGAAACTGTCACGCCCCGCTCCCGTAGGAGCGATCATCCTCGCTAAGGCGTGATGCCGCACGAGCCTAGATTGCGCTCGTGCAAGGCGGGTTCCATAATGGTCGATTTCAGCGGCTGCGACGGGGTCATCGCACAGAAGTCCTATGCAGAGATATTGAACATGCAGCGGAAATTTAGAACAAACACAAGTTATTCAACATAAAGCTTTTTATTGATATTGATACAAAGATTACAATGGGCGCAAGGCCAATATTACAAGTCTCTCAAGCTCACTCAAGCTCACATTACAAGTCACTCAGCTCTCTCTCATCTCTCAAATACAAGTCTTGATCCAGCGGAAGCTTCGAAAGGCGACGTCCATACATTATGTCCCGTATAAGTCTTTACTCCATACGGCTGCACGCTTTGAATCGCCAAGGAACTCCGTGCCTCGACGCATCCAAGCGAGCTCCGCGCCATGAGCTTCTACCTGTGCCTGCACATGAAAACTATGTGGGTGTCAGTACTCAACTGTACTGGTGGAATGAGCTCCTCGCCCACCCATACAAACCCAACACGTTTGATTTACTTTGTGCAACATAGTCACTTCTTATCAATTGTCTTTCTAGTGTTGCCTTAGGATTATTTTAGGACCGACGCCTTGCCTGTTTTGTGTCTCTAGACCATCTCGTACTTGCAACGACAACATTAACTCATACCTTGCCTCAAGACCCTTCTCTTGCCAACAACGTTAACCTATCGAGTCGTGTTTGCCTTACAACTTAAAATTAGAGACGCAGCTACGCGATGAGGCTCCATTTTCGTGTGACCGTGCTACAAACCCTTGTAGAGGTCGTGCCTCGCAACTCAATAAGACTCAATCATATCGCCGCCTCGTGGCCCTTTGCTACTAAATTATCAACTGACCCATCCAACTTTGTGAACTAAGTGTCACTCAACCAAGTTGCCTTGCTGCATCTCCTGACTTAAACTCATGACAACTCAAACCATAACTATGCAACTTATATGCCGACAACATAGGACTCGACTCCACATCTCGTGCCGAAGCATGTTGTCTTCGTTGCAGCCAAATCTTAGGCCCAAACATTGTCTTCTGACCGAGCACGCATTCGACTCGACTCTTGATTCACTTCACCTAATACTCGACTCAGTCCAAAGGCACACTCGCGAATTCCCGCCCGTGCCGACTCATCTATATGAGGTCACTAGCATGACAAGCTATCATGGACACATAGCTTGCGGTTGACCGGGACCCTTCCAGCGCAAGGTAGCTAGCCCCTGGAAGTCTCCGACTAACCCGGTGCTATCGAGTCAGCACAGCTATCACCTTGTTTCTTTTCTTGGCCGAAACGGTCCCATGGCCCTGGGTTGCCGTTACGGGGAAACTCTACCTTGTCGACAAGTTGTCCAATGACCATGCAAGACCTTTCACTCAAACTGATGTCTCACACAGTCATTGTACTCTCAGTGTTACCATCTCTTTCCAAAACCAAGTTCAAGTCTTCTCTCCTTGAGACCTCTCAAGGACCCCTCGACGACCCACGATCGCGAGCATTCTTTCCATGTTACCTGTAAGCCCCCTGAATTTCAGGGGTTTATTTTTATTTTTTTAAATGAATTATTTTCGATAAATGTTTTATTATTTAATTGTTTAGATCGTTAATGTACCTTTCCATAACTTTGACTTCTGGAGCGTCAGGGATGCCAATCTCTGTAAACTCTCTTCACGAGTTTTGAAGTAGACAAGACTATCTTCGTTTTGATATATCCTGTCCCACTTGAACTCGTTCCCTTGTGCTCTTTTTGTATCGCGCAAGTTCGGATCAACTTAGACCAATTAATCGTTGAATAATTATTCCCACTTTTATTTTTGATCGTCGTTTGCACGTCACCGTGACTTTTAATTTAGGAGCACCAGACCAGTCGTTTTCTCAGAACCAACTTCTCATGAATGATCTACTCGAGACGCTCTCCACCCATGACCTTCGTGTCCCACTCAGACACTCCATTTTGTGCTCCATTTCCTTCGCACAATTTTTGGTTCAATTTAGGACAATTAATTATCTACCGTGAAACCTGATTTATTTTCCAATTTAATTTCGGGACCCGACATCGAGCCAACCTAGTAGACCAAAGTATGGACATGGCCCACATGAAGCCTACTACCTGCATGACGCTTGTGTCCCATTTATTGGAGTCCCCGTATATTATTTATTTTTCCGTGATTATAAATACGTATTTAATTTCAATTATTGCACTCTGTCCGATTTTGACCCGACCCGGCTCGACCGAACCCGAACCCCAGCTCCACGTTGTCCTCGCATGCCTGTCCAAGTACCCCACTTAATTTTCCCCTTTTTCCTATTTTGAAAAATGTCTCTTCCTCTCTCTATTTTATAAATATCTCATTTAATATCTCTTATATATATATATATATATATATATATATATATATATATATATATATATATATATATATATATATATATATATATATAAAATCTCTCTCTCTTACACTCTCTCTCACTCCACCTCACAGCACACCCCCCTCCTTTGTGTGGACCGACATCTTCCCCCTCCCCTCTCTCTATACTTTTCTCTCTCTATCCCTCTTTATATATATATATATACCTACATATATATATATATTATATAAACATATATATCTAACTCTATCTCTCACTCACTTTACACCTACACTCCCCCTCCCCTCTCTCTCAGCCAGCAAGAGCACCCCCAACCGACCTCTCTCTATTCTCACTCTCCCAAATATCTCTCTAATCTCACTCTCTCTCTCTTCCTATATTTATATTACACTCATATACACACAACTCACACACAATAACTCTCTCCCTCTCTCTCTGTATCAAAACACAAACACACACATCCCACCTCCCTCTCGGCCGACGACAGCCCTCCCATGGCCGAGCAACACACCACCACCACCACAAATGCCCACAGCCACCTCCCTCTTCTTCTTCTCCTCCTCCTCTATTATTAACGTTTTCCCGTCACCCTCACCATCATCTTCCTACCACCACCATGCGCCACCACCTCCACTCCAACACCCCCGCCACTGTGCGCCACTTCGTGGCCGGCGAGCCTTCCCCCGCCACCGTGCCAGGCCGGCGACCACCCTGCGCAACCCCGCGCTCAGGCGCGCGAGCAACAGCCGCAGCAGTAGCAGCAAACGCAGCAGCGGCGCCACGTGCGCGCGCGCGCGGGCCGCCGTCGTGCGCCGCCGCACCGTCGCACGGCCGCCGTGGCCGTCCCCCTAGGCGCGCGCACCCTCTGGCGATCACCCCTTGGCCTCCGCCTTCCTTCCCGGCGCGACGCATGGGCTATTCGTGCGTTTTGAACGGAATCCCGTCGGCGCGCGCGAGTTTTGAACTAGGAAATGGCGCTCCGTCGCAGCGACTTCGCGCACGTTTTCTGGGAGATCCGACCGTTGGATCGGCGAACTCTTTGCTCCGCCGCAATCTCGGTATATCCATCTTCACTCCTATCAATTTTCGTCCGTTAATTTTGTCGTTTGATACCTCAAAACTGGCCACCAAGTTGACGTTTTAAATTGAACTATTTTTGGACAGTTTCGTGGAGCCGACTTCGTCAGCTCGTAACTTCGCCATCGCAGCTCCGTTTTGCGCACCATCAGTTCCGGTGCACAGCTGGTATAACCATCTTCCTGCCTCCTTTAGGTTTCGTTTTATTATAAGCACGTTTGGTCGGTTGAATTCGATGCCAAAGTTGGTCGTCCGAATTCTTTAAATCGCACTTGTTAAATTCCATTTTTGAACCCGGGACTCCGGATTCAATTTCTAACATGACCAGTAGACTCGTGGCATCGTTCTGGCATATTTTCGTATAAAATTTGCTTGATTTGGAGAACGTGGGCCCTGGCACGCATTTCGGTGCAAAGCGGGTCCCACTTTTCGCGTCAACGGGTCACTTTGAGATCGGCTCATCGGAATCCAATTCCGGATATACCGTTGAGTTCGTATCGTCATTCTGGACTCGTTGACATATAATTTGCTGAGTTTTGAAGACATTTGCTCCGGCACGCATTTCCGTGCAAATCGGATACCAAGTGTCGCGTCAACGTATCATTTTGAGATCGGCACATCGGAATCCTATTCCGGATATACCGTTGGGTTCGTATCGTCATTCTGGATTCGTGGACATATAATTTACTAGGTTTTGTAGACTTCTATTTTGACACGTTTTTCGGTGCAAAGTGTATCCAACGGCGGACATCATTTTGACCCAAAATTACCGTTTTGCTCCTGTGTCCAAATTGGACTTATGGGTAGGCTATTCTAGCTGATTTGACCGTTCTGGACACGTTGGTGATATTTATTTTATCATCCGACAACATCTGTAGATTTTGATTATGTATTATCCTTAATTTATAATTAATTATTTTTCTAGATATTGTTACTTTCTGGTTTTGAATTTTTATATATATTTTAATTGCTGTAAAAATCTTGGAAAAATGGTATTTAAATACTATGTTAATTTAGCTAATTTATTATAATTTTTCCAATATTTAATAAGTACTTTTGGTATTTTATAAAAATGGGAAAACAGAACTCATTTTCGGGATGCATGTTTTTGCTGATTTTTAATAAATATTTATGAAGGTTTATAAATCCCAGAAAAATTAGTATAAATTTCTATAATTAACAAGGATTATTTTTGTACTTTATTTTATATATATTTGAGCCTTTTGTCTATCTCTAAAATTATTGGACCATAGTGTACCGCTGATTTATTTATTAAATAATTACGACTTTCAATATTTTGTGTTGATTTGAGTTATAGGCGCATTGGACCTCACCCCGCACTAGTGTAAAGACCCTAGAGAGTTAGTTTGTGTATAGTGGCACTTCACATTAGACTTTTATGCTAGGTCCCCACTTGGCTAGTATTCAGTTAGGAGTCGTGTCACACCACTAGTATATTGTTGATCCTAGCTTAGAACTGAGTTGTATATCATTATTGACAGGATACCGGACATCTGTACCTTCGTACTGGTATTCTTGCTTTGCTCGAGGCGAGTACATTCTCTGATAATTCTCTCATTTATTTGTCAATTACTGTATTTCAGTTCTAGTTAGTTCTATGTGATTCTCTGTATCAATACGTATGGATATTTCTGGATTCATGTATGCGACACATACCTTACTTACTGATCTCTATTACTGGAATCACTGGAATGATTCTGAAATCATTTTTGGAATCATCATTTGGCCGGACTCATCTCGATTTTTGTGTCTTGTACTGGATTCACTTACTGGGCGGGGAAATATTGAGTAAGACATGTAGACATACCCCAAATCCGGAATCTCCTACTGGAATCTACCGGAAGCATAGCCATCTCTTGCCCGATCAGTGAGAGATGTGCTTGATACCTACAGCCATTTGCATGTCGACCTCGGTATTTTAAAACACACTGTTAGATCATAGTTGGACTCACCCTGGATTCATTGATCACTGTTGGACTCATCTTGTACCGGAATTTATCTGGTATCAGATTTTATGGACTGGACTCACACTGGGATTATATTAGACTTATATCGTACTGTCTGGACTCACATATGATATTCTAGTTCAGTTAGCTTTTATTACAGCCTTCATTGCCATGATTCTTCTCTTATTTTAGTTACCTTTCTTTTCTTGTATCTTACTGTTTCTCTATGCCATCATTACCTGTATAAAACAGCCATGTTCATCAATAAAACTATCTATAACTGCTTTATAGTTCTTTGTTATTTACTTGGGTTTTTCTAGATGAGTTGTACTCGTTCCCGTCCTGATTGGACCAGTTGAAAATATTACAGATGATAGTCCTGAGGATACATGCCCTACTTACCACGGACCTGGCCTTAGCTCCAGAAGAGGCCCCAGCGGGGAACCTTGCTTAGTTATCTTTCATGTGTTTAGTAGACTTAGACTTTGTCTGTTCTTATATTTGGATACTGGACTTTGTCTCCAGTTAGATACTTTGGTTATGTATTATTAAATCTGTGTTTGTTTACCTTCGCTTATAGATGCTGTGTTGTGATGAACCTTTAAATGTGATTTTAGAACTGTTAGCAGCTTAGATCCTTTATTGTTTATTCTAGAATAGCTTACTGCGCTTTAACCAAGCGTAGGCTGGACATGGCTCGGCCCGGCCCAACAATTTGGGTATCGGGTCGTGACATTACCATATCATTTCATTCAACTCAATGCCTATTCGATAGTCCTTTCTCCAAAAACTCATTAAATCAACCGTGGTTCATGCCTTAAACACTAAGTCCGTGCATCGTGCCTCAGGCCCATCGTGCTCTACGCGACACTATCGCCCAACTCATACTCCATACGACTAGCTTTGAAATCGTAGGACTTCGTGGCTATACTCAGCCGTAGAACTCATAGGACCGTGCTTGGAATGTCTTAGGTCGACCACCATCACTTTGTCTAACTTCACCAAGCCTACAACTTAACTCAAGGGACGAGCAAAGGCTATGCCAAGCCTTGCATCATGGAAGCGTGCATGCTTTATCGAACATTTATGCGGGCGATGCCTATGACTTAGGCTACATTCATAACTACGCCTACTCATCCAACTTTCCTTCTCCCAAGCCACGGGACGAAGGATCGAGTGTCATTTTCAAAGCACGTCGTGTACCAACTCTAAGCCGACCGTTGGACCTTTTCGTATTCTATCTCAATTCGATCCGTCGGGATTACTCCCTTTAGCTATGTGGATTCATCTCTTTTATTATTAAGCCTACTTGTGCAAGTTGAAAATACGTGATTTATTATGTGAAGGCTAAGATGAGTCAAGTTCACCGAAACTACCCCACCTGAGCGAGCGGTCGCCTTGACCGAGCGATGTCTCCGAGTAGCCGTTGCAAGGCTAAGTCCGAACGCCGTCGGCGTTCTTATTCCTCCGATTGACTGAGCGGGACGGGGCACTACATCATACACCACTCAGAAAAAGTTTTATCCTCGAAACTAACTGAGTACACTTATCGACTTATCACTCGACTCAACATTCTACGTTTCTCGTACACATTTCTCCTATGCGTTCCCTCAATTCGAGCCACGCTTGTGCTATCCACAATCCTTTTTTCAAAGCTCACGATCTCAAAATCCTCGATATTTTCCCGTTCCTCAAGTCTCACTTGATTTAACGTATCACTTGATATGGATCGTGCACATATCTTAGGCGTCCCCAAAATACATGCATTTCAACCAAGACTCGTGACAGCGAATCCCGCCATCACCACCCGAGTCGGATCGTGCACATATTCAAGCGTCCCTGATATACATGCATTTCAACCGATACTAGCGAGTGGTGCCTCCACAAATCCTACCACTTTGCACTCGGACGTCTGCCTAACCGCTAGGCGTCTTTTCGTCAGTATTGGAATCATAGTTCCCAAAAAACAATATCAACACTGACTCCATCCTAAGGTCAAACCAAATTGATAGTACGGGATTTTCTACCCAAGCTCGCATCACTCCGATTTCTAAACATCGAGCATCGATTCCCTACACACATCCTAACATTTCGTCACACGGGGTCCGAGTCATTCAGCAAAGCCATCCTACGACGACTGACGTTCAACCAATTCTACGACGTCTCAATATCGCTCGTTCAATAAACTATCTTCGCATAGTCTATCTCTTCGAACACGTTCGACATAATCCGCCTATCAATCCTTCTCAATTCAAGCACGCTATGACGTAATTCATCGCTAAACCATAATTCACATTTCATATTTCTTAAGTCATCTATTCCAATTCGCGTACTCGATCACAAGATCGTCCGACTTAACAATATGTTGCGCCCCGATCTCACGCGAGTCAGGTTATCCACGGTGGGCACGAATCACCATGCACGCTCCCGCGGGATAATCATCCTCATCGGGACGTAACTCTTGTTCGAGTCTAGACTAATTCATTCTCGATGCGCGGATTAGGCCTACTCAATCCTCAAGTTTATTCAATCATCAATCACAAGTCCTAATATCCCCGAATTTTCCTTCGCATTAAACCAACAAGTCGAGACAATCAAAATTGTCGCGTCCTAATTTTCTGAGTTCGATCATTTTTGCGACATGAATCACCATGTCAGCGCTCACGCGAAACGATTGCCCCAAATCCGACACAACGCATGTGCGAGGCTAGAGTTGCGCTCGCACAAGATAAGATCGTCGACGTTGTGGTTATCTGCGTAACCATCAAGACACAATCATTTTCATCCAACATTCATCCCAATCAAAGTCCTAAGTATTGCATCCAATCGAACAATAACACTTGCACGATCGTCATTTGCCGAATCAGAGTACCCCCGAGTTATCGCATATCAATCTTTGATACGCCTCAATACCATCGACGATATGCGTAACCTGACGATCTTCCTTTGCAACCAATTTTGAGTCGTACGAATGATGCCATCGTTCGACTGGATAATCTCTTCGACATTCAATTCCAGTTCAATCATTATCCCTCGAATCATTCACGACATCAATTTTCTCAAACCCAAATTCACGTATTGTTCATCCGTTTATCTTAAGTCATCGACCAACGTATTTTCCTCAATTCGCATCATTCCTTGCTAACTCAAATCATCGAGCAACATTCAATCCAATCCTCAGAGTCATTCGTATAACTTTAAAATCAAACCTTTCATGTACGCTATCTACCTGTCGTGCTAACTTTTTGTATACGATCCGTATCAATTTCTTCGATCAAGTCATCCATTTGCACACCCTAACTTTTCTTCGATTCGATTCCATCTACTCGATCATTTTTGCGTTTCATACTTGCGTAATCCTCAATCTCGTGCACGTTCCGTGCATATAAATTCTAGGTTGTTCGAATAAATTCGTCAAATCTTCAAGACTACAACTTGTTCAACGACGCTCAATCTAAGGCTTTGCATACGCGCGACGCTTGCTGATAGACTCATTGACACCCCGAATCCTCAATCGATCGATCGACATCCTTGAGGCTATCGCATACACCACTCAGGGATGAAGTCATTCAACAAATCCTCAATATTATCATTTGATTCACAATCTACTTCCTCGAATTTCCGTCCGAACGATTCCTTAAATTTCAAGCACGCTCACCTTATATCGTACCGACGATAACATCGTCGTTCGATAGCACCCCTATCGATAGTCATCTCAATTTACTCAATCGAGTTCAACTCATTCTTGTTCGACACTATTCGATTCTCGTACTCGACTTTTCTAATGTTGACGCAACTTTGGTGTATATGCCCAGCCCGACTTAGCCAATCGTGCTTACGCGAACCATCTTTTTGTTTTATCAAAATCTGTTCTCCTACGTTTTGCAAAATAGATAGACTTATTGTATGGATATCCCGTGTGACAATTGAAAGAGAGCGCACCAACAATTTCAACTTTGCGGAAGCAGCACTTCAAAGTTTACGAAAACAACGGAGTTAAAGAATTCAATCGATAGTCCAAGGACGTAAAGCCGTGCTCTGATACCATTATGTCACGCCCCGCTCCCGTAGGAGCGATTGTCCTCGCTAAGGCGTGATGCCGCACGAGCATAGATTGCGCTCGTGCAAGGCGGGTTCCATAACGGCCGATTTCAGCGGCTGCGACGGGGTCGTCGCACAGAGGTCCCATGTATAGACATTGAACATGCAGCGGAAATTTAGAACAAACACAAGTTATTCAACAGAAAGCTTTTTATTGATATTGATACAAAGATTACAATGGGCGCAAGGCCAATATTACAAGTCTCTCAAGCTCACTCAAGCTCACATTATAAGTCACTCAGCTCTCTCTCATCTCTCAAATACAAGTCTTGATCCAGCGGAAGCTTCAGAAGGCGACGTCCATACATTATGTCCCGTATAAGTCTTTATTCCATGCGGCCGCACGCTTCGAATCGCCAAGGAACTCTGTACCTCGATGTATCCAAGCGAGCTCCGCGCCACGAGCTTCTACTGTGCCTGCACATGAAAACTATATCGGTGTCAGTACTCAACTGTACTGGTGGAATGAGCTCCTCGCCCACCCATACAAACCCAACACGTTTGATTTACTTTGTGCAACATAGTCACTTCTTATTAATTGTCTTTCTAGTCTTGCCTTAGGATTATTTTAGGACTGATGCCTTGCCTGTTTTGTGTCTTTAGACCATCTCGTGCTTGCAACGACAATATTAACTCATACCTTGCCTCAAGACCCTTCTCGTGCCAACAACGTTAACCTATCGAGTCGTGTTTGCTTTACGGCTTAAAATCAGAGATGCAGCTACGCGATGAGGCTCCATTTCCGTGTGACCATGCTACAAACCCTTGCTGACCTTAGGACTAGGTTTGAAACCGAAGGACTTCGTGGCTATACTCAGCCGTAGAACTCATAGGAACGTGCTTGGAATGTCTTAGGTCGACCACCATCACTTTGCCTAACTTCACCAAGCCTACAACTTAACTCAAGGGACGAGCAAAGGCTATGCCAAGCCTTGTATCATGGAAGCGTGCATGCTTTATCGAGCATTTACGCGGGCGACGCCTATGACTTAGGCTACGTTCATAACTACGCCTAATCAACCAACTTTCCTTCTCCCAAGCCATGGGACGAAGGATCGAGTGTCATTTTCAAAGCACGTCATGCACCAACTCTAAGCCGACCGTTGGACCTTTCCATATTCTATCTCAATTCGACCCGTCGGGATTACTCCCTTTAGCTATGTGGATTCATCTCTTTTATTATTAAGCCTACTTGTGCAAGTTGAAAATACGTGATTTATTATGTGAAGGTTAAGATGAGGCAAGTTCACCGAAACTACCCCACCTGAGCGAGCGGTCGCCTTGACCGAGCGATGTCTCCGAGTAGCCGTTGCAAGGCTAAGTCCGAACGCCGTCGGCGTTCTTATTCTTCTGATTGACTGAGGGGATGGGGCACTACAGAAACCATGCTCGTGAAAGCCATGGCGTATTGCCACCAGAAGCTACGGTTCTGGCAGTATCCCTAGTAGCACAAGCGGAGGGCTCACGGGAGGAATCCGCGGATACCCAATTGAAGATGCGCGCTTCAACGGATGCGGGTCCTTCTGCGCCCAAGAGGCCAAAAAAATTTAGCAGCCAAGTTAGGAGCCACCATAGTTCTACGCGTAGGGAGACCAATAGAGTCCACTCCCGTGATGGTAAGTGGATCAATGTCAGCTTTTAAGAAGTCAAAATGATCTTTCTCTTTTTATGTGTATTTCTTCTTTGTTTGTAGGAGGTGACAAAGAAGAAGTCCGGAACTTTGAAGCGAGGTCCGGACGAACCTTTTGAGAAGGAAGTTGCTAGCTCTTCTGAAGAGCGTATTCCTCCCATCGTGAAGTCTCTGGTGGAGGAAGACCCAGATGACGCCGTTCAAGTGGACATTTCTGCCACCTTTGATTACACTGAGGATGATTTCGTTGATGTGGTGGCATCTGAAAACATCGAACAACCCCCGTTGACCATTCGGGGGGATCAATCGGGGTCCTCGTGGGCAGTGGAGCAACTGGCTGTGGGCACATATGAGGAGACTGTTGTCCAGACCCGATAGAAGACGGTTGCACAAGACCCCATGGAGGAAGAAGTTGATTGGGACACATCTTCTTCAGAATACGTCCCAGATGATGTTATTGAAGATGCAGAGGGGGACTCTACAATGGGTGGAGAGGATCAGATCGGGGTTATTGTGGTCGAGCTCTCCCCGAGCCTGGTAGGGAGGAACCAGTTTCGCAATCGAGTCCTACACCTACCCGGGTGACGGAGGTTGAAATGAAAGAACCGACTCCGTTACCGAGTCCCACTCATGTCCCAACGGAAAGTGAGATGGGGGATGCTCTGTTGGCTCCCAATCCTACGCATGTTCCTCTGTCGGGAGGTAGAGTGGAGGAACCTACCCCGACAGCAGGTGCTATTTCTGAGCCTGCTACGGTGGGTCTTAATGTTGGTGGACCCTACAGAGCAGATCTTGACAAGGGCAAGGGCCTTATGATGGAAGAATCTCCTTCTGCCCAACCTACTTGGGGGACTATGATAGGTCCTTCGATAGATTTGGCTCTCATGGTTTCTGACAATGACACTGTTGTCGGTCAGACAGAGCCCACGAATGTTGAGATTCTAGAGATACTTGGGTTAAAGTCTCATCAAGGGGACCCGAACCTTGAAGCTTCGATGGTCGGAGGTTCGATGAGCAGGGTGATGACTACTCCACCGGGCCAAGATGTTGTGACATCTATGAGTTCAGCTATCCCCCTTGTTCACATAGGGATTCCGATGACTCCTCCTATGACGCCTCAAGTATTGGCCGACACAGACGAATACGTAAAGTTTATTGTTAGGGCTGTGTATAAGATGTTAAGGAGGGGAGTGTCCACCATGCTGGAGAAAGACAGGAGCTTTATGACGGCCAAGGCAATGGCGATCCGCACATCGGGTTGATCCGATCTCACCAGGGTCATGACCATTTGGCTTAGATTTTGGAGGCTTTCGTTGCTGAGCTCAACTGTCATCTTATTGAGGTTCAGAACATCTAGCAGAATGATCTTTCCGCTTTGATAGAAGAGGAGCAGGACAAGTTAGCGGCTGAGGCTGAATCAGCCTACTTGGCCACTATGTCCATTTAGGAACAGGAATTGGCTGATGTTGAGGCCAAAGAACAAGAGTTAACTTCAGCTATGGAGGAGAAGGCCGGTCTGTGGGAATCTTTGGATGTCCACCTGGCTGATATTGATGCCAAGATTTGTATGCTGCAGGAGCAACGAACCCAACTCTTGGCAGACACTGAACGAGCGTAAGCTGTCCGCATTGCACTTAAAGAAGAAGTGGCAAAATTTACTCGCCATGTCGCCCACTTGTTCCACCAGAAGAAGGAGCTGGATGACAAGCATGCAGCTGATATTGCCTCCGAGGATAAGGAAGCGATGCGTTGTGAAGCTGAACATCGGGTCATGGCGACTATCGAAACCAGGGCCGAGGCTTTGAAGCGTCGAATCGACGAAATGTTTGCTGACCCTTAGCTTTTATTCTTCTTTTGTTCTTTTTTTGTTCTTCTTTTGTACCTTCTTTTCTTTCTTTTTTATTTGATTTTGTCGTTTTGAGATGTAGTATGTTTTTCTTTTTTTTCGCAATGTAGCCTTTTTCCCTTATTAATGATGAAGAAATAAAAAAATTTTGCTTGCTCACTTGTCATGAACTTATGATTTTATGGACTTATCATCTTTGGCGTACCTTGGTTTTTAGGTACAAATAATTAGTTGAGAGAGAGAACCAACATGTTTACTCAGATGTAATGTGGACATGATAAACATGGAGTTGGTGGTAGACTTTTCTTACCCAAAGGTGATATGGACATGGTAAGAACGGACTCTGTAGGGAAACAAAGAACAACTCGGAGGTGATATAGATGTGGATGTTCTATGGATGGGATGTAACAACACAAGGGGTTGTTGAATGGGATGTTTACTCAAAGGTAATGTTGACATGGTAAACACAGATCTTGGCGTCATCTTACGGAAGGGTAAGATTTAGCTTTGCGGGGATGTAGAAAAATAATTCAGAGGTAATGTGGGCTTGAATATTTTCTACTGGAGAGATAATGAGGGAATGTACTGGATCAGCTGGGCTCCAGGGCCATTCATGATCAAGGAGGATGAAAAGTATATGTTGAGGGATTTCAAGAATAATACTTCTTTGGGAACTTGCCATTGATCGGCATCATGAACAAGTCCCCGTTAGGTTTTGCAAGTCGGTATGCACCGTTAGAGTTCACCGTCTCAATGATAAATGGACCTTCTCATTTGGGTTCAAATTTTCTTGATGTTTTGTGAGTCATCACCATTGGTCTTTTGATTGACAGAACGAGATCACCCACTTGGAAGGTCCTTTGTTTGACCTCCTTGTTGAAAGCCTGTGAAATGCGAGCCTGGTAGAGCTCGATGCGTTGTTGAGCCAAGAGACATTTTTTGTCTAGCGCCTCTAACTCCTGCAACCGACGACGTTGATTGTCTTCCTCCATCAGTTGGTTCGTAATAGCCACCCGTGGCAAGGGGATCTGGATTTCGAGAGGAAGCACAACTTCGCTCTCGTAGACCAGAGAGAATGGTGTGTTGCCCGTCGGAGTCTGTACCGTTGTGCGGTAGGTCCAAAGACATTCACCTAGCTTCTCATTTCAGTCGCGTTTGTTAGATGACATAACTTTCTTTAGTAGTTTGACGATTGTTTTGTTGAAAGCTTCAACCAATCTATTTGCTATTGGATTATAAGCAATCGACACCATGTTCTGGATGTGATTATTGTCGCAGAATCTATTGAACGCATAGCTTATGAATTACGGACCGTTGTCATGGATGATCCTCCGAGGTACCCTTAAATGGTAGATGATGTGATGCTTGAAGAAACTAATCACCTTTGAGCTCTTTACCTCTGACAGAAGTACAGCCTCCGCCCACTTAGAGAAGTAGTCGATGATTGCTAGCATGAAGCAATGTCCTCTGGATGACGGAGGGGTAATCGGTCCAACGATGTCCATACCCCATGCTTCAAATGGCCAGGAGGCGACCGTAGGGTGTAGAAACTTCGAGGGTCGATTGATGAAGTCGGCGTACAACTGGCAGACACGACACTTTTTAGCGTACTAAATAGCGTCTGCCATCATAATAGGCCAGTAATAGCCCATATGTCAGAGTCGATCCTGTAGCTTAGGACCGGGTTGATGAGCTCTACAGGTACCATCATGGGCCTTCCGAAGAGCTTCAGTTGCCTCCTCGTTTAATAAATATCGAAGAAGAAGCCCGTCGTAAAAGGATGTTACAGTATTTTGGTAGTTGTACCAAATTAGAATCGGAGAGAATGGCTTTTGACAGATATAGCTTCCTTGGGGTCGTCTGGGAGGATTATGTAGGCTACGAAGTCTATGAACAAAAACCGCCAGTTTCTGACATTGACATCGACGTCTGGTGGCATGGCATGGTTCAGACACATTCACAGATTATTTTTGGAACACACCAAATCCCGACCAATAACCGTAACGAAGTGTTGAGTCCCGAGAGGTTATGCTAAGGAGGCAGCAAGGCCAGCCAGAGCATCAGCCTCCAGATTTTGTAGCCGAGGTACATGTTCTATAAAGAACTCGGTGAAGGTTGAGATGATATCCAAGGCTGCTTTATGATAGAGAATCAGGTCTTCGTGGAGGACCTCATATTGTCCTCGGACATGGTTGACAATGAGTTTCGAATCGCCATAGGACTCGAGGCATTCTATTCCCAGTTGTCTTGCTAACTAGAGCCCTTTAATGAGGGCACTATATTCCGACACATTGTTGGAGCACGACTCTGTGAGGGAATATGCACGCTGGATGACTAGGTTGTCGGAAGAGACCAAAACTACCCCCACTCCTGCGATGATCTGACCCTTGGGGCCTGTTCTTGAAGCACAGTCGAAGAACATCTGCCAGTTGGAGTTCTCTTCGGTAACGTTGGATTCCAGCACCTCATCCGGAATATCCTCATAGAGTTTGGATGACTCCGGGATCGGGTGTACGGCTAAAAAGTCGGCCAGCGCTTGGCCCTTGACAGCTTGTCGTGGGACGAATACCATATCGTACGATGTCAATAGTATTTCCCATGTAGCTATTTGAGAGTTTAGCGCTCCAGTTTTCATCATGAGGACTCTTAGTGGATTGATCCGGGAGATGACATGGATCGTCTGACCCGATACATAGTGACGAGTCTTCTGGATAGCAAATACCAGAGCTAGACATTCTTTCTCGACGGGATTGTACATGTGTTCGGCCCCGATCATTATCCTACTTAGGTAGTAGATAGCTTGCTCGTAGCCTGCATCATTGTTCTGCCAGTAGGCACCGAGAGAATGATCCATTGCGCAGACGTAGAGCAGGAAGGGTTTGCCCGTAACCGATGCTACCAGGACTGGGGGATTTGTGAGATTGGCCTTGATGTCGTCAAACGCCTTCTTACACTCCTCCGTCCAAACGTAAGAGACTCCCTTCTTTATAAGTTTGGTTGTAAAACCCCCAAATTTCTACTATTTTTTTATTATTAAATTTGGTACCGATTTAAAATTTTGTATTGTACGTCGCGTAGTCGTATTGTACGTCGCGCACGAAATTTTATTGCTCGACGAGTACGAATATGTGCGAACGTACATATTTTTAGAAAAATATTTTCTTATTTTTATAGTTTCAAAATAATATATGTATTAATTTAGCTATCAAAATTTCCTAAATTTATGATTTTATTTATGTAAAGCCTTTTATTTAGAATAAATAATATTCTTAGTGCATGCACATATTTCATAAATATTTGGCTAGTTTATTTTAAATAAAAATGTAATTTTTGAGATTTATTAATATTAATAATTTATTATTCAAAGATATTTAAAAATATTAATGTAATTTTTGAATTTCTTATTATTAATAATTTTGGAAAATATATTTCGAAATTATTGTGAAGATTTAAATTTTGATTTGATTCCATGGATACATTTAAATAGTAAATTAACATCTATATTTGAAATTGATTTGATTTTAAACTAAGAGAATTTAATTTGATTTAAATTAGATTTGGATTTGGATTTGGATTTGATTGCTTTTAAATTAAACTACGAATTATCTATTTTGGGTTTAAACAAATCCTAAACTTTATCTTAATGGGAATTCCCACATCCTATAAATAGGCAGGTACTCATCCATATATTCTATTCTCCACAAAATTCCATCTACAAAACGTGCGTGCATCGTGTCCGTGCTCCCCGTCCAATTCTTATTCCATATTTACAAGGTACATGGCATCTCCTTCGAGTCGACAATCCCGACACGGTACATCACAAATCCTAAACCTAGTTACTACCCCATCCTCCACCATGTCCCGTCCAGCCCCCATACCACCTACACCAGCACCACCATAGACCATTCCTGCCTTCCCTGAACCCAGCCTCCGCCATTGTTGTCCGACTCCAACACCCCGACCCCCACGACAACCAGCCAGCACCAAACCCCAACCCAAACCACCCATAGGTACATCCTCGTCATCCCCACGACCACCGCTGCCACCCAATCGACCACCCCTGCCGTGGCTGACATTACCACCACATAGCTTCATCCACCACAGCCCGACCCAACCAGCCGAGCCACCCGACAAAACCACACAACCGAGCCCCGCCTACACCACCGTTCCTCGTCCTCCCCGTCTCCAGCTTGTACACCGCTGTGACTCCGAACACGCCACCACATCATCACCACCACTGACACAGCCGACCACCACCGGTCCGACCCCCTCAACCCCGCCATTCGGCGTCTCCGCCACCCAAAAAGCAAAAAAATAGAAGAATAAAACCTAAATTAAACAAACACACACCTCACCTCTGCCGGCGATCGACCGCCGTCGTGTCCACCGCTGACCCGAGCCGTCCTTGAACTCCGGCGACCCATAGCTACGTCCGCCGCCGAATTTTACACCACCGGCCCGCTCCCCATACACCGCTGCCGCCACAGGCATCCAGCCCCAGCGAGCCGACGACTGCAGCATCGCCATGGCCGCCGCCTAACAACCTGGTAGCGAGCCTTCGAGAGCCACCAGTACCGGTAGCGCCGGCAGCTCCGGTAAACCCTCTGCCCGACCGCTCCCATCATTCCCTCCTCGCTCCGAGTCACTTCCGACAATATTTCCGTCCGTCCCTCCTTCCTTAGCCCCGACTCCGCTCTCCGCCGAGTCTCGTTTCCCTCGCCGCCGAGACCCCGACAACCCATCCTCTCTGCGACTCCGCGCCCTAGCCTTCCGCCTCCGCGCGACGTGCCCAGGCCGGCCGAACCCCTAGCCCCCTTCTTCTCGCTCCTCCGCTGGAACCGCCGTCCTGCGCCAGCCTCACCACACCTCTCCGCAAGCCGCCGCTCCCCTCTCTTTCGCTTTCCCCTCTCTCTACTCTCCTTCACTCTTCCTTCCTCCTCTTCTTCTTTTTGTTGTTCTTAGTTTTTTTCCTCTTTTCAATTACTTTCTCTCTCTCCTTATGCTTCTGTTTTTTTTTATGATTTCACTTTAGCTGACCCCTTCGGGAGCTGAAAGTTAAAATTATTATATTATTATTATTATTATTATTATTATTATTATTATTATTATTATTATCATAGTTTATGATTTTATTAGTTTATTTTTATTTTATTTTTTATATACTCATTACTATGATTAGTATTGTTAAAAACTATTATGCTTGAAATATAAATATTATTATTTTGTTATGTTTTGGAAACAGGTTACTTAAATATCTATGCAAAAAATTTAAATATTAAAATTACTAAAAGTTATTACCATTCATATATTTTTTACGTTGTAGCATATATATATTAGTATTTACAAAATATATGTAAATATTACCGTTATTGTTATTATTTTATAATGATTATACATTATACGTATCTTTCATTCAGTAGGATTATATATGTATTTATACAGTAAGCTAGCTCCTTTTCAAATACTTATTTTGACAAAATTATAGCCTTCTACCTAAAACAATTTTTGGAAAATATATTTATTATTTTAGTATCTTATCTATAGCCTTTGACCTACAAAATATAATTTCAAAAGTTAGAATTTTGCGTCTAAATGGTTTTTCTGAAATCGGATATACATCAGATATTCAAAATTTCTTCGTTTATCCTCATGACCATGACTAGACCCCACTTCCCTATTTCCTTCGCCAATTCCGTGCTACCTTATACCACCCTAACTAAATTGACCCTCCTGGACCCAATGGAACCGTCCGTGCCGACATCAGATGTCACCTTGCATAGTTGTTGCACCGAAGTCGCAGTTCGTGCCACCGTGATATTCGCAGCACACCAGGCGTCCTACCAGGCAAGACACCTTACCATTTGCTGTTTAATTATTTTAGCTCATATTTTATGCATGTTCATTATTTTCTTTATGCAAAATAAACTGTGATACATGGCATAACCTGTTAGAATTTACTGTTCAGTTTCTTGCTATGTATTATTTTCTTACACATTAACCTTAGAGTTTAGGGACCATCCTTGTGTGTTGCATTCATAGGCCTTGACACGTTTATACCACGTTGTTGTGTGTCACATATAGGACTCGGACATGCGTGATTGGCTGGCCACCAGTACGTATAAGCAGTGCGTTAGAAAATAACTGCTAATAGAATTACATGCTAGAAGACTTAGCAGTTATGAGTTGGCATTGGACGGGAAGAACATGATTGGAAATTGACTACCACCCTATCTATCGTAGACTCGCTCGCTACTGAGGAACGATAGGTAGACTATATGCTATAGACTCGCTCGGTACTGAGGAATAGTATATGGTGTTGTGACTCGCTACTGAGGTACTGCATTGGTATTGACCGGGTAGTCATGCGACCATGAATTGTTCTTAACTACATTCACTTAGAACGGTTAGGCTACCTTTATCCGTTAGGTACGAGTACTTTTGGTTTGGGTACTTGTATCTGACCGTGGCTTGGAATAATAACTTGTCACGAATTAGTTTGTCCCATCTTGTCCTTGTTTGGTTGTAGGTGTGACTTACTACTTCGATGAGAAGGTATTGAACCTTGTTGGGGTCCGGATACCATATTGGATTCTTAGTCTGGAAAAATACGTCACCGTGAATTAGTTTACCATCTCCTGTCCTTGTTTGGTTGGGAAGATGGTACGCTCGTTCAATAGGTGTGTATTGGACCATGTTATAAATTCAATTGACTTATTTATTTGAGCAATATTTATTCAGTTTATATGGCATGATATTATGTGTCTTGTTACGTCCCTCTGAGGACCTGGTTATCTCTCCAGGTTTGTGCTCTTGTCTTTCGCAGGTGTTCTAGCTCTAGCCGTGATCATTGCTATTCCTTCGAGGATGATTGCACTTGGATCGTCTTCGCTTCGCTCTTTACTCATTTCAGTTTCTATGTACTTTTCCTTATTTTGTTGGTAGTGGATTTGTCTCCGCCCAACATATTGTATCAAGACAATTCATTATCATTATATGATATCTTTTATTCATTTATTTTGTGTGGATGAGATTAGTTATGGTTCTACTGCATTTTACAGCTTATGTATTTATACGAGGCTTCCATATATTGGAGTATACTTCGTATGAATACAGCTGGCATGTCTACGTTCCTAGTCCTACATATTTTGGGACTGGGGCGTTACATGTTTTTTTGGTGGCCCATGCAGGTCAAGATAAATTGTTTGGTTACTTTACCGTACCAAGCAAGCCTGCGTATAGGATTAGAGTTTAGGATCTCATCCGCATACTTGACTCTTTCCTAGATTTTATCTACCGTTTGACTCATCGATTGCATCTTGCTTGATTCCTTCTATCATTATCCTTATCTTTCCTTCGTGCTTGCTAGAGATTGACCCTACTAGTTAGATGTCCCAAACACCCTTAGCTTAATTCTTTTAAGTTGGGTAGAACACCCCACGACCCGACACACTCAATTGGTCAACCAAGCCTTAGTCAATAAAACCATAGAATGATTGTATAGGAATAAACAAGACTTAGATTCTTATGACTCTTAGACTATTCATATTTGTTTCATCTACTATCGTGCCTATATTTTTAATATCTAACTAACGATGCTAATATAGCCTAGTATTTGTAAGCTAATCCTTATCGAGCTTGATCAAGACATATGCTATAGAGTGGCCACTCACTAGCCTATTGTCTAAATCAGAACTGGTGCATAATGGTCTGATCAACCAAGTGCACTTTGGTTCGCTTTTGTCTATTACTCTACGTGGATGGGGACATAACTAAACTTGGCCCTTACAATCTCATCCACGACTGCCTTGACAATTCTTTTGAAATTATTCGATCGTCTTTGAATCACGTATTCGTATTCGATAACTCCTCCTTTGAACTCTATATTGCTTCGTCCTCACCTATTTTAGGAGGACGAAAGCGTCATACTAGAACTCCCTCTAACCTTTCCATCGGCTATGACCATTCCCACTCGATGTTGCTATATCTTCATCCCAAACTACTCGACCTTTCCCTCGACCCTAAATTTACAATCTTGACTTTCTAATCACTTGAATTTAAGAGTGATTACAATCATCTCTTAATCATATCCTTAACCTAGAATACGACCATATAAACTTCTTTAAACCCTCCTATCTACCGTTGTGCCTTCTCACCCCCTCCTAATTCTTAATTTCGAGGACAAAATTCTTTTAAGTTGGGTAGGATGTAAAACCCCTAAATTTCTACTATTTTTTTTATTATTAAATTTGGTAGCGATTTAAAATTTTGTATTGTACGTCGCTTAGTCGTATTGTACGTCGCGCACGAAATTTTATTGCTCGACGAGTGCAAATATATGCGAACGTACATATTTTAGAAAAACATTTTCTTATTTTTATAATTTCAAAATAATATATGTATTAATTTAGCTATCAAAATTTTCTAAATTTATGATTTTATTTATGTAAAGCCTTTTATTTAGAATAAATAATATTCTTAGTGCATGCACATATTTCAAAAATATTTTGCTAGTTTATTTTAAATAAAAATGTAATTTTCGAGATTTATTAATATTAATAATTTATTATTCAAAGATATTTAAAAATATTAATGTAATTTTCAAAATTATTATTATTAATAATTTTGGAAAATATATTTCAAAATTATTGTGAAGATTTAAATTTTGATTTGATTCCATGGATACATTTAAATAGTAAACTAACATCTATATTTGAAATTGATTTGATTTTAAACTAACAGAATTTAATTTGATTTAAATTAGATTTGGATTTGGATTTGGATTTGGATTTGATTGCTTTTAAATTAAACTACGAATTATCTATTTTGGGTTTAAACAAATCATAAACTTTATCTTAATGGGAATTCCCACATCCTATAAATAGGCAGGTACTCATCCATATATTATATTCTCCACAAAATTCCATCTACAAAACGTGCGTGCATCGTGTCCGTGTTCCCCGTCCAATTCTTATTCCATATTTACAAGGTACATGGCATCTCCTTCGTGTCGACAATCCCGACACGATACATCACAAATCCTAAACCTAGTTACTACCCCATCCTCCACCATGTCCCGTCCAGCCCCCGTACTACCTACACCAGCACCACCATAGACCATTCCTGCCTTCCCTGAACCCAGCCTCCGCCATTGTTGTCCGACTCCAATACCCCGACCCCCACGACAACCAGCCAGCACCAAACCCCAACCCAAACCACCCATAGGTACATCCTCGTCATCCCCACGACCACCGCTGCCACCCAATCGACCACCCCTGTCGTGGCCGACATCACCACCATATAGCTTCATCCACCACAGCCCGACCCAACCAGTCGAGCCACCCGGCAAAACCACACAACCGAGCCCCGCCTACACCACCGTTCCCCGTCCTTCCCGTCTCCAGCTTGTACACCGCCGTGACTCCGAACACGCCACCACATCGTCACCACCACTGACACAGCCGACCACCACCGGTCCGACCCCCTCAACCCCGCCATTCGACGTCTCCGCCACCCAAAAAGCAAAAAAATAGAAGAATAAAACTAAATTAAACAAACACACACCTCACCTCTGCCGGCGATCGACCGCCGCCGTGTCCACCGCTGACCCGAGCCGTCCTTGAACTCCGACGACCCATAGCTACGTCCGCCTTCGAATTTTACACCACCGGCCCGCTCCCCATACGCCGCTGCGGCCACAGGCATCCAGCCCCAGCGAGCCGACGACTGCAGCGCCGCCATGGCTGCCGCCTAACGACCTGGTGGCGAGCCTTCGAGAGCCACCAGTACCGGCAGCGCCGGCAGCTCCGGTAAACCCTCTGCCCGACCGCTCCCATCATTCCTTCCTCGCTCCGAGTCTCTTCCGACCAGATTTTCGTCCGCCCCTCCTTCCTCAGCCCCGACTCCGCTCTCCGCCGAGTCTCGTTTCCCTCGCCGCGGAGACCCCGACAACCCATCCTCTCCGCGACTCCGCGCCCTAGCCTTCCGCCTCCGCGCGACGTGCCCTGGCCGGCCGAACCCCTAGCCCCCTTCTTCTCGCTCCTCCGCAGGAACCGCCGTCCTGCGCCAGCTTCGCCGCACCTCTCCGCAAGCCGCCGTTCCCCTCTCTTTCGCTTTCCCCTCTCTCTACTCTCCTTCCCTCTTCCTTCCTCCTCTTCTTCTTTTTGCTGTTCTTAGTTTTTTTTTCCTTTTTCAATTACTTTCTCTCTCTCTCCTTATGCTTCTGTTTTTTTTTATGATTTCACTTTAGCTGACCCCTTCGGGAGCTGAAAGTTAAAATTGTTGTTATATTATTATTATTATTATTATCATAGTTTATGGTTTTATTAGTTTATTTTTATTTTATTTTTTATATACTCATTACTATGATTAGTATTGTTAAAAGCTATTATGCTTGAAAAATAAATATTATTATTTTGTTATGTTTTGGAAATAGGATACTTAAATATCTATACAAAATTTTTAAATATTAAAATTACTAAAAGTTATTACCATTCATATATTTTTTACGTTGTAGCATATATATATTAGTATTTACAAAATATATGTAAATATTACCGTTATCGTTATTATTTTATTATGATTATACATTATACGTATCTTTCATTCCGTAGGATTATATATGTATTTATACAGTAAGCTAGCTCCTTTTCAAATACTTATTTTGACAAAATTATAGCCTTCTACCTAAAACAATTTTTGGAAAATATATTTATTATTTTAGTATCTTATCTATAGCCTTTGACCTACAAAATATAATTTCAAAAGTTAGAATTTTGCGTCTAAATGTTTTTTCTGAAATCGGATATACATCAGATATTCAAAATTTCTTCGTTTATCCTCATGACCATGACTAGACCCCACTTCCCTATTTTCTTCGCCAATTCCGTACTACCTTATACCACCCTAACTAAATTGACCCTCCTGGACCCAATGGAACCGTCCGTGCCGACATCAGATGTCACCTTGCATAGTTGTTGCATCGAAGTCGCAGTTCGTGCCACCGTAATATTCGCAGCACACCAGGCGTCCTACCAGGAAAGATACCTTGCCATTTGCTATTTAATTATTTTAGCTCATATTTCATGCATGTTCATTATTTTCTTTATGCAAAATAAACTGTGATACATGGCATAACATGTTAGAATTTACTGTTCAGTTTCTTGCTATGTATTATTTTCTTACACATTAACCTTAGAGTTTCGGGACCACCCTTGTGTGTTGTATTCATAGGCCTTGACACGTTTATACCACGTTGTTGTGTGTCACATATAGGACTTGGACATGCGTGATTGGCTGGCCACCAGTACGTATAAGCCGTGCGTTAGGAAATAACTGCTAATAGAATTGCATGCTAGAAGACTTAGCAGTTATGAGTTGGCATTGGGCGGGAAGAACATGATTGGAAGTTGACTACCACCCTATCTATCATAGACTCGCTCGCTACTGAGGAACGATAGGTAGACTATATGCTATAGACTCGCTCGGTACTGAGGAATAGTATATGGTATTGTGAGTCGCTACTGAGGTACTGTATTGGTATTGACCGGGTAGTCATGCGACCATGAATTGTTCTTAACTACATTCACTTAGAACGGTTATGCTACCTTTATCCGTTAGGTACGAGTACTTTTGGTTTGGGTACTTGTATCTGACCGTGGCTTAGAACAATAACTTGTCGCGGATTAGTTCGTCCCATCTTGTCCTTGTTTGGTTGTAGGTGTGACTTACTACTTCGATGAGAAGGTATTGAACCTTGTTGGGGTCCGGATACCATATTGGATTCTTAGCATGGAAAGATACGTCACCGTGAATTAGTTTACCATCTCCTGTCCTTGTTTGGTTGGGGAGATGGTACGCTCGTTCAATAGGTGTGTATTGGACCATGTTATAAATTCAATTGACTTATTTATTTGAGCAATATTTATTCAGTTTATATGGCATGATATTATGTGTCTTGTTACGTCCCTCTGAGGACCTGGTTATCTCTCCAGGTGTGTGCTCTTGTCTTTCGCAGGTGTTCTAGCTCTAGCCGTGATCATCGCTATTCCTTCGAGGATGATTGTGTAGGACCGTTGAGCACCTCTGGAGGGGGGGTGAATAGAGTGTGTGTGTGCAGCAGAAAATAATCACCAATTAAAACTAAACTTTAAAACTATGGCAGTGAAATAAGAGACAATAAATATAATGCAGCAAGAGATAGAGAATTCAAACTCAGCGACACAGCGATATATACTGGTATCCTTCTGAGAGGACTAATCCAGTCTCGAGTACTCTTGCTCGATGTTAATCCACTATGGCACAAGCTTTAACTGAGAGCTTGCAGTCTCTTACAACACCGTGCTTGGTGACAAGCGCACGACCGGCTTCACAACACCGTGCTTGGTGACGAGCGCACGACCAGCTCCACAACAAAAAAAGTTGTTGGACTTGGAACGACCTCTTTACAACTCTTGGAATACCAAAAGACTCTAAATCAACTCTGATAGTACTGGCTTTTGGCTAAGAGGTGTATAGGTATGATTTGAAAATCTTGGATCGTTTGAAAACACTTGAATAGTAGAGAAGAGAAGATGAAGAGTGAATGAATGATTTGAAATGAAAAGTTCTTCTCTATTTATAGTATTTTCTGGGACCGAACTCGGACAGAGTTCGGGCAGAGTTCGGATGCATATATCTCGCAAAGAGACGTTGCTCGCAGATTTGGAGGCAACAGAAGTTTGAATATAAATCGACCGAACTCGGACAGAGTTCGGTCCGAACTCGGGCCGAACTCGGTTGTGAGTTCTGTCAGGAGATTTTTGAAATATTTTAACACAAATTGTTTTTGAAAGTATTTTGGAATATTTTGTAAAAAGAGTGTAACAAGAAATATGAGTAATAATGGGTAGGATTTTTAGAAAGTGAACTGAAATAACCCTAAGCCAGTATTACCAAAACTGATTTTATAAAATAAATCCTAGACTCAATAAAATGTAAAATACAGAATAAAATGAAAAATGAGTCATCTCCAGATTTGATGATGTTGATGCTTTGTTGATGTAGTACAACGTCCGTTGAAATTGATTTCATAAATCCTGAAATGATTAGCAGCATTTTGTATATTTTGTGTATTGACTTAAGTACATGTTGATTATCAAAATCGGGTGTGACCATGGAATGGGCCAACAATCTCCCCCATTTTGATAATTGACAAACTTGAGTCTATACCAAAATATATCTTGATAAAATAGAACAAAATACAAGTATACCTGAAAAAAATGGTAGAGTTTGTTTCTTTTTGGTATGGTACTCTTTTTCTTCCCCTTTGTCAAATAGTAAAATGACTTGGCTCCCCCGTAATGTGTGAAGCCAACAATAGGAAACAAAAGACAAAGTGAAGTAAAAGAGACATGATCATAGCATAAAACAGCTACAATCTAAAGAAAATACTGGAAATAAAAAAATATCATACTAATAAGTGCTGAGTACAACCATCAAAAAATGTCTAACTAGTGAGTTTAGACATATAAAAAAAAGAAAACTACATCAAAGCATAAAAGATCATCATCTAACAAATATCCACTATCCAAAAGCTGAATCCACGTCACATAGTGGGGTCGTCAGCACCAGGAGCCTCTGGAGGAAAGTAGGCTGCAGTGGGGTCGAAGTGCTGGAAGGAGACCTCATCTGTGAACCGAGGACCCGGAAAGCCTGGGTGAGGCTGGATGGTGACTGGATGGACCAGATTATGGGCTAGGCTGTAGTGAAGATCAGCTATCCCATTCCTCAGCACCTGGACCTGAGAAATGTGTCGGAACTCCGAATCCAAATAACTTTGATGACGTTGCGCAGATATAGCAACAAAATCATCAAAGCGCTGGTAAAAAGTCGGATCAAATCCCGGGGCAGGGGCTGGAGCAGGAGCAGGAGCATGAGCATCAGGAACCTCAGCGTCAGCAGCTGGAGCATGCTGAGCTCCAGGAGGCAGAGGTGGAGCAGGAAACCGTCGAGATCTGGTAAGCTCGATAGGAGGAGAGGAGAATACACATGTCTGAAGGTCAATCTCAAAACGACGAAAGATAGATGCCAAGTGCATTGGATATACCAGATTCCTTCCTGCATTTCTGCAGTTCAGCATCCAGGACATCATGGTCTTAGGGATAGAAAATGGAATGCCAATATGAATATGATAGAGAGCAGAGAGTTCCAAGAAGGTCACTTCATCTGTGGATCCTTTCTTTGGAAGAAGGACAGAGAAAATCATTCGATGAAGTTCATAGAAGGATTGGTTCAAGTTCTTGGAATAAACCCTACGAGGAACAGGGTTTGGATGACAAATGAGTTCCCTAAAAGAGGCTAGAGTAACATCAGCAGGGAACTGGACATGGGTAATGTCAACCAAAGCATCACCAAGATCAGGAACATGGAAAAATTTACTGATATCGGTGGCAGAGAATTCTAGTTCTTGCCTAGCAATGCAAGAATAGAAATTTCCGTTAGGTTTTACTTGCAAATTACAGTAAAACATTCGGACGGCATTGTCAAAAATGTTTTCTGATACCTCGAAGAAATCTCGGTATCCTAGGTGGTCAAAAGTAGGAGCGTATTCAAAAAATAATGTAAAATTTACAAAAGCTCCATTGCAAATCCTACGACCAGAAAAAGAATCGAACCAAAGATCAGAAAACTCTTTGTCCGAAAACAAAGTAGAGTCATAGTCTGCTGCATCCATTGGTCGTGCTGGACTAAAAAGGCTAGCAGGGGTATAATCGGAAGAGGAGGAGGCCCCTTGGGAAGATGATCTTTGACGCTTAGGAGCCATTGAAAGAAATTGAAGAAAAAGGAAGTAGATTACCTTTTTGAGAAAAAAAGGAGGAAGATGAGAATTCGAGATGCCCACCAGATCTCTTGGATTCCTTGCTAGGATGGAGGAGGAAGAACTTTCTAGGAGAAATAGGGAGGAAACTCGAGTTGGTGAGTGAAAAAGATTGGAGGAAGATGGGTTTTTAAAGGAGCTAGGGTCGGCTGTTCGTTTCTGGAACATAACAGCGCCGACCAAACTCGGTCCGAATTTGGTCTGAACCCGGTCAGAGTTCGGCCCGAGTTCGGTCACTTGCATTCCCGAGATAATAAATACAGTTCTGGTTGGTTAAAAGCAATTTTTATAACTTTTGACTCAAGTATTTAATAACGAACTCTATTTATGGATTAACTGTAGGGGTTGTCCCAGCTAACGGAGGTTTACCGGGGAACTCTTAAGTACCGCTTCGCTTTGACCGTAGTCGTGGTGACAGACATACCCTTTTTAGGTTTGTACCCAAAAATAATTTTCGTTTAGTAAATTCTAAAGTTGCAAGTCATGAAATTAATTTTAATTACCATATTGCATTATGAATCTGAAAATTCAAGTATACCGAGCTCACGCCTCATTATGTTAAAACGGTCTTCAGCCAATGGTTTTGTGAATATATCTGCTAGTTGATGATCTGTGTCAATAAATTCTAAGCAAATATCCCCGTGTTGTTGATGATCACGAAGAAAATGATGTCTTATCTCTATGTGCTTTGTGCGTGAATGACAGATAGGGTTCTTAGTCAAATTAATAGTGCTAGTGTTGTCACAATAAATAGGAACATTAGTGTAGTGCAGATTGTAGTCTTCTAAGGTTTGCTTCATCCACAAAATCTGAGCACAACAACATTCTGCGGCGATATACTCAGCCTCAGTTGTTGATAATGCTACAGAATTTTGTTTCTTGCTAAACCAAGAGACTAAGGCCTTTCCTAGGAAATGACATGTGCCACTGGTACTTTTACGGTCTACTTTGCATCCCGCAAAATCCGCATCCGAGTAACCTATCAGGTCAAAGGATTTGGTTTTAGGATACCATAAGCCGACTGTAGAAGTTCCTTTAAGGTATCGGAAGATACGCTTAACGGCACTGAGATGTGATTCCTTAGGATTTGCCTGATAACGTGCACAAATGCAAACACTAAACATAATATCAGGACGACTAGCAGTTAAATATAATAAACTACCAATCATACCTCGATACTTACGCTGATCGACAGGTTTGCCACTTTTATCAGCATCAAGCTTTATAGATGTAGCCATAGGAGTCCCGATTGGCTTTACATTCTCGAAGTCGTACTTTTTCAGTATGTCCTTCGTGTACTTAGCTTGATTGATGAATGTTCCATTTGAGTGCTGTTTGATTTGAAGTCCTAGGAAGAAGTTTAGCTCTCTCATCATACTCATCTCAAATTCACTCTGCATACACTTAGCAAAATCTTGACAGAGTTTTTCGTTAGTAGAACCAAATATTATGTCATCTACATAAATTTGCACAAGAAGGATATCATCATTCAAGAATTTGATAAATAAAGTGGTATCAACTTTTCCTTTTGAAAAACCATTATCAAGTAAGAAGGCACTTAGGTGTTCATACCAAGCACGAGGTGCTTGTTTGAGTCCATAAAGAGCTTTCTTAAGCTTGAAGACGTGATCAGGTTTTTGAAAGTCTTCAAAACCAGGGGGTTGTTTCACAAAAACTTCCTCTTTTAAAAATCCATTTAAAAATGCACTTTTCACGTCCATTTGAAATAATTTAAAATCATTAAAGCATGCAAATGCATAAAACATGCGGATGGCTTCTAGTCTAGCAACAGGAGCATAGGTCTCATCATAATCAATTCCTTCTTCTTGATTATAACCTTGTGCCACTAGACGTGCTTTGTTGCGTAGAACCTGTCCATATTCACTGAGTTTATTTCGGAACACCCATTTGGTACCAATTATCGATTGACCAATAGGTTTAGGAACGAGTTCCCAAACTTGGTTTCTCTTAAATTGGTTAAGTTCCTCTTGCATGGCAGAAATCCAAAACTCATCAGTAAAAGCATCATCTACATTCTTAGGTTCTATTTGAGAAATGAATGTTACATTTGCTGCTATATCAGAATTTTTAAGAGATGAACGTGTACTTACACCTTTAGATACATCACCTATGATGAGTGTTTCTGGATGATCTGGCTTGAATTTTAATGATTCAAACTCTTGGGTCATATCTTTCACAAAACTTTTCTCAGTTCTTGCATCTTGGGTCAGATCTTTCATAGAACTCTTCTCAATCCTTGCGTGTGTATCTTCATCATCACTGTCGCTAGATCTGTGACTATTTAGCTCATCAAAAGTAACATTAATAGTTTCTTCAACAATCATAGATCTTTTATTGAAAATTCTATATCCCTTACTCTTAGCAGCATATCCGAGAAATATCCCGTCATCTGCTTTGGAGTCGAACTTTCCCAAGTTATCCTTGGTGTTCAGGATAAAACAGCGACATCCAAAAACTTTAAAGTAAAAAATGTTTGGAATCCTTCCAAACCAAAGCTCATATGGTATTTTCTTCGAGATTGGTCGAATTAACACCCTATTCAAAACATGACAGGCTGTACTAACAGCTTCTGCCCAAAAATATTTAGAAAGATTATACTGATTCAGCATGACTCTAGCCATTTCGCTTAGAGTACGATTCTTCCGCTCCACAACACCATTCTGTTGGAGAGTTCTAGGACAAGAAAATTCGTGGTAGTATCCACTATCATTACAAAACTCTTTGAAATCAGAATTTTCGAATTCGCCACCATGATCACTTCGGATACGAGTAATCATGAAGCCTTTTTCGTTTTGTACCTTTTTGTAAAATATCTGAAATTCAAAAATTGCATCACTTTTGTTTGATAAAAAGTAAACCCAAGTAAATCAAGAAAAATCATCAATAATAACAAAAGCATAGAGCTTACCGCCAAGACTAGCGACTCTACTAGGACCAAATAAATCCATATGAATCAACTACAAAGGTCTAGAAGTACTTACAGCGTTAATGGATTTAAAAGTGGACCTATGTGCTTTGTTCTTTTCACAGTCAGCACATACCATATCTCTCTTGAATGGAATCTCAGGGAGTCCTCTTACCAACTTCTTTGTACTTAGTCGTGAGATAGTATCTATGTTTGCATGTCCTAGTCTCATGTACCATAGCCAGCTTTCATCTTGATTGGCTACTAGGCACCTACCTGCATTATTAGTATTCTCCAAAAAGAAAACATAAATATTGTCTTCTCTGATCCCTTTATATATGGGATCACCAGATGACAAATCATATATGGTACATTTATCTTTCACAAAATTGATACCATAACCATTATCTGCCAAATGACTTATGCTTAATAGGTTATGTTTCAATTCTGTTACTAGACAAACATCCTTTATTACTGGATATGGAGAAATACCTACAGTACCATTACCAATTATATCACCTCTCAAGTTATTTCCGAAGGAGACATATCCTTCTTTCTTCATCGAGAGCGTAGCGAATAAAGATGCATCACCAGTCATATGTCGCGAACATCCGCTATCGAGGATCCATTTGCTTCTAGCATGAGAGGGTTGAGGGTCCACCTACAAGACAAGTAGATGAATCCTTTGGTACCCATTTTCTGAAGGGTCCATTCTGATTAGCTTTAGATCTCCAAATTAAAGTGTGATTGTCAACAAGCTTTCTTGCTAAACAATACTGTGATATGTGACCGTGCGTGCCATAATAAGTGCAAGTCAATTTAGAACTAGATGTGGTCACCACTGTGCTTACATGCTTGTTTGGTTTGGAGAACCTATAAGTGAAAGCATGATTGTATACGTGTTTCTTCTGTGCTTTCTTGTTTTTAGTCCTCTTAGGTGTATGCTTGGCATTAGGACTAATTTTAGGCTGTGTCACAGGTATTGCCTGTTTGCCTAACTTGATTTCTAACTTTTTAGAAATCGCAATAGACTCTTCATATCTAGCAGTCATATCTGAGAGTCTTTGTTCTGTTACTAGGTGCTTCTTCTTCTCTATGTCATATAGTTCTTGCATCTTGACGTAGTCTCTTTCTTTCTTTTCAATTTTGAGGATAGCCTCATGATAGTCTACTTTGAGTTTGGCTATCTCTTCCGTGTTACCGGTAGTAGACGTCTCTTTAATATCTTTAATAAGATTGGACAATCTAGCTAACTCGGTTGTGTACGCCTTAATCTCTTTTCGAGATTGCTTATACTTGTCAAGCACATTTTTGTGTTCTTCAAGTAAATCGCTAAAGGCATTTTCTAACTCATCGAAAGTAAAGTCATCATATAGAGGATTTGAAGATACCTTATCAAATGCCATAAGACAGACATTTGTATTGCCGCAGGGTCTGTCATCTTCTTCTGAATCACTGGCATCACTTTCATGCCAGATACTTGTGTTGGCATACTTTCGACCAGTTGTTGCTTTTCTGCTTGATCTTGATCTGTCATATGGACTGCTTTTCTTGGTGGTTGGACAGTCCTTCTTCATGTGCCCTGACTTCTTGCATCCAAAGCATATGGTTTCATCTTTATTGCTTTCTTGGACATCTTTCTTCTTTCTGCTTGTAAACTTTAGGTACTTCCTGAAGTTCTTTACAAGTAGGGCATGTTCATCACCACTTGATGATTCTTCATCAGAGTCATTGCATGTTGATTTTCTTGCTTGAGCTTTGAAGGCAATAGATTTTTCTTTTGGTGTTGCTTCCTCAAACTCTTGCAAATCAAGTTCATGGGTCATCAGCTTCCCCATTAGTGTTTCCAAGGACATAGTGGTGAGATCGTTTCCTTCGATAATTGTTGTGGCTTTTGGATTCCAGTTCTTTGTTAGAGCCTGCAGCACTTTTCTGATCTTCTCATGATTGCTGTAATTCTTACCAAGAGATTGCAGAGGATTAGTTATATCAAGGAAACGAGTAAACATCTGTGTAATTGACTCACCGGGTTTCATCTTGAAAGATTCATATTCCTGAGTCAGTCTACTTATTTTAGATTCCTTCACTTGGAAAGTACCTTCATGAGTTACCTCAAGAAGTTTCCAAATTTCGTGAGACGTCTTACAGGTTGAAACTCTGTTAAACTCCGTTTTGTCAATTGCACAGAATAGTGCATTGATGGCACGAGCATCAAGACTAGCCTTAGCTTTTTCAGCTTCGGTGTATTTGTCATGAGGCTTTTTTATAAGAATACCTTCAACCACTGTGGGTGCTGGTTTCTTATAACCATCAATGACTATTGACCAAAGATCAAAGTCAAGAGATTTTAGAAAGAAAGTCATTCGTGTTTTACAATAGGTATAATTTGTTCCATCAAATAAGGGAGGTCTATTTGTGGATTGCCCTTCACCGTTGAATATTGATTTCACGGCTGCCATATATACTCTTTGAGGTATGTTATATTTGAATATAACCTGCTCTGATACCAATTGTAGGACCGTTGAGCACCTCTAGAGGGGGGGTGAATAGAGTGTGTGTGCAGCGAAAAATAATCACCAATTAAAACTAAACTTTAAAACTATGGCAGTGAAATAAGAGACAATAAATATAATGCAGCAAGAGATAGAGAATTCAAACTCAGCGACACAGCGATATATACTGGTATCCCTCTGAGAGGACTAATCCAGTCTCGAGTACTCTTGCTCGATGTTAATCCACTATGGCACAAGCTTTAACTGAGAGCTTGCAGTCTCTTACAACACCGTGCTTGGTGATAAGCGCACGACCGGCTTCACAACACCGTGCTTGGTGACGAGCGCACGACCAGCTCCACAACAAAAAAAGTTGTTGGACTTGGAACGACCTCTTTACAACTCTTGGAATACCAAAAGACTCTAAATCAACTCTGATAGTACTGGCTTTTGGCTAAGAGGTGTATAGGTATGATTTGAAAATCTTGGATCGTTTGAAAACACTTGAATAGTAAAGAAGAGAAGATGAAGAGTGAATGAATGATTTGAAATGAAAAGTTCTTCTCTATTTATAGGCGTTTTCTGGGACCGAACTCGGACAGAGTTTGGATGCATATATCTCGCAAAGAGACGTTGCTCGCAGATTTGGAGGCGACAAAAGTTTGAATATAAATCGACCGAACTCGGACAGAGTTCGGTCCGAACTCGGGCCGAACTCGGTTGTGAGTTCTGTCAGGAGATTTTTGAAATATTTTAACACAAATTGTTTTTGAAAGTATTTTAGAATATTTTGTAAAAAGAGTATAACAAGAAATATGAGTAATAATGGGTAGGATTTTTAGAAAGTGAACTGAAATAACCCTAAGCCAGTATTACCAAAACTGATTTTACAAAATAAATCCTAGACTCAATAAAATGTAAAATACAGAATAAAATAAAAAATGAGTCATCTCCAGATTTGATGATGTTGATGCTTTGTTGGTGCAGTACAACGTCCGTTGAAATTGATTTCACAAATCCTGAAATGATTAGCAGCATTTTGTATATTTTGTGTATTGACTTAAGTGCATGTTGATTATCAAAATCGGGTGTGATCATGGAATGGGCCAACAGATTGTATTTGGATCGTCTTCGCTCGCTACTCATTTCATTTTCTATGTACTTTTTCTTATTTTGTTGGTAGTGGATTTGTCTCCGCCCAACATATTGTATCAAGACAATTCATTATCATTATATGATATCTTTTATTTATTTATTTTGTGTGGATGAGATTAGTTATGGTTCTACTGCATTTTACAGCTTATGTATTTATACGAGGCTTCCATATATTGGAGTATACTTCGTATGAATACAGCTGGCATGTCTACGTTCCTAGTCCTACATATTTTGGGACTGGGGCGTTACATTGGTAAAGGGTTGGCTTCGTCCGGAAAGATTTGTGTTTGCTATTAAAACAAGTTGTTTGATTGAACTTTGTATTTAATTACAAATAGAACAGAGTACAATATAGGATTTCAATGTAATCCTAGGAGTACACTTTTGTTTTTATCTGGAAACCGGGACGATGGAGAGAGTGGTAATTCTTTGAGTTCGTTGATGATCTGACGACGATCTCGAACTCTCTAAAAGTCTGGGTTGCTCTGGAAGAAGCAGTAACTTGTAGAGGATTGAAAGTCTTGTAAGTGCAATGGATGCTGAAGTGGTTGAAAATGTTCAATAAGTGGGGCTTCGAGCTTGGAGAGGTTGAATGAAGGAATGATCCTTCTATTTATAGGCAGCAGAATAATCTGCTTATGCGCGCATATGCGATGTGCACATGGAGAACTTGCACGTAGGGACACCACGTGGATGACTTCTTTGGGTGCATGGACGATGTGCCAGGAAGCTGGAGCTGAATATGTTTGAACTACACTGTTGAGTTATGGAGGAGCTGACACGTGGCAGTTGTTGAGATTCGGTTGTTGTTGAGATCTTAGATGGTTGGCATCTGTTCGTAGGCAAAACTGAGTCAATGATATGTGGCACGTGTTCATGGCTCAAAGATCTCAGATTTGGTACATGATGATCTGCATGGATGTGCCTAGGATCTGGTTCATGAGGAGACTTGGCTCATGACTTTTAGGAGTCAAAAGCAAGTCCGGTCGCATGGCTTTTTCAGGCGCAGGCAGAGCTTTGGGTGCATGGCTACGAAAGCACATGCAGGTGATTAGTCGGCCACGTGGCAGAGTATAACCGACAAAAAATGGTGAGGCTGACATCGACGGTTCTTCGTTTTCTATAAAAGCTGTCAACTGCTCAGTCTTCAGGACGCGTGATGATGGTTCTGTTATATAGCATTAAATGCTTGATGGGTGACGAGCTTAGGTGGGCGCATCTGTCCGTTCGTCACTAGGCGCATCGGCATGGGGCGCATGATGCTGAGGAGCACATCTGCTATGTGGCACATCTCTTTTGGTCAGCTTTGTCGAGTCTTTCGAGACTCGAATTGATGATTCTTTAACTTAGCTGAATTTGAGGTGGCAAATTCATCACCATTAATGCAAGTTCATTGCACTGACTTTGGAAAAGTTGTCATTTGGCACATGGGTGTGATTTATCTCGGCCTATAAATAGCAGTGGTGAGAGAGAATTTGTTCTCATTTCTCTCAATGAAGATGAACTCTACCGATCCTCCTCCTTGGCAAAAGGTTGTACTGTGGGCTGTAGATCTCCTCGTTCAAAGAAGCTTTGATGATGAACTCCTTCAAAAGTCTGAGATGCGCCGGAAGAGCTATGGACACAACAGCTTATGTTCGAACCCCTTGTCGGCAGTATTTTTTCTACGAGATGGCGTTGGGTGCCTATTGCATCCAAAGATCGGGGTCGTCGTGCCCCGACTTTCGTTATGCTGAAAGAGCCACCGGGTTTGGATTGATTACCAACCTGCGTTTTGCTCAATAAATGCTTCATTGGCCGAAGCACTCATGCGTCGACGAGGAAGTGATTTGCTCTGATGAGGAGGAATGATGTGCCTAGCTGAGATGTCAGAGTGATGCGTCTAGCTGTAGTTTAGGCTTCTTCTTTGTAGTAGACTTTTTTATTACAACAAAGAGTTCGGACATGTAATAGACTTTTATGTGAAATAACAATCCAATCTTCATGTGCCTTTTTACTTTGTTGTCTTATGATATGCCAACATCCTATCTTGGGGTGCAAGGTCCTTTAGGCTGCATAGGAGTTCTGACCGTGAATGCGCCTATAATTTCATGCTTCTACAAGACCCCCTTCAAAGTTTTCAAAACTTTCTGCCAAGTTTTGGAATACTTTGAACCAAGAAGCATTGGCAATAGTTGTTTTGGGCGCATGCCCTGTCTGGGCGCAGGCCCTGTCTAGGCGCATGGCTATGCTGGCGCATACTCTCCACGATTTAAATAAAAGAAGATAACGCCTCGAACTTTGGGTGATTAATGATAATCTTTTTTGGAAGATATGCAGCCGTCAGTTTCACGAAACCGAAGAGACGCTGACGTCATACTTTTATCGGTTCACGCGCGCGACTCATGCCTATAAATAGGCGTCTGTGGGAGAGAGAACTTCTTCTATTTTCTCTTTTTCTTCCTTCTTAAGAGTTTTTTCTCTAAAACCCTGTCTTTTGAGAAATGGCCCCCAAGACTCTCCGTGGTGCTGCTGGCCGAGGCAAAGGCAAAGGCAAAGGCAAGAAGTCCATTGAGGCCGACGTCGAGGAGTCCCAGAATGTCGAGACGACGCACGCCGCCGTGCGGCCGGAGGTGACTGGTGGGTGATCTGCTGCTTTGGGAGTTGCACAGACACTTCATTGCACGCTTCAAACTATGCTGCTGAAGCGCATGGGTGCGGATTTATGAGCCCCATCCTGAGGATGTG
Source organism: Iris pallida (assembly GCA_029216955.1). Taxonomy (NCBI): domain Eukaryota; kingdom Viridiplantae; phylum Streptophyta; class Magnoliopsida; order Asparagales; family Iridaceae; genus Iris; species Iris pallida. Next base: position 21,986,593 of record JANAVB010021798.1, read on the forward strand.
CCTAGGCCCTTTCGTGCTGACGCGAATGGACTTCGGTCCTGATGATGCGCCAAAGCTTTTCTTCGCTGACGTGCGTGGACTTTTGTCCTGATGATGCGCCGAAGCTTTTTCTGCGGACGCGTATGGACTTTGGTCCTGATGATGTGCCACGGTAGAATTCAGTCGGTGCGCATGGACTTTTTGTCTTAATGATGCGCCAAGATTTTTGATGTGCAATTGTTTGCATACGCTGATGCCAAGATGTGCACATGTCTTTTGACTCGAGGGATTGAGTTCTTTTGCTGACTCTTCTTTCCTCTCATTGCAGTGTCTATGCCGAAAGCAGAGGCTGTCGTAAAAGAGGAGACTCTGCCACCTTTCGTCAAAGAAAGACCACTAACCATAAAGGAGGAGATAACTCCAAAAGTTAAAGTTGCTATTAAGGAAAAACCAGCACCAGAAGGTAGCAGTACCGGAAGCTCTAGTCATCCTGCTCCTGCAGAGGACCTTAACCAGTTGGAGCCGTCGTATACGAAAAGGTTGAGGGACTGGTACATGCCTCAACGTAACCATTATCCCTGGCTATAGGTTCCATCGTCTGTTTTGCAGTCGCCATTCTCGGGGAAGACGAATAAAGCTAAAGCTAATTTCATTTTCTTGTCTTAGTGTTTTCTATCTTTGTTCATGTTTTGAGATGTAGTTTGCTTTTGTTTCTCTTCAATGCAAATGTAGTCCTTTACTCCTATTGGATGAAGAAATAAAGAACTTTTGCTTGTTCAATTTGTCATGAACTTGTGATTTTGTCGACTTATCATCTTTGGCGCACCTTGGTTTCTAGGTACAGATAATAAGTTGAGAGAGGGAACCAACATATTTACTCAGAGATAATATGGACGTGGTAAATATGGGGTTGATGGTAGAGTTTTTCTACTCAGAGGTAATATGGACGTGGTAGGAATGAACTCAGTGGGGATACAAGAACAACTCAGAGGTGATATGGACGTGGACGTTCAATGATTGAGGTGCAACAATACGGGGGTTATTGGATCAGATGTTTACTCAGAGATAATATTGACATGGTAAACATAGATTTTAACATCATCCTACGGAATGTAGGATTTAGCTCTGTGGGGACGTAGAGAAACAACTCAGAGGTGATATGGACATTGATGTTTTCTACTGGGAAGAGAATGCACTAGAGCGACTGGGCTCCAACGGTACATCATTATCAAGGGGGATGAACTCAATGGTCGAGTTCATAAGTTCTCCTATTGGAGAGATGGAAGTACATGTTGAGGGATTTCAAGAATAGTACTTCTTTAGGAACTTGTCGATGATTGGCATCATGAACAAGTTTTTATTAGGTTTTGCGAGTCGGTAGGCACCGTTAGAGTACACCGTCTCTATGATGAAAGGGCCTTCCTATTTGGGTTCGAACTTTTCTGGTGTCTTGTGAGTCATCACCATTGGTCTTCTGACGGACAGAACAAGGTCGCCTACTTGGAAAGTCCTTTGTTTGACCTTATTGTTGAAAGCCTGTGAAATACGAGCTTGGTAGAGCTCGATGCGCTGTTAAGAAAAGATGTATTTTTCATCTAGCGCCTCCAACTCTTGTAGACGTCGACGCTGATTGTCTTCCTTCGTCAATTGGTTCGTGATGGCCACTCGTAGTGAGGGAATCTAGATTTTAGGGGGTAACACTGCTTCGCTCTCGTAGACCAGGGAGAATAGTGTGTTGCCCGTTGGAGTCCATACTGTTGTGCGGTAGGCCCAAAGACATTCATCTAGCTTCTCGTCCAAGTCACGTTTACTGGTTGACACGACCTTTTTGAGTAGCTTGACAATTATTTTATTGAAAGCTTCAGCCAATCTGTTTGTTGCCGAATTATAAGCGGTTGATGCCACGTTCTGAATGTGATTCTTGTCATAGAACCTGTTGAACGCATGGCTTATGAATTATGGACCGTTGTCATGGATGATCCTCCGGGGTACCCTAAAATGGTAGATGACATGATGTTTGATGAAGCTGATCACCTTCGAGCTTTTCACCTCTGTCAGCGGTACTGCTTCCGCCTTTTTAATGAAGTAGTCGATGATTGCCAGGATGAAGCGATGTCCTCTGGATGATGGAAGGGTAATTGGTCCCACTATGTCCATATCCCAGGCTTCGATTGTCTAGGAGGCAACTGTAGGGTATAGAGGCTCCGAAGGTCGGTGGATGAAGTCAACGTGGAGCTAACAAACACGACACTTCTTAGCGTACTCAGTAGCATCGGTCATCATAGTAGGCCAGTAATAGCCCATACGTCGGAGCCGGTCCTATAACTTAGGACCGGGTTGATGAGCTCTGCATGTTCTATCATGAGCCTCCCGTAGAGCTTCTGCTGCTTCCTCATTCGATAAACATCGGAGGAGGAGCCCGTTGTAATAGGATCGATATAGCATTTTGGTGGCTATATCGTAGTATAATCAGAGGGAGCACCTTTTGACAGAGACTGCTTCCTTCGGGTCGTCTGAGAGGATTCTATAGGCTGCAAAGTTGATGAATGGAAATCGCTAATCTCCGACATTGATACTGGCGTCTGCAGGTTTGGCATGGCTCAAACACATGCACAAATTGTTTCTGGGGTACGCCAAATCTCGACCAACCATTGTAGTAAAGTGTTGAGTTCCGATAGGTGCCGCCAATGAGGCCGCGAGGCCAGCCAAGGCATCAGCCTTTAGGTTTTGTAGCCGAGGTACGTGTTCTATGAAGAACCCGACAAAGGTTGAGATGATGTCCAAGGCTGTTTTATGATAGGGGACCAAGTCTTCGTGGCAGACTTCGTATTGTCCTCGGACCTGGTTAGACAAGTTTTGAATCGCCATAAGACTCGAGGTATTCAACCCCCAGCTGTTTTGCTAACTGTAGTCCTATGATGAGGGCATTGTACTCTGCAACATTGTTGGAGCATGACTCTGTGAGGGAATAGACATGATGGATGACCAACTTGTCTGGAGATATCAAGACTACCCCCCACTCCTGCGATGATCTAACCCTTCTGTTCTTGAAATGTCGTCGAAGAACATCTGCCAGACGGTATTTTCTTTGACAATGTTGGACTCTAGCACTTCATCTGGAATGTCTTCATAGAGTTTGGACGATTACAGAATCGGATGTGCAGCTAAGAAGTCGGTCGTTGCCAGGCCACTTTTCAAGTCATAACCAATCTTTTGGATGAGGTACTTTGCTTGATTGATGTATCGATATACTTGCATTCTACTAGTGTCAGGTCCTGGCTCGACTGGTGGGAGGTCTTGATGACGCTCAAATTTGCTGAAGATGATAGATTTCTTATCCTGGTTCCGGGGCAAAACTATATAACAGACTCCTTGGTACAAGACAACTCAATTTACATGATTAACAGTCATTATTTGTGTTTATAATGACTGAAAGGCATTATCTAGAGTATACATGGCATTCTAATATGGAAAACTAGAATAATTCAAAGACAGCCTTTTATTGATAAAATACGTGATCTTGTCCCGGGGGATTACATCATCGAGGGACGGGGCGTCAATATTGACAGATATGTACTCTTCCAATTCCTCGTCGGTGAGAACCGGAGTAACCTTGGGCGATTCGGGAGAGTTCATCAGGAGTCTGGCCCATATCGGCTTTTGAGCATGTGCTGAGAGAGATGGTAGGGCCTTCCCTTGTAGCTTAACCATGAGCGGAGCCGATAACTGGGGAGGCTTCCCCTTGAGCCAGACTTTGAGAGGTACCTCAGCTGGCATCTTGGAGACTGGTGCTTTTTCATGCAGCTTTACTACGAGAGGAGCTGACACTTGGGGAGGTTTCCCCTTGAGCCGTATCTTCAAAGGGACTTCAGTTGTTGTTTCAGCCAAAGAGGCTGGTGCCCTTCCGCGTAGCTTGACCACGATAGGGGCCGATGCTTGGGGAGGTTTCCCCTTGAGTCGCACCTTCAGAGGGGCACTAGTCATCATTTTTTCTTCCGTGTCGGCCTATGCTTCGGCTTCGGCTTCCGCTTCGTCATTTGCATCGTTGGCTTCATCGTCCAGATGAATTGATTTGTACAGATCGAAGTCGGTAAAAAAGGCCTCAATCCCTCTGAAGGGATCAACATCAGCAAACTCTGTCCTGACTATGTCGTTGGTGGATACATATTTTATGCATTGGTAGAGAGTAAACGGCACCACCATGTATTCATATATCCATAGCCGCCCCAACAAGATATTATAATTGACATCAGCATCCACGATATAGCAAGTCACCTTTATCTGGAGATTTCCAATATGACATTTCAGCCGGATCTTACCCAGCGGTTCGTTCTTTCTAGCGTTAAAGCCGTTGATTGAAGTTTTAGATGCCGTCAGGCGATGCATCAGGATCACAAGTGTCTGGAGCATAGTCCGAGGGACAATTCTAAGGGAAGATCCAGGGTCGATCTGAATTCGATCCACCTTGATGACACCGACGTACCCTGTGTAATACAGTGGTTTGTTATGTCGGTTGTTCTTGAGTAGCATGTCTTATTGAGTGAACGTGAAGTTGGGGATGATTTTCCTTATGCTATGGCAGTACAGACATGTTGTTGGATCTTCTTCAGGTTGTTTGACCTGGCTGATGAAGGACTCAACATCCTTCAGTGCTTCATATAGAGCCTCTCGAATATTTTTGGATAGTCGAAGGAGCTCAAATAGGGATAGCCGAGACGAAGTACTAGCTAGCTGTGCCAGTATGTCGAAGTTGTAGGATTTGGGTAACCCCGGAGCACCGTCTTTTCGAATAGGCCTGTCGAAACGAGCCTTCTTCTGCTTCTGTTTGTCGACTGCTGGAGGTTGGGATGAACCTTCCCCTGGGGCAGCCGTGGTGGTGACAGGAGGCGTTACTTCGACCAGAGCCTCCTCTTGTTGAACGTTCTGTTGTGAACGTGTCTAAACAGAAAGGGCTTCCTCAAGGGAGTAAGTGACCATGCGGCAAGACCTGGTCTTCTTGCCTTTAGTTTTGGAGGTAGGACGTACCTCCGATTGAGTCAATTTCGGAGCTAGATCTGGGTGAACCCATATGATCTCTCCCCGGGATGTCGTAAGTGGTATTAGTCCACTCACATTGACATAAGTTGGTAGAAGATTGATTACTTCCGTTGTCGCCTTTAGGATAGGGACGACGCCATCTTGAGCTTCAGTAGGTGGCAAGGTGCCAAACTGGAATGACACCATGTTGGCTGAGACTGTCTTCTCTTCATAATCAAGCGAGAGGATGCTTGCATTGATTATGTGGTGTATGTAATTCTTTACGATATAACAGTCTCGGGTCAGATGTCCGACGAACCGATGGTAGTGACAGTACCTTGGGTCGCCTACCCTGTCAACCTCGTCGGGGCACTTTGGATCAGGCAACTTGATCTTGTTGCTTTGCTTCAATATCTCGAAGAGCTGTAGGGTGTCTTCATCATTGAAGGAGTAAACCTCCTTCAGTCTTGGTGCGAACGGTGGTTTCTGAGCGAGACCTGGTATGCTTTTCGAGGCATTTATGGTCAATACCTGTTTTTCCTTCGGTTCGCGTCCATTGTTGTTGGCGGCGGCACGTTTCCCCTTGTCATCGAACATAGGGAAGCCAACCCCCAGAAGTCGAGCGTCCCGTCCCTTCTTCTCGACACTTTCGACACAGATGATTAGCGATCTCCAATCTGGAGGCTGGGCAGAGTCGAGCCATAGTTTGATTGCGGGTGTCATATTCATGCTGCATGAATCTATCAACACATGTTCTGGTATATCTGGAGGCAACCTTAAACATGCTTGCCGGAAGCGCTCAATGAAAGCTCGAAAGGTCTCCTTCTCCTTTTGGACCTATCAGAGACGACATCGTCATGTCCTTTCCTCAGTCGTAGAATCGGTCAAGGAACAGATGCGTTAAGTTGTCGAAGGAGGATATACAGTTGTCAGGGAAACTGCAGTACCAGTCATAGGCGACTCCCTTGAATGCCCCGACGAACAAACTTGTAAGCAAGGCATCTTCCTTCAGGAGATGTCCCGTCACAGATTGGAAGTAGGTCAAGTATCGACGAGGAGACTCCTTTCCGTCAAATGGTGTCAATGTTTGTGGTTTATATTTGGGAAGATAAACCACTTTGTTACATTCAGGAGGATAAGGTTGTCGAATCTCAAGCTTCTGGCGTTCCTCCTATTTATTTCGTGCTTCAAAGCGATCGTATAAATCTCTTACCATCTCAGCCAGCTCCTCCATTGAGCTAGGAGCAGGTGAGGGAGGTAAAGTGTGAAGCTCGGTACCCGAAGGAGCTGATGTCCGAGGCATAGTATGATGATATGTTCCTGAAGATACCTGTTGAGGGGTTATACTTGATTCTCTGTTAGCCGCAGGATCAGGACTGGTAGATATCGGTGCCCTTGTCAAAGGTTGAGAAGTCAGAGTATTCTGAATCTCAAACACCACTTGGGTCAATGATTGCATAGTGGTGGAAAGAGTCTTGAGGCCATCTTCCAATGTATCCATACGTCGTACGAGATCCGGAGCTGAAGCTTCTACTTATTCCTCATCGCCACTGTTTGCAAAAACAAAAGTTGATCTTTATTTCAACAAACTTTGTAAGAAGATTACAAAAATTCTGGGAAAGTACAACTATAGGAATCCGATCTGAATGACGATCGCTTTATCCCTTGGACGATGTGAACTTTGAAGACGGTAGCCTCTGAAGATTGCAGCAGCACTTTGGCAAGAACTCCTGATCTCTGGGGATGATTTCTGATGTATATCTGATCCCCCCTAGGAAGGACTTGAAACTCTATTTATAGAGTTCTAGAAATAACTACTTTTTAGTTCTTCTGGATTGCGCAAGATGGATTGTGCATGCATTGGACCGCACAGACATCAGACTGTGCTGGCAGTTATTTGATCGTGGGCCAACTGTATTGGACACATAGCATTATTTGATTGAAATACGCATGATCGTGTACAGACGGTTACCACGTGGTGAGTAATTGATGGCATGAAGGCCACGTATATTTTGTCAGTTGTCTTGATGGAGTGCGCCATCTGAATTGCACTGGCTTCAAATTGCGCTGGGACGGACCGCGCTGCAGAGAGTCTGGCCGATTGCGCTGCATGTACAGCTGTCCTCGAACGCTATGCTGCACGATAAACGAACAGTTTCCTGGTTCTCCGTACTGTCAGTTGTCAGAAGATCTGATTCTCTGTCAGGTAATGATGACGGGGCCACGTCAGCTTGCGCACTTGGATGAGTGCGTAGTTCAGCCTGCACAATCGAGTTGTTGCGCATTCTGTCTTCTGCACAGTTCACTTGAAGGATGCCCAATTTGATTTTCATGACTTCTTTGATGGGTGCAACTTGATTTTTAGGACCTACAAGACCCCCTTCAAAGTTTTCGAAGTTTGAAGATAGTCAAAGCTTCGAAATACTTTGAATTTTGATTTAAAAAATGAAGTTGCGCAAGTAATGACTTGTCTGCGCAATTGGAGGAGTTAGCTCCCATTTTTTCGATGCAATCTGAGGCGACCGTTGCTCTCGAAAAACTATAAATAGTTCTCCTCTTCCCTTCTGTCATTCTTTACTTGTTTTCACTTTGCTTAAGAGAGAAAAAATTTTCGAGCCTACTCCGACTTTCTTTCTTCTTCTCCGTCGACTTCAAATGGCTCCGAAGCGTTCCGCCGCCGACAAGGGCAAATCCCCCACCGAGTCTTCGACTCACGCTGCGCCGCGTATTTCACGATATGAAGTTGGTCACCTAGCATTGCAAGGTAGTTACTCGATTGAAAACCCTTTTTAGGGTTCTTCGACATGATTGAATCCCCAAACCTATCTCTTTTTAGAGATTTGGTTATACTGCGCCTCCCTGTTTAGGGTTTCGGTTGCACAAACCCAATAGTTTTTATTTTTATGAAGACTATTTTCTTGTGCAATCGGTTAGAAGGCACTGGCAAAAGTCAGCACAATCTGCTAATTTGCACAAGGCTGTCCAGCACAAACTGATGCTTTGTGCAAGTTATTCAGCGCAATCTGATGGCTTGCGCAAGTGGATGAGTTGGCGCAACTGGACAGTTTGCGCATAGAAGCTGTTGTTGCACAATCTGATGCTTGCGCAATTTGCTAATTTTTTGGACAGAATATTTGATTTTACTTGTACTGAATTCTGTCTTTTTGCTTGATGCAGTTAACATCAGAGAGGACCCAGAGTATGAAATCTTTGCAGGGACCCTTGCTGAACCAGAGTTTAAGGAAGATTTGTCCCATGTACTATTTCCCCAATATGCTCTGCCATCCTCCCGTCAAGCCATCTTGGTAGCACAGGACAATGAAACTTTATTGAGTTTGATGAATGGGCAGCCCCTGCAGACTGTCGATGCCATTACTCATAAGAAACCCTTGTTCTTATTTGGCGAAGCTACTGACAAGAGTTCTCAGCCGAGACCCCGTGTTGAGCAGAGACTCTTCCAGAGAAAGGAGAAAATAATCCTGTTACCGGACATTGCCAGATGCCTCCCTCTAGCCCGCTATGCCAATGTAAGCCATCCCAGGAGGATGGACTGGGATATTACCCCCCTCCATCAAGCAAGGACAGGGAATATTTATGTAAAGAAAGGACCAAATAACAGGGATATGTTCTATAGCTCCTCTGAGCGTCATAGTACCTTGCTCAGAGGATTGAAGCCTGGCTGCATCCCTCCAGAGAACTCTTCCTTGCTGCTGCCGGTGAGGACGCCGATCTTCGCTAATGAATATGCAAAGGTTGAGGGCAGATACCCGGATCAGGACATCCGGTTGACAGGTCTAGTGAACCCAGACAACAAAAGGTGGAACTACATAACCAATTGGATATTGGTTCAGTTCGAAGACAAGCTCAAAGAGAATGAGCTATATCAGGCGGTATATGATACCGTATATGGATTCCTTCCCAACCTTCATCTGTTTCTGGCCTTGGCAGAGAGGTATAATTTTAGGACAGGGACATTCATGACACCCTGCGGGAAAATTGGATTAGCCCTTCATGAGATGAAATACATCTCGTGCTTACCAATGGGAGACTTCCCTTATGAGGAATATGTTCCAACAAACGACGAGTTAGACCGACTTCGTCGAGAGAATGCAGAGATGGTGGCTGTTTTTGAATAACTACTGTGCCACTACAAAATTTGCTCCATGTACTATAAGAGCGGTTCTTCCGACACCTGTTATTCATCAAAGTGGTTGCCCTATCTTTTCTTTAATCATATCATCGAGAAAAAGACTAAGGATCATGATACGTGCAACCCGACCTTCTTCCAACCCCTCAGCCACAGTAAAGTGATAAGATTGATGGAAGAAAACAAGAAAATGGACATCAAAGTTAATGACGAACTTCAATACCCTCCACTCAAGACCGGAGATTTTATTGAGAGTTTTATGAGAATGGGCTACAGGCCCATGTTAAAGGAAGCCCAGCTGGCAGGTTTCCTGACATATTGGCTCCGGCGCTTCGTCGTACCCGGAGCAAGCGCCATGGATCGCTTCCACCGTGACGTGCTCTTTGCTGCTGTCCGGTTAATCTTTGGCTGCCGGATGGATCTGCTGTCGGCGATGACCTGTAGAGTGAACGCAGATCTTCGTCTTTATGTTGAATCTATGCTCAAATGGAAGGGTGAGAAGGGGAACTTCCCTTGGCTGGAGTTGTCTTACACCTATTTGTTCGGATGGTTACTTTTGTACCATCCGTCATTGATGAACCCTGACATGGGAGCAGTCGGCGGTAGCTATCTGCGGAGATTCTCCCGGAGCAAGTGGATATACACTAGTCTGAAAGATTGCAGACGTGCCTTGAACCTTGGGAAGGGATGGAATTTTTACTGTATTGTCCCTCCCACCGGCTATGAACATATGTCGACAAATCTAGTTGACCTTGGGAGGCAGCCGTTGGGTCGGGCAGCATTTGATTGGCTGAGGACGATCAGGCCGCCGCACTTGGTGTATAGATTTGAAGATGAATGTTTCTTGGAACCATATCTGCCAAGCCGCTTCGCTCGTCAATTTGGTTACGACCAGTTCCACGTCGGCAATGCTATAACTTGCCTACAAGAAAAGGGGTATCTGATTGATGGTGCCAGAGCATGGGCCTATTACAACGCTCGAGACACAAGGACAGTGTTCTCGATACCGACCAAGAGTGATCACGGCCCCCGGATGTTATATACATATTTACTTTTTTACACAGCAGCGAATACATTCACCGAGAACTTCAACCTTGTGGATAGCTTCGCGACGGCGACGCGTTTGAAGAAGGGAGCAACTGTTATGCTAGCTCCAGGAAATGACGAGCAGCATGAGCCAGTAGATGATCCATTGGAAGCCTCAAGGAAAGCTATCTTCCCTGAGGAGGTTAATGAACCACTGCGAGTTTCTTTGAAAGTGGTCAAATCTCCAACCAAGGAGAGAAAGAGAAGGATTAATGAACCTTCTTCTCCGGTTGCAAAGAAGAAACTTATCTTAGACCCATCAGAGAAGGTCACCACCAGGTCATAGTCTCGACAAATGGCCGAGTCGACCCAAAGAGAAGAAGCGACCACACCGACCTCTCTTCCAAGGCAGGTCGATGTAGTAGATGTGGAGAGTCCAGAGAGACCTCTTCATAGAAAGAAATTGGCCTCCAGAAGAAGAAAGAGGGTGATCACCCCTCCGAGACAAATCTTGTCCTCGGTGGTGGCCAGTGCTGTAGCTGGAATAACCATGTCATCCCCTACACCTGCCCCCGAGCTTAGGCAGGAGACTCCTTCTCCAGAGCAAAGGGACGAGGTTGAGCAGAGGGATGAAGCTGAACAGAGAAATAAAGCTGAGCTGAGAGATAAAACTGGGCAGAGGGATGATGAAGTTTTGCGATCTCCTTCTCTTGCGGTGAGAACTACCCAGATTCCTGATACACCAGGAGGGTTCCGTGAAGAAGAAGATCGTCTAATGATTGAAGCTCTAAATGATTGCGACTTCGGTCTGCAGGACGATGTCGATCAAGCTGCTGCCGCAACTGCCAGCGAGGAAGCTCCAGAGGATAGTATAAGCAATGAAGATACATCAACAGAAAATGTTGATGATACATTAAATCCCGAAGAGGGCACTGATATCCATATGTCTTCCGAAGCCGTAGATGACACACTGAATCCTGAAACGGATGTGGAGGTGTACGTATCTCCGGAAAAGAATACGGATGTAGAAGTAGCACCTGCTGAAACTACTCCTGCTGATCCAAAAGGTATTGAATGATTTTATCTACCTTCTTTTCATATATTCAAATAGCTGACATCTACATTTTTATCCATGCAGAACTTGAATCTCCCCCGGTTCCTCCCGTGTGCACAGACATAGTGCCAGTAACGGCTATCGCTAGCGGTAGCCGACATTTTTCGGGTGGTTCTGAGACCGGAAGTAGCCAAGCAGTAATGTCTGAGGCTACCTCTGCTAGATTAGAATCTGTGCCAACAGATGAAAGGCTTGTTGCTGGGGCAAGTCATGGTAAGATTGCCTTTGATCTTTTGATCCTTTTTAATTAGTTGCTAATGACAACAACAATCAATGATAAGGTTCATTTGATTTTGCAGAAGAGCATCTGGGAGGAGCAGCTAGCTCTACGATGGCTCCTCTGTCTAAAGAGTTGTCTACTCAAAGGGAGGAAACTGAACGACAGACACCTGCTGCTGCTTCAACGTCAATGGGAGTAGCTGCTACCCCGGGTGCTATGGCTACCAACCGTTTTGTCATCAGCTCCTTCAGCAATCTTTTCTTTAATTCTTTGAAACCCTTAGTAGATAGGGTGATAGAAAAAGAAGATGATGGTTTCTCCACTGTCAGGGGTCCAACCTCCTATTTGATCGATGCCATCCGTCATCAAGGCGACGAAGCTCAGGCTGTTTTTCTTGAACACGTACTAGATGAGCTGGAGGCATCGGTTAAAATTTACAAAGAGCTGAATAGGGGAGAGATGGAGCTTTTAGTACAAGCTGAATTCGAAAAGATGTCACAAGAAGCTGCAGTTGCAAAGGTTGACCTGCAAGTTCTTTTGGACACTTTCTCTACCAAGTCTGCTGAATATAATTCCAAAGTGGAAACAGTAGCGTCTGTTGCTGACGAGAAAGAGAGAAAAGTTGCTGAGATGCAATCAGAATCTGCCCGTCTTAAAAAAGAGCTGAGACTTGTCCAGCTTGCTCTGGAGGACGAGGCCGCACAATACCAGACTGCAGTTCAACAGGTGAATGCTCTGACTCTGGAAAGAGATGAGTATGTCGCAACTCATCAAGAAGAAATCTCTCGCAGAATAGTAACCATGCATATTTCGACGACAAGTCTGGGATAGAGGAAGCTAGGAAGCGGGCGATGGAATCTCGTGAGGAGCGGCTGCAATCTTTGAAGCAGCAGATGACCAACTTAATGACTCCACCAGCAGAATGAGAAAGATTTTTGTATTTTCAATCTTTTTGTGATATGTCATGTTGTAATGTCTTTCAATTTTTGATCAATAAAAGACATTTTCTTGGTAGCTCTATTATTTATTGCATATCTTATTAAGATATAAATAATAGCGATAGAAAATATATTCAGAGGTGCAAGACATGATATATTTCTTGATTTTGGAAAATAATCATATTCAATTATATCTGCTCAGAGGTAATATGGTCATGGCAAATATAATTTATTGAATATCATTATTTTAATAGACAACTTAATCAAAAATGACAAGTTGCTGATATGAACGAAATGAATGATTTGTCGAAATGAATGAACGAAAATGAATCGTCAGAATGAACGGATGGACCGTCAAATGAATTAAATGAACGGGTGGACCGTCAGATGAATAGAATGAACGGATGAACCATTGGATAATTGGAATAAATGGGCGAACCGTCAGATAAATGTAATGAACGGACGAACCGTCAGATGATGAACGGACGAACCGTCGGATGGATGTGTGAACGGGTGAACCATCGAGTGAATGAATATAATGAACGGACGAACCGTCAAAGGGATATAATGAACGGACGAACCGTCAGATGAGTGGGCGAACCGTCGGATAAATTAAATAAAGTTTCGTTGTCGTATGAATCTTTGTCTATAAATAGAATAGAAAATCAGAAGGGATGGTCACTTTTACTTTTCAACATAAAGATGTCGTCTGGAGATGCATCCAAGAAGACTGAGATCGCCTCGAAGGTGGAAGCGGGTACTGAGGAACATCCAGTCGAACCGGCTCAACCAAAGCAGATAGCAGCGGGCGAAGGTTCGTCTGCCCCCAAACCGCCAAAGGACATCTTGGACTTCCTTCTTGAACCAGGGAAGACTGAAGAAGAAGAAGCCATGAGGATGGCTGCTTGTAAGTTCCTGGTGGGTTCCAGCAAGAGTGTTCTCGGCTCTTTTGCTGATCATGTCTTTGATAAGGACGGTAGTGGCCCGCGTCCTAATTTTGAGAAGGATGATAGTGACCTTCTTTGATATTATGTACTATCATTCAAGATGAAATAAAATTGAATTTATTTATGAACTTGTCTGATGATTACAAGCAATGTCTTTTACATTTATACATAATACTTTTTCAGGAACTTGCCATTGATAGGCATCATTGCAACTCGACCGTCTAGCTCTATGAGTTGATAGGCTCCATTTGAGAAGACTTTGCTCACGATATATGGCCCTTCCTACTTTGCATCAAACTTGCCTTTGCTCGAGTGAGTCATAATCATAGGACGCCTGACTGTTAGAACGAGCTCTCCTTTCTGAAAGGCTCTGACCTTAACTTTGCGGTAAAAAGTCTTTGAGATGTGGGCTTGGTATAACTCAATATGCTGTTGAGTCAATAGCCGCTTCTCATCAAGTGCCTCCAATTCTTGAAGTCGGAGAAGATCGTTGTTCTCTGTTGTGAGCTTGTTGGCGATAGCAATCCTCAAAGATGGAATTTGAAGTTCCACGGGTAGAACTGCTTCACAGCCGTACACCAAAGAGAAGGGTGTACAGCCTGTAGGGTTGCGGACCGTAGTACGGTAGGCCCAAAGACATTCTCCAAAATTTTTACTCCAGTTTTATTTGTTAGTAGACACAAACTTTTTGAGGAGCTTGATGATAGTCTTGTTAAAAGCTTCAGCCAAGCCATTAGCTGCAGGATTGTAGGCTGTCGAAGTGACATTATCAATCCGATAATCGTCACAGAACCTTGTGAACTTTTGGCTGATGAACTGCGGTCCGTTATCGTGGATGATTCGTCGAGGTACACCAAATCTATAGATGATATGGTGTTTGACGAAGTTGATGACGCTGCTAGTCTTGACTTCAGCCAATGGTATAGCTTCGGCCCATTTGGAGAAGTAGTCGGTTATTGTCAGTATGAACCGATGTCCCCTAGAAGAAGGAGGATTGATGGGACCGATGATGTCCATGCCCCAAGCTTCAAAAGGCCAGAAAGCAACAGTCATATGAAGGAATTCTGATGGTTGATGAATAAAATCTGCATGGATTTGATAAGCTCGATATTTTCTTGCATATTCGATGGCATCAGATACCATAGAGGGCCAATAGTAACCTGTGCGTCGGATGCGATCATGTAGTTTAGGACCGGGTTGATGTGCTCCGCAGACACCGTCGTGAGCTTCACGCAATACTTGCTTCGCTTCATCACCAACAAGACAGCGCAAGAGTAGGCCGTCATAAGTTCGCCGATAGAGAGTTTTGGTGATCTGATTGTAGTAGAATCGCAGAGACCGTCGACGAATACTCGTAGCCTCCTTGGGATCTTCAGGGAGTATGTCATTGACTACAAAATCGATGAAGGGAGCTCTCCAATCTTCACTGATAACATTGACTTCAGTAAGATTACTTAACTCAATATTACGATTGTTTTCGACGCAGAACAATTCCCGATTAGAGATAACCATCACCTGCTGTCTTTTGATAGGGATAGCTAAAACTGCTGCAAGATTGGCCAAAGCGTCGGCTTCAGTATTGTAAGCTCATCGTACATATTCAATGAAGAAGGCTTTAAATGATATAGCCATGTTGATTGTCGCTTTAAAATAAGGCACTAGATCTTGATGGCGAACTTCAAAAGTCCCTCTAACCTGGTTAACAACCAGCTTGGAGTCACCATAGACTTCAAGATACTCGACGTCTAGTTGTTTAGCTAGCTGAAGACCAATGAGTAGAGCATTGTATTCTGCCACATTATTAGAGCAAGGCTCATCTAAAGAGTATGCTCTTTGAATAGCTGACCCGTCTGGGGACACAAGAACAACTCCAACTCCTGCAACAATGGCACCATTGGGTCCAATCCTGGATGCACCATCAAAGAATAGGCGCCAAGTAGGAAATTCTTTGGCGATTGTATTAGATTCTAAAGTCTCGTCTGGAATTTCATCATAGAGTTTGGATGTCTCTGGAATAGGATGAGCTGCTAAGAAATCCGCCAGTGCTTGACCTTTGACAGACTTTTGAGGAATATATACCATGTCATATTGGGCTAGCAGAATGGCCCATGTAGCCAGCTGGGAATTAAGTGTGCTAGGCTTCTTCATCAGTACCCAAAGGGGATTAACTCGGGATATGACATAAATAGTTTGGCCAATGATGTAATTCTGAGTCTTCTGAACAGCAAACATAAGAGCTAGGCATTCCTTTTCGACCGGACTATAACGGTGTTCAGCACCAATCATAGTACGACTGAGATAATAGATAGCTTGTTCGTGGCCTTCTTTGTTCTTTTGGGCAAGTAAAGTACCCAATGAATGGTCCATAGCACGGACATACATTAAGAATGGTATGCCAGAGATTGGTGGCACCAAGACTGGTGGATTCATGAGATATCGCTTTATGTCATCAAATGCTCGTTGACATTCTTCGGTCCAAATGAAAGATACAACCTTCTTCATTAGTTGAGTAAATGGCCTGCAGCGTCCAGACATATTCGAAATGAATCTCCTGATGTACGCAAGTCGACCTTGGAATCCTCATAGCTCTTTTAGGTTGCGTGGAGGACACATCTCTTGAATGGCTTTGATCTTCTCGGGATCCACGTGTATACCCTTAGAGGTAATGACGAAGCCGAGAAATTTGCCACTAGAGACACCCAAGAATGATTTGGTGGGATTCATTTTGAGTTGATGTTGGCGCATGAGGTTGAAGATAGTTCTCAAGTCCTGGATGTGATCTTCCTTTAGACGACTTTTGACAGCAATATCGTCGACGTAGCATTCGACAGTCTTGCGTAGATGATCTCGAAAGATGGTACTCATAGCTCGTTGGTAAGTTGCACCATCGTTCTTGAGACCAAATGGCATTACAGTATAGCAGTAGACTCCGCGAGGAGTGCGGAAAGAAGTGTGTTTTTCATCTTCAGGATTCATCCGAATCTGATTGTATCCGGAGAATCCGTCCATGAAAGATATTCTTTCGAACCCACAGGTGTTGTCAATCATGACGTCCGTAATGGGGAGAGGAAATTCATCTTTTGGACATGCTTCATTAAGATCCCGAAAGTCGATGCAGTCTCGAACTTTTCCGGTTTTCTTCAGAACTGGGACGACATTGGCTACCCAATCAGGATGCTGCTCTTCTCGAATAAAGCCACAAGCTATGAGCTTCTTGACTTCATCATCGATTGCGTCCATCATTTCTGGCTTGAAGTGCCGTTGTTGTTGTTTGACCGGTTTTGCATTTGGCAGAATGTTCAATTTGTGAGTAGCAACTTTGGGATCTAGACCTGGCATGTCTTCATAGCTCCAGGCAAAGACGTCAATATATTCTTGAATAAGAAGAATTAATTCCTGCTTATCTGCCTCTGGAAGGTTCTTGCTGATGAATATTGGACGAGGTGACCCGCTCTCTCCTACATCAATTTGAACTAATTGATCTTCGGTAGGAGGTTCTCTTTGTTCGAATCAGAGTTCCCATTGGGTATCCATTCGTTGAGCCCAAGGATCTGTTTCAGGAATTTCTTCAACATCTTCGTCATAACCTTCTGGAAGTTCGACGGAGACTATGTTAGAAGATACAGTCAATCGATGAACTTGACCGATGCTGGTGTCAGAATCCCATGATCTGGAATTAGAAGAGTTAGAGCGCTCCTCGCTATCGGATTCAGAGGCTGCTGGGGATAATATTGGAGGTGAAGAATATCTGAGACCTCTTTTGGTCCTGCTATAATACATCTTTGACTTTCCTTTCGGTACGGCCGTACGGATAGGAGTTCTTCTACCCTTACCGTAGTTGAGGCCACTCTTGAAGTCATAACCCATCTTTCGGATGATGTCTTTTGATTGTTGACTGTAACGACGGAGTTGAAGATGCCCCGTATCATTACTTTTGCTATCATCCGTATAGCTGAATTGTTGTTCCGGTCCTTTACTAAAAAGTATTGGACTCTCGCCTTTCTTACGAGCGGGAACAATACGATATGAATCATTTGGGTGTTCAAGTAAGACTTCTGTTTGAAGAGATTGCACAACTCCCATTGTAAATGATTGAAAGCTATCTAACATATCCAAATAGCACTTAGCATGATAAATGACATCAGTATACTGGAAAGTAGATCTTTTTCATTGATTTGTACATTTGTATTTACAGCATGACCTTTAGCCTTAGCAGGCTTGGTCAGATTGATTACAAGAGGGGAAGAAGAAGAATGTGAAGGAAGATTGGCTTTGTTACGACGGAGGTCGATAACAAGCGGCTCAAAGGAGGTGAGCTTTCTTTTATCCTTGTTATGAGATAAATCTATAACAAGTGGCTCAGAAGAGGTGAGCTGCCTTTTTTTCTTGTTACGACGTAAGTCTATAACAAGTAGCTCAGAAAAGGTGAGCTCCCTTTGATCCTGATCATCATCAGTTGGTTGCTTCTGGACTGGCAAGTGAATAGCCAGTGGCTTGAAGGACTGAGGACGAGAAACACGCCCTTTGACAGGTATGATAAGGGTGTCATTAGGCACTGCTTCTTGTTCTTCTTCAGTGTCCAGAGACAGCACTACCTTCATGAACTCATCTTTGTACATACGAGCATCGTTGCAGTATGCTTCGACGCCTTTGAAAGGATAGAGATCAGCAACCTCCTTTTGCACCTCTCCATTGTCATCGACATATTTGAAACATTGATGGAGAGTCGAAGGAACAATGTTATGTTCGTGCAGAAATGGTCTTCCCAACAAAGCATTGTAAGAACAACCATGATTGTCAATGATATAGAAGGTCACCTTTGTGCGAAGATTGCCTATTTGGAGTTTTAAGCGAATCTTGCCCAGAGGCTCACTCCTTCCCTGATTGAACCCAAGGATGGTGGTGATTGTACTGGAAAGACTATGCACTGGGATCTTCAATGCATCTAACATTGTCTTCGGCATGATGCTGAGAGCAGACCCCGGATCTATCAGAATACGATCGACTTTCATCGAGTCGACATATCCTGTATAGTAGAGAGGACGGTCATGCCTATTATCTTCCATCAGCATGTCATCCTGTGTGAAAGTTATGTTTAGAATTAACTCCAACACACTATGACAATGAAGGCAAGAAACTGGCTCTGCTTTCGGTTTCTTCAGAAGAGCTAGATAGGTTTCTGCATGCATGAGAGCCTCACTCAGAGTTTCTCGAGTCTCTTTGGAGAGACGCAAGAGCTCGAAGATTGACAACCGGGCCGGTGTATTGGCTAACTGAGCCAAAATATCAAAGTTGTAAGGCTTCTCAAGTCCGGAAGGAGATGACTTCTTCAAAGGTTTGTCGAAGCGGACTTGTTGTTTGCCTTTGTCAGCTACCATCGGCTTGGGAGGAGTGGGTTCTACAACCGGTGAGGAAGCAGAAGGGATGCCCTCAGTAGAAGTAGGCTGCACTGGAGCAGGCTCAGAAGAAGAAGCAGGATTCTCTTGAGCTTCGGGGTAATCCTTTAGATAGGCTTTCCCTGATCTGGTGCCCAGCAGGATTTCCTCGTCAACTATGGGGTCAAAAGACACCATATTGCAAGTCTTTGTCTTGCCCTTGGAGCGGTCTTTCTTCTTAGAGGAAGAGGGAAGTTCGAACTCCGAGGCAAGATCCGGATGAATCCACATAATCTCGCCATTGTCAAGAGACAAGGGGACGAGACCTTCACTTCGTAGAGGAGGAAGATTCTCGATCTCAAGAGTAGCTTTGGGGATAGGGATGACACCATGCTGTACCATCTGCGGAGGGAAGTCACCGAACTGAACTGAGACCATGTTTGCGGTAACAGTCTTCTCGTCTTGTTGCAGAGTGACAACACCAGCGTTGACCAGCTCCTGAATTTTGCCTTTGAGCACATAACATGCTCGAGTGGGATGCCCAATGAACCTGTGATAGACACAGTACTTAGGATGATCAGTCTTACCGACCTCATCAAGCTTCTTCGGATCTGGAAGCTGGAGCTTATTGCTTTTGATCAAGCAATCAAAGATGCTCACTGTGTCATTCTCGTCAAAAGAATACTCTACTTTTGGACGAGGTTCCCTTGGTGGAGGTGCTGAAGGAGTAGAAGTGGACGTAGGGGGAGCTACGTTGACCGCCAGAGATTCTTTGTTCTTATTCGTCAAGTTGATATTCAAAGTTTTTTTCCCTCGCGGTTGTTCTGGCGATTACCACCACCCGATGTCTGGTGTTCATCCTGGTCAGGATTAGACATTTGTACTCCTAGTTGCTTGAATTTGTCAGCGCTAACTTCAGCTGCTTTAGCGTTGATAATGAAGGATGGCCAATCTTGGAATTGTGTAGACCCCGTCCACATGCTGATGATAGGCAAAAGATTTGCCTTGCAGGTGTCTATGGTGACAGCGGCCGGAGT
Organism: Iris pallida; assembly: GCA_029216955.1. Lineage (NCBI taxonomy): Eukaryota > Viridiplantae > Streptophyta > Magnoliopsida > Asparagales > Iridaceae > Iris > Iris pallida. The sequence goes on from JANAVB010021798.1 coordinate 22,006,392, forward strand.
CCCAGGAGGTATTTTTAAAGCTTTCCGGCGGAACCTTTCAATGAAACTCTCAGCAGTTTCATTGTGTCTTTGTTTGATTTTATTGAGGGCTGACATGGTCATGTCGTTGATCCTCTCATAAAATTGTTCCAAGAAGATTTGTTTCAGACCTGAGAAGGAGATGATACAACCATCGGGCAAGCTTCTATACCAATCGTATGCTACGCCGGCTAAACAGCCAACGAATACTCTGGTAAGAAGAGCGTCATTTGGTTGAAGTTGAACAGTCATAACCTCAAAGTGGTTAATGAACTGACTGGAAGAAGTGCTGCCATCAAACAGCGAGATTGTTGGAATCTTGTACTTCGGAGGAAATGGGACTTCCTTCCATTCAACTGGGTAGGGTTGTTTGATCCCCAATCTCTCTAAGTTGTCTTTCTCTTTGAAGGCCTCGAACAGAGTGCGCAGGAGTTTAACAGTTTCATTGGCATCCTCCACTGATGTAGAAGGAGCAAGCTGAATCAGAGTGTTAGGGGAAGGAACAGCGTGGTAAGCACTACCCCCAGCACCTGATTGACTGGGTGTAGGTTGAATCTGTACATGAGGTAGTTGAGGAGATGCTACCCCCAGCCCTGTATTGACAGGCACCGACGATGCTATGATTTCAGGATTTGCAGCAGGTACGGTCGGTGGTACTGTATGTTGGACTACGATGATAGAATGCATACTTGCAACCATTTTGGCCATGGTTTTCAACTTGTCTTCTAGCGCAGCTATTCGTTGTTCATGACTAGCTGAACTGGAAGCATCAGGGTCTTCAGTGACAACATAAGATGTCACTTCTCTAGGTACAGTGGAGGACACTGTCTGTTCTGAACTTTCGATGTATGCATCGTAGTCGGAGAAAGAATCATCTCCTGAGTGAGAAGGAGGGAGATGACCGGAAAGATCTTGAAGAAGATTCCTTTGACCGATGTTGTCTCGGCTTCGGGATCGGGTATGTTGGAATACTCCGTCAGAAGATTCTTGGAGTAGATCCAAATACCGCTGGCTTGGCTTGCGAGGCTTGCCGTGCTTGGAGCACTTCCTACCCCCAGTGTCTCTGGAAGTCATGTTGACAGAAGCGTACAAAACTTCGTCTTCATCTTCTGACATAGGTTCAGAGTTTATAAAGTTCAGACGATCGAAGACAGATCGTCTTGTTGTCTGACAACAACACTTGATGACAACTTTGTGATTACAATGGTGTCCAAGTGGTTGCACTGGAGGTGATGAGATGTTGTCCCGTTTTTGTTTAAGGTGTTCTTGGAGATCGGGAATAACAACGGGACGAGAAGAAGTTCGAGGGATGTGTTCTTTGACAATATTCGTAACATGGTTCCGGTTCTTCAAATGTTTTGTCCTTTGATTGTACAGAGAAGTACTCATTTCATTGGCATAGGTGTCCGGATTTTTGATCCTGGAAGTTTGCTTTTGATGCTGGTTGGTCTTCGGCATTGGTTGTTTGCGTTTCACTGAAGTTGGTCTATTGAGATAAGTTCTTAGATCAGCAAACTCACCCCCAGGGGTTTCTGTCTGAGACACCAGCAATTTTCCCTGTTTTGAACGAGATATCTTGAGAGTTGGGAGATCTTAGAATTCTGCTACCGGAGTAGACAGAATACCTCTCTGATCAATACACTTTCCTTTGGCAATGAGGGAAGAAGAACCCTTATTGGAAAGAGTTCTTGTACTGATTGGTGCCGAGGCACGTTCAGATTGATCTTCTACGGTAAAAACCGAGGAAGACTGAGAAAAGACCAAAGGGCCTTTTCCTTTGTTTTGTGAAGAAGGGTTAGCTAAAGAGTGTTTCCCTCTGTTGTCTTCCAAGTCGTGGGACGAGCAAGTTTGAGAAAAGACCAGCGGGCCTTTTCCTTTGTTCTGGGGAGGAGGAGGAATAGCCAAAAGACTACCCCCAGTGGATTGCGCAGGAGCAACAGGGTGTTTGAGAAGAGGAGCAGAGCTTTTCTCCTTGCTGTGGGAAGATGAGAGATTAGCCAAAGGGCTGTCTCTCTTAGACTGCGCTGGCGCAGTTTGCACAGGGATTGAAGTGGCTGTTGGCGCACTGGCAGGTTGCGCATGAGGAGCTTTGATAGAAGGTCTTCTGGCCACAGTCTCAACAGCTTGCGCATCAGGAGTCTTGATGCCAGAGTGCTTGAGTTGTACTCTGGTTGCTGGAGTGGTGGATTGCGCAGGCAGAGTTGCAGCCAACTGCGCCAAAGGAATAGGAGTCTTGCACTTTGACAGAGCAGCATAGGAAGTGGTTTGTGTACTGTCAAGGGGAGCAGCATACTGTGCATGGGCAGTAACAGCAGACTGCGCAGCAGTCTTATCAACAGAGATAGTGGACTGCGCAGCAGGCTGAGCAGCAGAGGCAGTAGACTGCATAATAGTCTTGGGAACCCATACTGGGTGAACTTTGCTCGTAGCAGAAGTTGCTGCAGTGCGAGGGGTGGTCCTAGAGTTGATCATCGCCTCGTAGGCCGTCTAGTTGACCTTTACAACCAGTGTCTTCTGCGTCTTTCCGATAGACGCAACGTCACATTGAGTTGTCACTTCCTCGTCGGAGGAGAAAGTCGTTCCCAGCAGAGTCGTCATTTTGTTTGCAAAAACAAAAATTGATCTTTATTTCAACAAACTTTGTAAGAAGATAACAAGAATTCTGGGAAAGTACAACTATAGGAATCCGATCTGAATGACGATCGCTTTATCCCTTGGACGATGTGAACTTTGAAGACGGTAGCCTCTGAAGATTGCAGCAGCACTTTGGCAAAAACTCCTGATCTCTGGTGATGATTTCTGATGTATATCTGATCCCCCCAGGAAGGACTTGAAACTCTATTTATAGAGTTCTAGAAATAACTACTTTTTAGTTATTCTGGATTGCGCAAGATGGATTGCGCATGCATTGGACCGCGCAGACATCAGACTGCGCTGGCAGTTATTTGATCGTAGGCCAATTGTATTGGACACATGGCATTATTTGATTAAAATGCGCATGATCGTGTACAGACGGTTACCACATGGTGAGTAATTGATGGCATGAAGGCCACGTGTATTTTGTCAGTTGTCTTGATGGAGTGCGCCATCTGAATTGCGCTGGCTTCAAATTGCGCTGGGACGGACCGCACTGCAGAGAGTCTGGCCGATTGTGCTGCATGTACAGCTGTCCTCGAGCGCTGTGCTGTACGATAAACGAACAGTTTCCTGGTTCTCCGTGCTGTCAGTTGTCAGAAGATCTGATTCTCTGTCAGGTAATGATGACGGGGCCACGTCAGCTTGCGCACTTGGATGAGTGCACAGTTCAGCATGCGCAATCGAGTTGTTGCGCAATCTGTCTTTTGCGCAGTTCACTTAAAGGATGCCCAATTTGATTTTCATGACTTCTTTGATGGGTGCAACTTGATTTTTAGGACCTACAGCCACCCCCTGCCATGTGGACATGCATGACATGGGTAGAAGTGGATGGATGGGTCAATGCCTCACTTTCTGCCTCGCTTTCCTGTGGAAATGTTGGCCTAAGAGCTTCTTCTTCTGATGCCTCATACTGGCTACCTCCAGCTACGTCAGTGTCGGTTCCTTGATGGACATCGTCATCCTCGAATGAGGGGTTGTTGTGAATGGTCGGGGTCTGATCACCCCCGGCTTGTATCGTCGCTGGAATTTTCCTCCTTAATCGAGTATTCTGGAATACCCCGATTGGCGAGACTACTGCTTTGCTTTTCTTCGGTCGATTTTTCGATGGACCAGCCGAGGTCGGGGAGTTGGTGGTATTTTTTTCTCCCAAATGCATGGAAGTTGGAGATGACATGGCACGAGGCGATTGGAGGTTATGTCTCGTCGTTGATTGGCACTCTTTTTTCGAGGCGATGTCGGATAGGTGCAGCTGGTTGCAGTCGCTGGAATATAGACCGTCTTAGTGGTACAGCCGTTGTTTTGCATCAGCAGCAATTGATGGTGACCATAGCACAAGTATGCCCTGCGAGGGGCATATCATGCATGGGGGTCATCTCTTCCGATCTACGTCTGTGAGTGATCACATTGCGTAGATCATGTGAGGAGAGTTTCACATTTGCACTCCCTCCGGGCGTATGGCAGGGCCAAGCACTGGGGTGATTATATGAATGTTGCGCCCCCTGATCTGGTTCCAATGCATGAAATGCGCCAAGATCATTGGTGGGAGAACAACATGTAATACGACTTGAATCCACTTCATGCGTGCAGCCAACGTAGACGCATGGGTTCGAAGTTGTAAGATTTGCCCCACCCAACTTGGTTCCATGCACAGGAGATGCACCCAAGTGGGAAGGGAACTGCGAGAGTTGACTCGTTGTTGTGCCAAAGCACCCGCGTCAACTCTGTACAGCTTACCATCAGTTGTACGCATGACTTTCAGCGCATATTTCTGGTTTGCTGCTGGCATAGCATGTTTGGAACGCATGGCCCGTGCTGCCTTGGACTTCTTTGTACTAGCCGGTAAAGACGTATAGTACTCAGAATCCAATTCTTCCTCGCCACGACAGCTGTCACGCCCCAGAAACAGAATACTGGAGAACGGAGACAGACATAGCCAGCTACGTATAATGAAATGGAATCAACCTCACTATACGGTCATGGCTGTCTAGATATATAAGGGTTTATCTACAATCCATCAGTCTCTTATGGTCAATGACAAGCCTAGTGTCTCAATCACAAGCAAATAAATAAATGTTACAAGATATAAGATCACCAAATATACAATAGTAAGGCGTCCCCAATATTACATATTCAGCTGATCATGAAGCTAGTCGTTACAAAACGTGAGGACTAGCAAGAGTTTAGTCATACATGATCAATCCTAGGTTGCCAATCATGTTACAGCCCGTAGGCAGACAATAAGTAAAAATTTACACGAGCTAACACTTGTTCGGCGGCTAAATGCCTCAAAAGAATAATTTTACAATAGAGTGGGAGAGCCAAAATAAACCCACTCGTTGCCAGGATTCCTTCTAGTGCTCACCATCTGGCTGAAAAGTCGGTAGATCCCCTGGGGTTGCTCCGGAATCTGGCCATACAAAACCAGCTGGGTCAGATCCCAGAAAGAGCAAGTGCCACAAAGGAGGCTTCACTTAGGAACTAAAACCAGCAATTAGCACAAACATAATATAAAATAAAAGACAGTAATTAAGGGAAGCATGACAGGTGATATACGATGAGATAACCATGGGACTATCCAAATAACTAGGTTACAACCCGTAAATCAAACAAGGACCGGGGTTGTAACCCTTCGTCTGAACAGAACTTGGTTTCTCCCACTATTTATCGGCAAGATAAATATGAGAAATCAGGTTAAGTAACAATCTTGTACAAGATCAAGACAAGACTAGACTGATTGAACTCCATCCAACAATCACGGCCAAGCAATAAGTACGGCTTGATACTTTAACTAACTAGGGTTATCACAGGCCTAGCAAGATGCAAAGAGATTTCCAAGTCCAGTTACCCGCCTGCTGCTACCTGAGTGACCCCAGCAAAAGAAAAACAAGTATAGCAGACATATTGTAGTGAGATACATGTGTCCTAAAGAGATGTCCCACTCGACGACATGCTGGAAATATGCTCATCATGACAGATAGCTCCAAGTCCCATGTATATATATTATATAAGGCCGGGGTCAAAGGGGCAGCAGGTAACTGGGAAAGTCTCTTCATGAACTACTTGATCAATCTAGTCATTAATCCTAGCCATATTCAGTATGAATCCCTGACCGTAGGAAACCAGGGATTCATGTCCTAGACATGATGCAAGACAATATTGGTTTACTTGTACAAACACAATTACCCACGGTGTCCAGGCCATTTATCTTTGTCAAGTCATGCTAGCCGTCGCAACAGCCTTCGAGATATATCATGTCAGGTTTATCATGTCAAGAGTACGCCACATCGGGCCACTATCAAGAATTATCATGTCAAGTTATCATGTCAAAATATCATGTCAAGTTTGTCAGGTCAAGTAATCATGTCAGTAGTGCACCATGGCGGGTCACTATCAAGTCGTATCATTTATCAATGAGGGAAAAAAACTTGTGCAATTAAATAATAATATATATAATATATATAATCTTGAAGCCAAGGAGAAACTCTACAACCTTCATGTTAGGAGTGGAAAGAAATTATGACCACAATTCAGACAAATAAAAAATTTAAACAATCAAAGTGGATCCCATACGGCCCAAAAGTGGAAGAACATACATACGGCCAAGGAGAGTAGGAGGCCACCCATGCGGCCAGCCAAAGCTTATGCGGCCAGAAAATAACTGAAGGGGGCCATGCGGCTTGCAAGAAATATTCATGCAACCAGAAAAGACAAGAAGAGAGGAACCCGCAATTAAATGCAAGCTTCCACTCAAGCAAAAGAAAAGGGACACGTGGCCACTCAAACAATGCATGCGTCCAAGAATTATTGGTCATGCACATATTATATGTATGTGGCCATACGGCCAAGAATTATTATATAAGGCCATGCGGCCAATTAGTGAATGGCCATGCGGCCATATGCTTCTCATGCGGCTCACTTGATAGCTAAGCATGCAAATGCAAAGCATATAAAATATTAAAATATGCTTACATGACAAGGCATATGCGGCTCACTTAAGGAAATGTCATGCGGCACATTTACGTGCTTGCAATTTGCAGGCAACATGCTAGTGTATATGCGGCTCTGTGGTTGCATGTAAATGCAAGCAAGACTAATATAATGCTATTAATAAATGCCATTCCTATGTAGCCATGCGGCTAACTTGTTAGTATAATACTTTCTATGCATGCAAAGCATGCAACTAAAGCATGCCATGCATGCATGTCCATTTCTTATTTAAATGCATGCGGCCCATGTTTGTTCCATGCGGCTGATGCCAAAGTACATTCATTAACTCCTGTACCATCTAATCAAATACATTAAGGAAAAGTATTAAAGAATGCATAAAGTGATGTATTAATGAATGCATTTAAAGTAATGCACCAGAGAACTCTTATGCGGTTAGGTTTTAGGAAAGGTATTAAAGAATTGCATTCTTGAATGCATTAAGAATTGCATTAAATGGATGCATCTGAGAATTCCTATGCGGCTAGGTTTTAGGAAAGGTATATAATAATCAAATACATTAAAGGATGAGAATGCATTAGCAATTGTATTAATAGATGTATTGAAGAAGACATGCGGCTGAGGTACTTTCTTAATGCATCAAGTATTTTCAAGTCCTTCATGCGGCTGATGCACATTGTTTTAAAGAATGCATGCGGCTGGATGTTAGTGGATGTAGTAACCAATGTATTAAATATGATGCCTTATGCGGCTAGAAACTCAATTACATGCAAAACGCACACTGCACGGGGCACTCAAATGTTAAGCTTGACACCATTACTATGCTTGCTATGAAGTGCCATCATGACAGCAAATAAATAATGTTGCCATGTCCATGCGGCTAAGCAAGACTCCTGCGGCCAAACAATTGCAAGCCAGCAACAATTTGTTGCCAACTGAGAAGAAGTTCATGGAAATACCATGGCTTCTCCACACCACCCAATTTCCTACAGGTGTCCAAATTTGGACTTCCATAGGTCAAAATGGGGTAGAACAAAATTTTCTACAACATGGAACCATCAACTAACGAAAATATGCAAGTCTGATAGATCAAAATTCATGAGAACCGAAAATACCACAAAACTAGATCTACAATAAATTAACCACAGAAATGAAAAGTGCTAAGTACTAAAGTGGGTTAGAAACACATGAGGAAGAAAATGGAACAATAAAAATGGAGTTCTTCCATGAAGCAAGATGCACTTGCCTAAGCTCTCTCTCTCTCTTCTGGTAGGTGAAGAAGAAATGAGTAATAAGTAATAATGGAAGAGAGTGAGTGGGATTGACATTTATGGTGGGAGTGGTGGTAGGTGGGAGTGGTTCGGTTCACATAAAAATCAAGCAAAACCGAACCAAGCCAAACAAATCGAACCGAACCAAGATAAACCAATGAATGAAATGCCAAAATAAATCAAGCAGGGAGACATACAATACGGGTCGAAATACGTACACGTATTCCAAATACGTAATACGAGATATGGGCATTACAACTCTACCCACCTTAAAAGAATTCCGTCTTCAGAATTTAATCAAGTGGCTAGAGATGCAAGGACAAGCTATACTAAGCAATAAATCAAACAATCAATCATGTAAGCAAGGAATTTGAAGGCATGGGGAAGAGGGAAGATATCCTGCTAGAAACCTCTCTGTCGGTTCTGAATCTGAGCTTGGACCAGGGCATACTGCTGGGGTCTCTGCTACTGGAAGACTTGTGCCTGAGGCAGCAATGGCCTCGGAGGCTGGTACTGCTGTTGCTGCTGCACTGGTGCCGGTCCCCTTACCGAGGGAATAGTCTGGGCCGATGAAGAGGAACCGGCTTATTCGGACAGAACCCTATCTTGTCGTCCGGGGTTCCACAAGCCAAACACAATCTTTGTGCTCTGCGACACTCCGAAACAACGTGTCCTGGATTCCCACAATGTGTGCAGCCCATTGTGGAAGACTACTTCTGCTTCTGTTGCTGAGGGGACGTGACCGACGTCACTGAGGCCGCCTGCCTTGGAGTTCTAATTGTCAAAGCCCTGACTGTCAGGGCTGGTGCTGTCGACTGGGTCATCTGGCCGTGAGATCGCTTCCGACCTCCGGTCCTGTCAACGATCCTGTGGGAGGTATACTCATGCCTCCTAGCTGCTCTCAATACTGCATCGAAAGTTTGATGATCAAACTGCTCCACTGCCAAAAGAATCTCTAGGTGGAGTCCCTGCTGGAATTGCTGGGCTCTATCATACTCGGTTGTCACCAAAGTGGGAGCAAACCGACTAAGCCTGGAAAACTCGGCCGCATATCCATCGACCGTCCTGCCCATCTGTTTTAGATTGGTGAACTTGGTCTGTAGATCATACCGAGCCACAGCATCGAAGTACTTGGTCTAGAATCTCTCACGAAATACTGCCCAAGCAATAGGTGCCACTGATCCCACGGCCTGTGCCGCCCACCAGCTGCGGGCAAGATCCAGTAACTGTAGGCGCACTACGGCCACCTTCTCGTCCTCGGGCATCTTCGTTGCCTCTAGAATCACTTTTGTGTCCTGAAGCCAAGCATCTGCGGCAAAAGCATCTTCGCTACCATCGAAGAATGGAGGGTTCAGACGCTTGAAACTGTTGGCTGTACTGTTCCCATGACGACCACCTCTGTTCAGAGCATCTTCCATTGCCTGGTGCAAGGCATCTTCTCTACGATCCTGGGAAGCTAACAAGGTCCTGATGAGACCCACCAAAGTACCATCATCGGGCTCTGCAGGCTGGACGGGCTGAACTGGTGGCTCGGGATCCCCGGTAGGCATGACTCGGGAGGCTGCTCCTGAGTGCTGGGCCTGATCTTCTGGTTGCTGCTGGTCCACGAGAGGATCTCCGCCTTACTGATCAGCAGGTCCAGGTACAATGTCACTGAAGAAGACGACATAGAGAACAATAAGGAAGGACCCTGACAGATCAACGATTACAAGCATGTGATCAGGATAAGAATTTCATGAATTCAGAGAGTACGAGCAGAGATCAAGGGCGAGTACTGATTGAGATATCTATTCGGTAAACCCTCACATATCTTGATTTACAAGACCTGCATGGGCCACCACTTAAACCATGTCACGCTCCAGAACCAGAATACTGGAGAGCGGGGGCAGACATAGCCAGCTACGTATAATGAAATGGAATCCACCTCACTATACGGTTATGGCTGTCTAGATATATGAGGGTTTATCTACAATCCATCAGTCTCTTATGGTCAATGACAAGCCTAGTGTCTCAATCACAAGCAAATAAATAAATGCTACAAGATATAAGATCATCAAATATACAATAGTAAGGCGTCTCCAACATTACATATTCAGCTGATCATGAATCTAGTCGTTATAAAATGTGAGGACTAGCAAGAGTTTAGTCATACATGATCAACCCTAGGTTGCCAATCATGTTACAGCCCGTAGGCAGACAATAAGTAAAAATGTACACGAGCTAACACTTGTTTGGCGGCTAAACGTCTCAAAAGAATAATTTTATAATAGAGTGGGAGAGCCAAAATAAACCCACTCGTTGCCAGGATTCCTTCTAGTGCTCACCATCTGGCTGGAAAGTCGGTAGATCCCCTGGGGTTGCTCCGAAATCTGGCCATACAAAACCAGCTGGGTCAGATTCCAAAAAGAGCAAGTGCCACAAAGGAGGCTTCACTTAGGAACTAAAACCAGCAACTAGCACAAACATAATATAAAATAAAAGACAGTAATTAAGGAAAGCATGACATGTGATATACGATGAGATAACCATGGGACTATCCAGATAACCAGGTTACAACCCGTAAACTAAACAAGGACCGGGGTTGTAACCCTTCGTCTGAACAGAACTTGGTTTCTCCCACCATTTATCGGCAAGATAAATATAAAAAATCAGATTAAGTAACAATCTTGTACAGGATCAAGACAAGACTAGACTGATTGAACTCCATCCAACAATCACGGCCAAGCAATAAGTACGGCTTGATACTTTAACTAACTAGGATTATCACAGGCCTAGTTACTAGCAAGATGCAAAGAGACTTCCAAGTCCAGTTACCCGCCTGCTGCTACCTGAGTGACCCCAGCAAAAGAAAAACAAGTAAAGCAGACACACTGTAGTGAGATACATGTGTCCTAAAGAGATGCCCCACTCGACGGCATACTGGAAATGTGCTCATCATGACAGATAGCTCCAAGTCCCATGTATATATATTATATAAGGCCGGGGTCAAAGGGGCAGCAGGTAACTGGAAAAGTCTCTTCATGAACTACTTGATCAATCCAGTCATTAATCCTAGCCATATTCAGTATGAATCCCTGACCGTGGGAAACCAGGGATTCATGTCCTAGACATGATGCAAGACAATATTGGTTTACTTGTACAAACACAATCACCCACGGTGTCCAGGCCATTTATCCTTGTCAAGTCATGCTAGCCGTCGCAATAGCCTTCGAGATATATCATGTCAGGTTTATCATGTCAAGAGTGCGCCACATCGGGCTACTATCAAGAATTATTATGTCAAGTTATCATGTCAAAATATCATGTCAAGTTTGTCAGGTCAAGTTATCTTGTCAGAAGTGCACCATGGCGGGTCACTATCAAGTCGTATCATTTATCAAGGAGGGAGAAAAATTTGCACAATTAAATAATAATATATATATAATCTTGAAGCCAAGGAGAAACTCTACAACCTTCATGTTGGGAGTGGGAAGAAATTATGACCACAATTCAGACAAATAAAAAATTTAAACAATCAAAGTGGATCCCATGCGGCCCAAAAGTGAGAGAACATACATACGGCCAAGGAGAGTGGGAGGCCACCCATGCGGCCAGCCAAAGCTTATGCGGCCAAAAAATAACTGAAGGGGGCCATGCGGCTTACAAGAAATATTCATGCAACCAGAAAAGACAAGGAGAGAGGAACCCGCAATTAAATGCAAGCTTCCACTCAAGCAAAAGAAATGGGACACGTGGCCACTCAAACAATGCATGCGGCCAAGAATTATTGGTCATGCACATATTATATGTATGTGGCCATGCGGCCAAGAATTATTATATAAGGCCATGCTGCCAATTAGTGAATGGCCATGTGGCCATATGCTTCTCATGCGGCTCACTTGATAGCTAAGCATGCAAATGCAAAGCATATAAAATATTAAAATATGCTTACATGATAAGGCATATGCGGCTCACTTAAGGAAATGTCATGCGGCATATTTACGTGCTTGCAATTTGCAGGCAACATGCTAGTGTATATGCGGCTTTGTGGTTGCATGTAAATGCAAGCAAGACTAACATAATGCTATTAATAAATGCCATTCCAATGTAGCCATGCAGCTAACTTGTTAGTATAATACTTTCTATGCATGCAAAGCATGCAATTAAAGCATGCCATGCATGCATGTCCATTTCTTATTTAAATGCATGCGGCCCATGTTTGTTCCATGCAGCTGATGCCAAAGTGCATTCATTAACTCCTGTACCATCTAATCAAATACATTAAAGAAAAGTTTTAAAGAATGCATAAAGAGATGTATTAATGAATGCATTTAAAGTAATGCTGTCACTCCCCAATCCTGGAATACGTATTTTAATATGTAAACCGATAAATTGTATTTATCTTGTATTTATACTATATTTATTATGCAGTATTTCTTCATGCATTTTCCAAAAATATTCGACAAAATATTATTTCCTAATTTATTTTCTGCATTTGGGCCTACAGTTTTGGCTCATTTGGGTAACCCATTCTTGGTTCACTAATGGTTCATCATGAACCCTTTGGTTTATCATGAACCCATGGGTCCAAGATCTTTATATATACTCATCTCATTCTCTCTCCTCTCATTTACTTCCTCCACCAACCAAATATTTCCTCCATCAACCAAGGCAAGTACCAACTTGCTCAAGAGATGGATCCATAATTTTGTCAATGATTTTTTACAAAACTATTTGCCAAAACATGTTCTTCTCCTCAATCTATACTAGTTTAGAACTTGGAAATTTCCATTTTGAAGCTTTGATTTTTGTAGATCTAGATTTTAATCATTTTCGGATTTTGCATGGTTTGATCTACTTTAGTTGGATTTTATGGGTTTTTGATGCTTCCATGTGGAAGAGCATTCAGTTTCACCCAAGTTGGAACCTTAGAAATCTGGATTTGGAGTTTGGATGGCCAAGTTAGGATGCTTTGAAGTTTGGGTTCAGCCATGGTGTTCTTGCTGGTTGGAGAAGACAGTGAACAGTGTGCTCCTGTTTGAGCACGCTTCATGTTGGAAGCGTGTCTCTCCTTGAGCTTGCGGGACTTTTCACGCAGCTCTCTCCTTGAGCTTGCGTGACTTTTCACGCAGCTCTCTCCCTGAGCTTGCGTGACTTTTTACGCAGCTCTCTCCCTGAGCTTGCGTGACTTTTCACGCAGCTCTTCCCTTGAGTCTGCGTGACTTTTCACGCAGCTCTTCCCTTGAGTCTGCGTGACTTTTCACGCACGCTGCCTTGAGTGAGCCTGAGTAAGCCTGCGTGACTTTTCACCCCTTGAGCGTGCGTGCTTTTGTGCGTACGCTTTTGATATTTTATTAGATATTATATGCCCATTTTATATCCTTACGCCTTTTGTCCCGAGCATGATATGAGCACTAATGTGACCCCGGAGAACAAAGTGTTCCTTCCTGATACATGTACCTGAATGTCCCAGTTCTTGTTCATGCTCGACAAATGACTCGTAACTCCACGTGGCGTATTTGCAATGATGCATTACACTAAGGAGGGTAGAACATGTCGATATACTGATTGACATGGATCCTCTTTGGGGTACTCGTACTAAAGTACGACTTTAGAAGGATAATCATGCAGGCCACAGCATGTGAGTCCAAGATTTCACCTAGGGTTAAACTAGGCAACTAAACATACTAGATGCATGGGGAGGGCAAAATCCCGAGATCGTGTTACACCAGCCGCCTTGAGATACTGTCTTGACGCGCCGGCTGGTCTCCACGGATACTGTGTCATCTGCAATGAGTGGATGACTGTATCCGATTAATTCCTGCTATATATTATATGTTTTAGCAAGGTGGCCTTACGAGGGACCTGTGCTCAATCATACCTGTCTACGCGAACCCCTGGGTTGGCTAGCCTTGCTGGAAAGATATGATCTGAGGATTTTCTAATAACATGATGCAAGGATAACCTCGTCCCACTAGAAACTCGTAGACTTGATTGGCCGTGAAAACGACTTGCATGTATCATATTTACCTTCCGTGAATAACTGAGGAAAGCGGACTGTCATGGTACGTGATCCAACCCATGTTCTTGTTTGATTGTTGGGTTGGTTATCGTACTATGACAGGCTGTGGACCGAAGTTATGAACGGAAGACTTATTCTGATTGTGGAGTGCTACTTCTGTGAATGACTGAGGAACGTAGTCTATCATGGTACATGATCCAACCCATGTTCTTGTTTGATTGTTGGGTTGGTTATTGTGCTGCGATAGGCTATCGACCGAAGTCACGATCAGGAGATTTTATTGCTTATACCCTTTTAACTTATGTGAATGTTATAGAGTACGACACGTCCCGACTCCATGTGGCACCTTTTGTCCTTGTTTGGTTGTAAGGGTGCCATATGGGTTCGAAGATGTTGCGCTACCCTATAATAGTAGCATAAGTATTACTATTATCAATCATTCTATTAACTGGGTTTTTAATCTTAACTCTTGTGCCCCTTTGGCGGTACTTGCTATTCGGGGCTGACCCCGCTGGTTTTGTTTGGCCAGATCTCGTAGCAGAGCCGGAGGACACGATCTTCCTCCCTGACATCCATGATGCATACTAGGAGCATGGCGGTTCGGGGACTCGAGTGGGTTTCTTCTCCACCACTCCTGCTTATACTTTTGCGGTGTTTAGCTACCGGCACCTGTTAGCCGGATTACTCGATATTTTGTGTCAGTACATAATTGTAATTAAACAGACTGCAGTTGTGTATAATTTTGTACTCCTGACTCTCTGAGATAGCTAAATTATAAAGCTAGTCTCTCATGATCATTTTGATGAAGCGTCGGGGACGCCTTACTGCTTTATCTTTAATGTTCATTTATTTGCTGATGTGATTTGATTGATTGAGACATAGAACTCTGTGGGACCATAGGAGACTTGATTGTAGCATGTACTCCCTAGTCTCTCGACAACCACGATCGTCGTATGACGTTACGTACCTCATATGGAGTAGCTGGCCTAGTCCGTCCCCGTATTTCGGTACTGGGGCGTGACAAATGCATCAGAGAACTCTTATGCGGTTAGGTTTTAGGAAAGGTATTAAAGAATTGCATTCTTGAATGCATTAAGAATTGCATTAAATGGATGCATCTGAGAATTCCTATGCGGCTAGGTTTTAGAAAAGGTATATAATAATCAAACGCATTAAAGAATGAGAATGCATTAACAATTGTATTAATAGATGTATTGAAGAAGGCATGCGGCTGAGGTACTTTCTTAATGCATCAAGTATTTTCAAGTCCTTCATGCGGCTGATGCACATTGTTTTAAAGAATGCATGCGGTTGGATGTTAGTGGATGTAGTAACCAATGTATTAAATATGATGCCTTATGCGGCTAGAAACTCAATTACATGCAAAACGCACACTGCACGGGGCACTCAAATGTTAAGCTTGACACCATTACATGCTTGCTATGAAGTGCCATCATGACAGCAAATAAATAATGTTGCCATGTCCATGCGGCTAAGCAAGACTCCTGCGGCCAAACAATTGCAAGCCAGCAACAATTTGTTGCCAACTGAGAAGAAGTTCATGGAAATACCATGGCTTCTCCACACCACCCAATTTCCCACAGGAGTCTAAATTTGGACTTCCATAGGTCAAAATGGGGTAGAACAAAATTCTCTACAACATGGAACCATCAACTAACGAAAATATGCAAGTCTGATAAATCAAAATTCATGAGAACCGAAAATACCATAAAACTAGATCTACAAGAAATTAACCACAGAAATGAAAAGTGCTAAGTACAAAAGTGGGTTAGAAACACATGAGGAAGAAAATGGAACAATAAAAATAGAGTTCTTCCATGAAGCAAGATGCACTTGCCTAAGCTCTCTCTCTCTCCTGGTAGGTAAAGAGTAAAGATGGAGAAGAAAAAATAAGTAATGAGTAATAATGGAAGAGAGAGAGTGGGATTGATATTTATGGTGGGAGTGGTGGTAGGTGGGAGTGGTTCGGTTCACATAAAAATTAAGCAAAATCGAACCAAGCCAAAAAAACCGAACCGAACCAAGATAAACCAATCAATGAAATGCCAAAATAAATCAAGCAGGAAGACATGCAATACGGGTCGAAATACGTACACGTATTCCAAATACGTAATACGAGATATGGGCATTACAACTGCGAGTAATTCTTTCAAAGACAGAAGTTTTCTCCTGCACATCAGAGGTCATGCACGGGAGACTGGTTGTGCCCTTGTTCCGTCGGCGCATCTTCTTCGACTGAAAAGAAGAAGGTTGAGAACTACAGTCAACACTGCACTTCTCTGGCAGATGTGTTGCACTAGTGGCAACGTCTTGTTTGCTAAGAACATCAGCAGGAAGGGAGGAGTGCGGCGGCACAACCGCTTCATTGGTGGTGCTCGGCACATCGTCTTTGCACACCCAGACTTAACGAGTCTTCTTCGGCTTCGGCAGCCGCTTCGAATGACTCGCACTACCTTCAAAGATGAACTCCTCGTACGCCTGTTGATTGAGGCATACCACAAGCATCTTATGGAAGGAGCCGAGCTTGTTGTCATTAGACTGCGACACGACCTTCTCGTTGGAGGAGAAAGTGGTCCCCAGCAGAGTCGCCAGCTTGTTTGCCATTAAAACAAATTGTTTGGTTGAACTTTGTATTTAATTACAAACATAACAGAGTACAATATAGGATTTCGATGTAATCCTAGGAGTACAATTTTGTTTTTATCTAGGAACCGTGGCGATGGAGCTAGTGGTAATTCTTTGACTTCGTTGACGATCTAACGACGATCTCGAACATTCTGAAAGTCTGGGTTGCTCTGGAACAAGCAGTGACTTACAAAGGATTGGAACTCTTGTAAGTGCTCTGGGTGCTGAAGTGGTTGAAAATGTTCAATAAATGAGGCTTCGAGCTTGGAGAGGTTGAATGAAGAAATGATCATTCTATTTATAGGCAGTAGAATAATCTGCTAATGCACGCATATGCGATGTGTGCGTGGAGAACTTGCACATAGGGACGCCACATGGCTGACTTCATTGGGCACATGGACGATGCGCTAGGGAGCTGGAGCTGAATCTGTTTGAACTGCATTGTTGATCTACGGAGGAGCTGACACATGACAGTTGTTAATATTCAGTTGTTATTGAGATCTTGGATGGTTGGCACCCGTTCGTAGGCAGAACTGAGTCAATGACACGTGGCACATGTTTATGGCTCAAAGATCTCGAATTTGGTATAGGATGATCTGTCTGGATGCGCCTAGGATATGGAATATGAAGAGACTTGGCTCATGACTTTTAGGAGTCAAAATTAAGTTTGGGTGCATGGCTTTTTGAGACACATGGCTGCGAAAGTGCATGCGGGTGATTAGTCGGCCACGTAGCGGAGTATAACCGACAAAAAATGATGAGACTAATGTCGACGGCTCTTCGTTTTCTGTAAAAGCTGTCAATTGTTCAGTCTTCGGGATGCGTAATGATGCATCTGTCACGTAGCATTAAATGCTTGATGGGTGACGAGCTTAGGTGGGCGCATCTGTCCGTTCGTCACTAGGCGCATCGACATGTAGTGCATGATGCTGAAGAGCGCATCTGCTACGTGGCGCATATCCTTTGGTCAGCTTTGTCGAGTCTTTCGAGACTCGAATTGATGATTCTTTGACTTAGCTGAATTTAAGGTGGCAAATTCATCACCATTAGTATAATTTCATCGTACTGACTTCGGAGAAGTTTCCATTTGGCGTATGGGTGTGATTTGCCCTGGTCTATAAATAGCAGTGGTGAGAGAGAATTTGTTCTAATTTCTCTCAATGAAGATGAACTCGACCGATCTTCCTCCTTGGCAAAAGGTTGCACTGTGGGCTGTGGATCTCCTCGTTGAAAGAAGCTTTGATGATGAACTCCTTCAGAAGACTGAGATACACCAGAAGAGCTATGAACACAACAGCTTATGTTCGAACCACTTGGCGGCAGTATTTTTTTTTCTACGAGACGGCGTTGGGTGCCTATTGCATCCAAAGATTGGGGTCGTTGTGCCCCAAC
Organism: Iris pallida; assembly: GCA_029216955.1. Classification (NCBI taxonomy): domain Eukaryota; kingdom Viridiplantae; phylum Streptophyta; class Magnoliopsida; order Asparagales; family Iridaceae; genus Iris; species Iris pallida. The sequence goes on from JANAVB010021798.1 coordinate 22,024,302, forward strand.
TTACGTTATGCTGGAAGAGCCACCGGGTTTGGATTGATTGCCAACCCGCATTCTGCTCAATAAATGCTTCATTGGCCGAAGCACTCATGCGTTCGAGGAAGTGATTTGTTATGATGAGGAGGAATGATGCGTCTGTTCTGAGATGTTAGAGTGATACGCCTAGCTGAGACGTCAGAGTGATGCGCCTAGTTGAGAAGTTAGAGTGATGCACCTAGCTGTAGTTTAGGCTTCTTCTTTGTAGTAGACTTTTTATTGTAACAAAGAGTTTAGACATTTATGTGAAATAACAATCCAATCTTCATATGCCTCTTTACTTTGTTGTCTTATAATATGCCAACATCTGTCTTGGGGCGCAAGGTCCTTTGGGGCGCATAGGAGTTCTGACCGTGAATGCGCCTGCAATTCCATGCTTCTATAATTTGCTATGAACCTTCAGATGTATGCGAGACGTCCTTGTAGGCCTCGAAATTCCCTTGACTTCTTCGAAGGACTCGTGTTAAGAATGGCCTTAGTCTCCTCAGGGTCAACATGGATACCCTTCGAAGTGATGATGAAACTCAAGAATTTGTCGTTGGAAACCCGATGAAAGATTTAGCTGGGTTCATCTTGATCTGATGTGCCCGCATGAGATCGAAGACTGTCCTCATATCTTGCAGGTAATCACCTCGCAGACGGCTTTTGATAGCGATGTCATCAACATAACATTTGACTATCTTACGAAGATGCTTGCAGAATATGGTGCTCATAGCTCGTTGTTATGTCATACTGCATTCTTCAATCCAAAGAGCATCACTGTGTAGCAGTAAACTGCCTTTGGAGTCCTGAACGACGTGTGCTTTTCGTCATCCGGAAACATCTTAATCTGGTTGTAGCCTGAATACCCATCCATGAAGGACATGCGCTCGAAGCCACATGTGATGTCGATCATCACGTCAGTGATCGGAAAAAGGAACTCATCTTTCGGGCAAGCAGAGTTGAGATCCCTGAAGTCGATACAGACTCGGATCTTCCCATTCTTCTTAGTAACGGGAACGATGTTGGCTACCCAGTCTGGATGTTGCTCCTTACGAATAAACCCACTATCTATGAGTTTATCCACTTCTTTTTCAATAGCATCCATGACGTTAGGACGGAAGCGTCGCTGTTGCTGCTTAACAGGCTTGGCATTAGGTAAGATGTTAAGCTTGTGCACTGCGACTTACGGGTCCAAACTCGGCATGTCTTCATAGCTCCAGGCGAAGACGTCGATATATTCCTTGACGAGTTGAACCAAGGATTCACAACTCTCCCTGCTAAGCTTTTGTTGATGAAAATGAGTTTGGATGAGGATTCCTCCCACAAGTCGATTTGCTCGACTTCGTCTTCGGTAGGAGGTTTTCGTTGTTCGAAACGATATTCCCACTGTGCTCCTAAGCGTTGAGCCTAGGATTCCTCTTCGAAGAACCCCAATGTTTGGTCATCATCTTCTTCTTCTGGAGGATGTGCGGATGTTATGTTGACTGACAACACTTTTCTAAAGATCGGACAGATGCTGGTGTCAGAGTCCCAAGTTGAAGTTTCAGATGAATGAGAGTGTATGACCTCTTCAGTTTCTGAGCTCTCTGGGTAATCTCCATGAGAGAAGACATGGTTATGTCTTTCCCGCCAACGTAGAATCGGACAAGAAAGAGACGCTTCAAGTCCTCAAAGGAGGATATACAATTGTCGGAGAGGCTGCAATACCGGTTGTAGGCCACCCCCTTTAGTGCTCCAATAAATAGATTCGCGAGCAAGGCGTCTTCCTTCGGCAAATGCCCCGTCATAGAGTGGAAATAAGTCAAGTATTGACGAGGAGATTCTTTTTCGTCAAATGGTGTCAGTGATTGTGGTTTATACTTGGGAGGATAAACCATATTGTTCCACTCATGAGGGTAGGGTTGCCAAATTCTAAGTTTCTAGCATTCTTTCTATTTGTTTCTTGCCTCCAAATGGTCGCATAGGTCTCTCACCATCTCGAACAGTTCTTCAGTAGAGCTAGGAGCAGGTGATTGAGGCAAGGTACGATGTTCATCTCCTGAGGGAGCTGATGCCCAGGGTAAAGTGTAATGAACCGTCCCTAAAGATACCCGTGAAAGTAGTATATTTGACTCTCCATTAGCTCCTGGGTCGGGACTGGCAGATATAGGAGCCCATGTTGAAGGCTGGGCTGTCAGGTATTTCGAATCTCGAATACGACCCGAGTCAAGGACTGCATGGTAGTGGAAAGGATTTTAAGGCCTTCTTCCAAAGTATCCACGCGGCACACGAGATCTGGAGCCGAAGCATCTCCTTCTTCTTCCTCGCCACCCCCTGTCATGTAGACGTGCATGATATGTGTCGAAATGGATGGAATGGTCGACGCTTCACTTTCAGCCTCGCTTTCTTATGGAAGGGTCGGTATGAGAGCTTCCTCTTCTGACCCCTCGAATTGGCTACCCCCAGCCACGTCGGTATCAGTTTCTTGATAAAGACCCTCATCCTCAAATGAGGGGTTGTTGTGGACAGTCGGGGTTAGATTATCCCCGACTTGCGCCATAGATACAGCCTTCATCCTCAACCGAGTACTCTAAAATATCCCGATCGACAAAATTGTTGCTTTATTTCCTTTTAGTCGGCTCTTGGATGAGCTAGTCGAGGCCGAAGGGTTGGTGGTGTTTGCTTTTCTTTCGAGTGTAGGAGAACTGGAGATGACGGCACAAGGCGATGAAGGGTTCTTCCCCGTCATCGATTGGCACCCTCTTTCTGAGGCAATGTCGGATAGGTGCGGCCGATTGTAGTCGCTGAAATACAAACTGCCTTAGCGGTGCAGCTACCGCTTTGCAACAACAGCAGTTGATGGTGACCGTAGCATAAGTGTACCCCGCGAGGGGCGCATTGTCTATAGAGGTCATATCTTCCGATCTACGTCTCTGAGTGATCATGATATGCAGATCATGTAAAGAGAGTTTAACATTCCTACCCTTCTCGGGTGCATGGCAGAGCCAAGCGTCATGGTGGTCATGTGAGTGTTGTGTCCCCTGATCTAGTTCCAGTGCATGAGATGCGTCCAGATCATTGGTAGGAGAGCAACACATATTGCGGGTCGAACCCACTTTATGGGCACAACTAATATGGGTATATGGGTTCAGAGCCGCAAGGTTTGCCCCATACAGCTTGGTTCTATGCGCGGGAGATGCGCCCAAATGGGAAGTGGACTTCAAGATTTGACTTATTGTGGGTGCCGAAGCTCCTGAGTCAACTCTGTATAGCTTACGATCAGCTGTGCGCATAACTTTCGGTACGCATTTTTGGTTGCTGTTGGCATAGCACGTTGAGGGCGCATAGCTCGTGCTGCCTTACATTTCTTTGTACTAGCCCGTGAAGGAGCATAGTACACAAAATCTAATTTTTCCTCGCCATGATAGCGAGTGATTATGTCAAAGATAGAGTGCTTTCCCTGTGCAGTAGAGTTCATGCACGAAAGAGAGGTTGCATCCTTATTCCATCGATGCATTTTCTTCGACTGGAAAGAAGAAGGTTGGGAGCTGCAGTCAGAACTGTGCTTCCCTAGTAGATGTGCTGCACCAGTAGCAATGTCTTATTTGCTGAGAACGTCAGCAAGAAGGATTGGCTGTGCCGGCGTAGTTCCTTCAGTTGTGGTGCTCGACGCATCGCCTTTACGCACCTAGACTTGGCGAGTCTTCTTCGGCTTCGGCAGCCGCTTCGAAGGACTCGTGCTGCCTTCATAGATGAACTCCTCGTACGCCTGTTGATTGAGGTATACCACCAGTATTTTCTGGGAGGAGCCGAGCTTGCTGTCGTCAGATTGCGATACGACCTTCTCGTTGGAAGAGAAATTGATCTCTAGCAGAGTCGCCAGCTTATTTTCCATTAAAAAAGTATTAAAATAACTTTTATAAATGATCAAACTAAACAGAGTATAATGTAGGATCTCGATGGAATCCTTCTAGTACACTTTTGTTGTTATCTGGGAACCGTAGCGATGGAGAGGTGATTCTTTACTCCGTTGACGATCTGACGACGATTTCGAGCCCTCTGAAGGTCTGAGTTGCTCTGGAAGGTGATGAGTCGAAGCTATTGAAGCTCTTAAAAGTATTGAGAATACTGAAGTGGTTGAAGAGGATTGAATAATGGAATGATCCTTCTATTTATAGATAGCAAAATGATCTGCTTATGCGTGCATATACGATGCGCGTATGGACATTTTGCACGTGGGGATGCCACATGTCTGACTTTATCGGGCACATGGATGATGCACCGAGGAGCTGGAACTGAATATGTTTGAATTGCACCTGTTGGACTGCGGAGGAGCTGACACATGGTAGGTGTTAAGATTTAGTTGTTGCTGAGATCTTGGGTGGTTGGCACCCGTTCGTCGGCAAAACTGAGTAAATGACATATGGCGCGTGTACATTGCTGAAAGATCTTGGATTTATTGTAGGATGATCTGCTTGGATGCGCCTAGGACCTGAAGCATAAAGAGACTTGGCATATGACTTTTGGGGGTCAAATAGCGAGTCTGGATGCATGGCTTTTGAGGCGCATGCAGAGTTCGGTCATATGGCTGTGAAGGCGCATGCGAGTGTTTAGTCGGCCACGTGGCAGAGAACAGTTGTAACAAAAACAAACAAGTAATAATAATGCTGAGGTTGGCGTCTCTTCGATTTCTGAAAAAGTTGTATGTTCGGTCTTCGAGACATATGTTGCTGTCATTTCTGTCACTTAGCATTAAATGCTTGATAGAAGATGTGCTCAGTAGGCACTTCTACTTATACGCCACTAGGCGCGTCAGTCGTGGAGCATCGAGAGCTGAGGGGCGCATCTGTCTGAGGGACGCATTAGCTGGGCGCATCTCCTTCGCTCAACCATGTTGAGCATTTTGAGGCTCAGATAAATGACTTTTGACTTAGCTAATTTTGAGATGGCAGATTCATTGCCATTAATGCTAGGTTCATCGTATTAAGTTCGGGGAGAGCTGCCACTTGGCGCATGGGTTTGGTTGCCCTGGTCTATAAATAGCAACATTTGTGAAGAGAAGTTCGTTCTCATTTCTCATAGTTTCCCATTGAGAATGAACTCAACCGATGCTCCTTCTTGGCAAGATGTTGCACTGCGGGTTGTGGATCTCCTCATTCAAAGAAGCTTTGATCTTGACGATGAATTCCTTCAGAAGACTGAGATGTACCCAGAAAGCTATGGACAGAACAATTCGTGCTTGTGCCCCTTGTCGACAGTGTTCTTCTATAAGACGACGTTGGGTGCCTGTTGCATGTAAAGATCGAGGTCGTCGTGCCTCGACTTTCATTATGCTGGAAGAGCCACCGGGTTTGGATTGATTGCCAACCCACGTTCTGCTCAATAACTGCTTCATTAGTCGAAGCACTCGTGTGTTTTGACGAGGAAGTGATTCGCTCTGATGAGGAGGAATGATGTGCCTATACTGAGACGTCAGAGTGATGCGCCTATGATATAGAGTTTAGACTAGGCTCTTTGTAGTAGACTTTCATTGTAATAAAAGTTATCTGTAAATAGATTTCCATATGAATAGAAATCTTCATGTGCTTTTTATCTTTGTTGTTCTCTGAATGATGCGTTGATATTTTATCTCTTTAGCGCATGATGTTTGGTGCATAGAAAATTTTGGTCCTCTGATGCGCCTGAAATTCCATGCTTCTACACACTGTCAGTGCAAGAAATACTTGTCAACAAGCTTCAAACTGTTTCTTTGCTTAGCATACAGGAGTAGAATGGAAGACGAGTCTCTAACTCCTCGTACAGCTTCTGCCTCACCTGTATCCATCCTTCTTTGTCGGAATAACCATCATGTCTTGCAAGCACATGAAATCCACAATGGCCATCTGTCGGGACATCAACAATAAACCAAATTTATCTGTGAATCTCGGGTTGAAAATTGTCAATATACAAACCCAGTGTATGTCTATCCATGGTATCTTCACTTGGCATGTCCGTTTTCTATTTTTTTCCTTCGAATGGCAAGCTTGCTCTTCTATGATGTACCGGCCACAATACTGACAAACGTTGCAGACTGAGCTTGCTCTAAGGTTTGTTCAACATGCTTAAAGGATGATAGATCTCTCTTAGTTGACTCCATCATTCTCTTATGTGAACTACTCATTCTTGTTTGAGGCCTACCCTTAGGATTGGAAACAACGGACGACTCATACATTCTAGTAGTCATTGGGCATGTAATTTCTTGGATTTTAAGCTCAATGCACTCCCGCTCTGCTCCTATTGAGGCACACCACCTTGTGTGAAGAATTTCACTTGTGGGAAAGAGAACAAATCATCGACACTCTTCACCACGAACATTACATACAATTGCCTCCAACGTTCATCAACAGTACCTACTAGAATATGAATGGATTGACGACGATATTCATTAATCTCATGTGCACAAGGGAAGCCTAGTGTATGTCTATGTACACACCGCAAACCTCGGGATCAAACCCGACAATCTTTGACCTATCAATCTCCTCAAATAGTAATGCCAACGCCTTGTGAGATATCACACGCATTAAAGCATCCAAGATGGCTTCTTTTATATGCTCATGCTTGACAATATTTAAGCTCATCTCAAATGATGCCTTAATTTTGTTCACCGTTCGGTCAACCATTAAATGTATAGCTTCCCAAACCGAGACAAAGTTGACGAGAGATGACCTTAGATGCTGTTTTAATATTGAGTGTGCTAATTCGACACCGTTGGTAGTTGTCATACCATAATGCTTCACCATATTCGCCCATGCTAAGACGAAATGTTCTTTGTGCGGTTCTAGTCATGTATCTTTGATGTAAGAAATGCATGCCGGCTCCCTCGTCTCCCACTTTTTCTTGAACAAGTACCATGCGACATCGTAACTGTCTTTCGTACAGGCTCGCCATACACAATTACAATCATTGAAGAATTCTTCAAAACGGTCCATGTCAAGTTTACCATCCACCTTCACGAACTTCAACTTATATTGGGATTAGATATTACGATTGACATGTCAAGTGCATAGTGGTGTATGCGCTTGAGGAAACACGGTGCGCATAACATTAATTAGGGCATATTCTCTGTCGGTAACAAAAATATACGGCTCTCCATGACCGGTGTAAAGTGTTTTAAGTTTCTCCAATACCCATGTGTAGTCTTCAAGTTTCTCACTCTTCATGAAGCAAAAAGCAACTGGAATTATTTTCCACGTAGAGGTGAAGCCAACAACATAAAAGAGAGATATCTTGAACTTATTGGTCTTGTATGTGCAATCAAGAACTAACACTGTCACCCCCGTTTTCCGTTATACGTATTTCCAGTATACGTGTACGGAATCCTGACACATATTTTTACTTATCTTGCCTTGCTAGCTGTCACGACCCGCACCCTGAAGAGGGGCACGAGCACGTGGTTACGTCCAGCCTACGCCGCAGTATCGGCGGTAGAACGCTGTATATAGGGTCTGTAAATGCCTACGACTAACAGTTAAAATGTACCTGTACAGTATATACTCTCCGAATGGAGGTGACATAACAATACAGTCTCAATCACAGAATAAAACTAAGGTAGATAGCTCAGATGAAAGACATATGATAGATGAAAGAGTAAATAAGTGCAGAGTCCAATGCAAGCTCAGATATATACATCACAGGGTATCAAAATAGAATATAGAACTACAGTCTGATAAGCTAGCTGGATCGCAGTCCAGTCAAACCTAGCTAACCTACACTACTCTGGAAGTACAAAATCTAGTGGCTCTACTATAAGGCCACGATCTAAGGCTACTCTATCTGACTCGAGCCCATAATAGGTCGAGCAGTCCGCCTCAGAGTCATCTGTAATATATCATAACGGTATCCTGTCAGGAAAATGAGCAAGTACAAACACTAACAGCAGTTCCATGTGAATTGACAAATTCTATAAGAGACAGTATAATGAACTACAAGACAAAGATATATGAAAACTTGGGAACCGTTCGGAAGCCGAGTTACAACCCTTAAACCAAACAAGGACCGGGGTTGTAACTCTTCTCCCGAGCAGAACTTAGTCTCCAATCAATGTACAATGTAAAGGCAAGTAGAGCATGTGAGTAACTGTATATCATGGCATGGTGAGAAAATACTAAATGTAGAACAGAGCAGGATATACGATAAGATAAAGTAAATATAAAATGTGATTTGAATTATTAGAGCGTTATGTGATCGGCTTGGGAAACATGATCAGGCTTTCCATCCGACCGGCTATGAACAATGTGTACAATAGAACGGTAAGGCCGGTCACCATGAAAAGCTATGAACGATGTAGGGTAAGGCTTTACCCGTCGTGAGGCGAGGGTATAGCTATGAACAATGTATACAGTAGAACAATGTAGAAATTTGATCACACAACCACTAATAACTTCCCATCCCCAAATAGTATAAAGGATCCGGACATAACACGTCATGACACGGGATTCAAAAGCAGGTGATCAGCCCACTCCCAAGTCCATATCTATACAAGTACAAGTAACAAGTCGAGTCATGTACCAATATACCAAGTAATCCGGGAACAACATCTCATGACAGGATCCGACATATACTAGTCCGTGAACCATCGTGTTAGGAATCAAGTAAGACACTACAACTGAATCGGATATAGCAGATATCAAGACAATGAAAACTATCAGTGAATGTACTCGCCTGCTGTCCTGAGCTGTATGGTATATCAATGCTCAGAGCGGTATCAGAAGACCTAAATATGAGATACTGTAAGTTAATTTAGGTCTAAACAAGTTTAGGAATGATTTACAATAAATGATATGCAATCTAGGTCAAACTAGGTCACATTGAGTCACACTAAGTCCTGTCAAGTCAATCTAGGTCAAATCAAGTCAATCTAAGCCTAACCAAGTCAATCCTAGGTCATACCAGGCATCACGGGTCAAAACAAGTCGAAAAAAGTCAAACGGGGTCAAGAGTTGGCCTACAGTTGACTTTTGGTCAACTGGTCAACTCTGGTCAACACTGGTTAACTCTAGGTCAACCCTGGTCAACCCTAGGTCAATGGTGACTAATAGTTGACTTTTGGTCAACTACACAAGTCTAATGGAAATTGGGACTAATTTGGGTAAAGCGTTGACCCATAGTTGACTTTTGGTCCAAAAAGTCAACCGTGGTCAACCGGGGCCAAGACTAGGTCTAGGCGACTATTTCTAACTATTACCAACCTCTACAACCCATATCCAAGTCCATCTTGGACTTCGAAACTCATATCTTGGCCGTAGGCCAATATCCTATTTTACCCTTAAAAAGGGTAAAATTCTAGCTTCGGCAACTATCCAGTTAGCCTACCCACGCTTGGTATTTTGACCCGATCTCCCTAGGGTAGTATGATACTAGCCTATACATATAATATCTATCAAAATACCTAGGTAACGTGGACATTCGGTCCATGATACGGCCCGTTGTCAAAATCTTGAATATTTCAAGATACGCACCGATACGGCGCGATACGGGCGCCCTACAACCCCGAATTCCACCCGGAAGCCTACCCGCAAAATCTAAATCACGTATTCATGCCCCACGCCAAGTTTCAACTCAATCGGATACTCTGAGCTCCGTTTCGCCCTCTAACTCGGTTTTTTCCTTTTTTCCTATTCTAGCTTTCTTCCTATTCTTCCAACTTCTTTCAATCTTTTCTTCTAACCTCTAATTCTTTTCTAACTTCTCATTCCATAATCTTCTTCTACTCTTCTCTACGATTCTAACCATATATAATACATATATATATATATATATATATATATATATATATATATATATATATATATATATATATATATATATATATATATATATATATATATATATATAGGTAAAGGGGAGGGGGTTAAATAGGCCAAAACACTAGGGGGGTTTCTTTCCTGGCAGCAGCCCTTGGCTGCTGCTGCTGCTGTTACTGCTGTTCTTATTCTTCTTCTTCTTCTTCTTTACTCCTCTATACATACATATCTATATCTATATATATATATATATCCCTCTATATATATATCTATATCAATCTATATATATATATATATATATATATATATATATATATATATATATATATATATATATATATATATATATATATATATATATCCATCTAACCATCTATATATATATATATATATATATATCCATCTAACCATCTATATATATATATATATATATATATATATATATATATATATATATATATATATATATATATATATATATATATATACACAAATAGTATAAGAGACAGTATAATGAACAAATATATATATACACAACACTCACACATATATATACATATACAATCCATGTATATATATACACAAATATATACATATATATATATATATATATATATATATATATACACAAATATATATATACACAACACTCACACATCTATATATACATACATACACACCCAATCCATGTACATATACAATTACACACTCATATCTATATCTATATATATATATAAATACACTCTCATAACTATATATATATACATATTCATATATATATATATATATATATATATATATATATATATATATATATATATATATATATATATACACACACACACACATCCTCACACAACACAAACACACACACACCACTCTCACAACACCACCATCCCCATGACACAAATATCACCCTCCTCTACACACACACAAATACATATATAAATACACACACATAATACACATGTATATATATATATATATATATATATATATATATATATATATATATATATATATATATATATATATGTATGTATATATATATATATATATATATATATATATATATGTATATATATATATATATATATATATATATATATATATATGTATGTATATATATATATATATGTATGTATATATATATATGTATATATATATATATATATGTATGTATATATATATGTATATATATATATATATATGTATGTATATATATATTGTATATATATATATATATATATATATATATATATATATATATATATATATATATATATATATATATATATCCTCTACACACACACAAATACATATATAAATACACACACATAAATACACATGTATATATATATATATATATATATATATATATATATATATATATATATATATATATATATATATATATATATATATATATATATATATATATATATCACTCTCAAAATGATTAAAACCTAATAAATCTTTAACCTATTTTCCTAGGAAAAACCTACAAATTTGTGGGCAAATGGTAGAGGATGGTCATCTCTCTAATTAATGTGAATGAACTAAATGAAAAAGAAGATTAAATGGAGAGATTAAAGCTTACCTAATTTGTAGGTTGAAGAGGAAGAAGGAGGCTTTGAGAAGAAAGTAATTTGGAAGAGAGAGGGAGTGTGTTACTTAGTGGTGAAGGAAGGAGAGAGGGGGCTATAGGTGGCCGGCCATGACATGGTGGTGAGGGGCACTTGTAAATTACAAGTTTGCCCCTCCCTAAGCCTAACATTAAATAAATTCCAAATTAGGTTTAGGAAGTTGCTAAAAATAAATAAAAATCATAATTAAACTAAATTACTCATGGGAAACTAGTCCAAACTCTTAAACCCTAAAATTTAGTGTGGTGGGCCATGGTTAGCTATCAGGCTAATTACAGCTCAAGTCGAAATTCACCGGGGTCCCGAATTAACTCGGAATGCGATAAAATTCGAACCCGACTCCTATAATAATTAAATAATAAAATTCATAAAATAAAATTCCCAAAAATATTATAAAATGGAAAATTACCATTTTACCCCTAACTGGGAAAAGTGAGGGTGACAAGTCTATCCACCTTAAAAGAAATTTCGTCCTCGAAATTAAAACCAAACAATAGTAAATATCAAAATCACAAGTCATGGCTTAAAATTTAAATGATTAAAATCTCAAAAATCAAGCATGAAATAAATGACTAAAATTATAAAATTTAAAAATTACTCTCAAATAGAAACTGGGTGTTATAAGCCTATCCACCTTAAAAGAATTCATCCTCCAAAAATTAAAACAAAGTAAACACAGAAAAATTATGCAGTTCGATAATCGTATGCGTCTGTCCAATCATCATGATACTCAGAATCTCCGTCATGCCAGTGAGCAAGGCTACGATAATCACAGAGTCCTCGACTAAGGTACATATCTCTAGAATTATGGTATTTAAAATTTTTGCATTGCCGCTAGCTTGGCAGCGAAAACCTTAAATTTCCACACCCAAGAAATACGACCATAATCTGACTATATGTCCTCACTATGCCTGCTAGCATGACCCTAGAGTATTCTAAAATCTCATAATCGAGGCGACCTAGCCCATACGACTTATCTCAGAAGAAAATCACATCCCAAGAACAATTTTCATCCAACGATCAAAGAACAGATAGAATCGAGTTTCAAGACAGTTTATAAGAAGGCAAATGCGGAAAGGAGATCGAAAGATTAGAACCTGCTATCTGCTCTGCTACTGCCTGAGTGGGCTCAACTGTCATGGCGAAAGCACGCCCTTGCTGGCCTCCTCTAGCCTGCTGCACTCCGTCCTGGCCTGCCTGTCTGGCTGCACGGGCAGCACAGTTCTTCACCTGGTGGTCTGGAGCTCCACAGAATAAACAAACTCCCTGCTTCATCCTACAATCCTCTCGAGTGTGCCCCATCTTCTTGCAGAAGGCACACTGGATGGCCTGCCTCTGGCCCTGTCCCTGGTGTTGCTGGGCACGTGCTGGTGCCTGCTGAATCTGCAACAGAGGCTGCTGCTGAAACGGCCTCTGCTGCTGCTGCTGAATGTGGGGGCGCTTGGCCGGTCCTGTACTGGAACTCGCCCCTATAGTATCTTCGCTCCTCTTCGGCTTGAGGCCGAAGTCCTCCTCTGCGATCTGCGCGTCCATCAATATCTGATCGAACGTCGCGTCACGGCGACCTGAGGTGCGGGTGCGCACTGCATGAATAAGTCCCCTGCGGAACTTACGAGCCTTCTGCCCCTCATCCTGGATCATATCGAGAGCAAACCTGCTAAGGCGGAAGAACTCAGCTGCATACTCGTCCACCGACGAGTTCCCCTGCACTAGACCCACGAACTGGCCCTCCAATGCTGTAAGAGCCACGTCCGGGAAGAACTTCTCCTTGAAGAGCCTCCGGAAGTTCTCCCAAGTCAGCCCTCTCACCGACGCACGAGGATCCATGCGGTACCATATCAGCACAATGTCGAAGAATCGGCTGGCTGCGGCCGAAACCCAAAGCGCTCTAGGAAGCTCTGCCAGCTCCATGCTCCGCTGTACATCCTCTAGCCAGTCGTCTGCATAGAGGATGCCCTCCGTGCCTGTGAAGTCCCTGGAGCTCATCTTCCTGAAGTCCAATACTGTCCCCGGCCTGGACTGCTGCTGGTACGGCTGCTGGCCAGTAGGGCCCTGCACCGTACCCGGTGCCACTCTCTCTACTACTGCTAGGGCAAGCTGATGCGAGTTCTCCATACTCTGCCTCAGCATCTCGATCTGTCGGTGTGACGCCTCCGACTGGCGCTGCGACGCCTCTGCTTGGGCCCGCTGTGTCTCCATCATCTGCTGAAGGAGAAGGAACATATGATGCGTATCCGTCGGTACCGGTGGTGATGGTGGCAGTATCTCCGGAACAACGGCCGTAACCCTCTGGGGTGGAGGTGGTAGACCTCCCTGTGCAACTGCCTGGGTCTCCAGAATAGTAGAATCACTGGGGGCAGTCTCGTGAACCTCCTCCTCTGCCTGATCAGATCTCTCAGGCAAACTACTCGATCCAGTGGCCTGCGGGTGCGTCTTCGTCATCCTGGAGACGAATTGAAACAAGGAGATCAATATGGCACATGAGAATATATTATCAAGGAAGGACAGTTAATTTAATACAAGGGGAGTAATCATGATAATCAAAGATCGGAAAATTTTCCTAGGTGTGATTGAGAAACTCCTATCATATCCTAGGTCCTACGTCCTAATCGTAGGCTCGTAATTAGTACTCTAAGTCGAGCACCATTACGAGATCGCACTAATTGCGACACGAGACCTGCGTGGGCTACCACAAAAACGTGTCACGACCCGCACCCTGAAGAGGGGCACGAGCACGTGGTTACGTCCAGCCTACGCCGCAGTATCGGCGGTAGAACGTTGTATATAGGGTCTGTAAATGCCTACGACTAACAGTTAAAATGTACCTGTACAGTATATACTCTCCGAATGGAGGTGACATAACAATACAGTCTCAATCACAGAATAAAACTAAGGTAGATAGCTCAGATGAAAGACATATGATAGATGAAAGAGTAAATAAGTGCAGAGTCCAATGCAAGCCCAGATATATACATCACAGGGTATCAAAATAGAATATAGAACTACAGTCTGATAAGCTAGCTGGATCGCAGTCCAGTCAAACCTAGCTAACCTACACTACTCTGGAAGTACAAAATCTAGTGGCTCTACTATAAGGCCACGATCTAAGGCTACTCCATCTGACTCGAGCCCATAATAGGTCGAGCAGTCCGCCTCAGAGTCATTTGTAATATATCATAACGGTATCATGTCAGGAAAATGAGCAAGTACAAACACTAACAGCAGTTTCATGTGAATTGACAAATTCTATAAGAGACAGTATAATGAACTACAAGACAAAGATATATGAAAACTTGGGAGCCGTTCGGAAGCCGAGTTACAACCCTTAAACCAAACAAAGACCGGGGTTGTAACTCTTCTCCCGAGCAGAACTTAGTCTCCAATCAATGTACAATGTAAAGGCAAGTAGAGCATGTGAGTAACTGTATATCATAGCATGGTGAAAAAATACTAAATGTAGAACAGAGCAGGATATACGATAAGATAAAGTAAATATAAAATGTGATTTGAATTATTAGAGCGTTATGTGATCGGCTTGGGAAACATGATCAGGCTTTCCATCCGACCGGCTATGAACAATGTGTACAATAGAACGGTAAGGCCGGTCACCATGAAAAGCTATGAACGATGTAGGGTAAGGCTTTACCCGTCGTGAGGCGAGGGTATAGCTATGAACAATGTATACAGTAGAACAATGTGGGAATTTGATCACACAACCACTAATAACTCCCCATCCCCGAATAGTATAAAGGATCCGGACATAACACGTCATGACACGGGATTCAAAAGCAGGTGATCAGCCCACTCCCAATTCCATATCTATACAAGTACAAGTAACAAGTCGAGTCATGTACCAATATACCAAGTAATCCGGAAACAACATCTCATGACAGGATCCGACATATACTAGTCCGTGAACCATCGTGTTAGGAATCAAGTAAGACACTACAACTGAATCGGATATAGCAGATATCAAGACAATGAAAACTATCAGTGAATATACTCGCCTGCTGTCCTGAGCTATATGGTATATCAATGCTCAGAGCGGTATCAGAAGACCTAAATATGAGATACTATAAGTTAATTTAGGTCTAAACAAGTTTAGGAATGATTTACAATGAATGATATGCAATCTAGGTCAAACTAGGTCTCATTGAGTCACACTAAGTCCTGTCAAGTCAATCTAGGTCAAATCAAGTTATATCAAGTCAATCTAAGCCTAACCAAGTCAATCCTAGGTCATACCAGGCATCACGGGTCAAAACAAGTCGAAGAAAGTCAAACGGGGTCAAGAGTTGGCCTACAGTTGACTTTTGGTCAATTGGTCAACTCTGGTCAACTCTGGTTAACTCTAGGTCAACCCTGGTCAACCCTAGGTCAATGGTGACTAATAGTTGACTTTTGTCAACTACACAAGTCTAATGGAAATTGGGACTAATTTGGGTAAAGCGTTGACCCATATTGACTTTTGGTCCAAAAAGTCAACCGTGGTCAACCGGGGCCAAGACTAGGTCTAGGCGACTATTTCTAACTATTACCAACCTCTACAACCCATATCCAAGTCCATCTTGGACTTCGAAACTCATATCTTGGCCGTAGGCCAATATCCTATTTTACCCTTAAAAAGGGTAAAATTCTAGCTTCGGCAACTATCCAGTTAGCCTACCCACGCTTGGTATTTTGACCCGATCTCCCTAGAGTAGTATGATACTAGACTATACATATAATATCTATCAAAATACCTAGGTAACGTGGACATTCGGTCCATGATACGGCCCGTTGTCAAAATCTTGAATATTTCAAGATACGCACCGATACGGCGCGATACGGGCGCCCTACAACCCCGAATTCCACCCGGAAGCCTACCCGCAAAATCTAAATCACGTATTCATGCCCCACACCAAGTTCAACTCAATCGGATACTCCGAGCTCCGTTTCGCCCTCTAACTCGGTTTTTTCCTTTTTTCCTATTCTAGCTTTCTTCCTATTCTTCCAACTTCTTTCAATCTTTTCTTCTAACCTCTAATTCTTTTCTAACTTCTCATTCCCTAATCTTTTTCTACTCTTCTCTACGATTCTAACCATATATAATACATATATATATATATATATATATATATATATATATATATATATATATATATATATATATTAAAAAAAAAAAATATATATATATATATATATATATATATATATATATATATATATATATATATATATATATATATATATATATATATATATATATATATATATATATATATATATGTATAGGTAAAGGGGAGGGGGTTAAATAGGCCAAAACACTAGGGGGGTTTCTTTCCTGGCAGCAGCCCTTGGCTGCTGCTGCTGCTGTTACTGCTGTTCTTATTCTTCTTCTTCTTCTTCTTTACTCCTCTATACATACATATCTATATCTATATATATATATCCCTCTATATATATATCTATATCAATCTATATATATATATATATATATATATATATATATCCATCTAACCATCTATATATATATATATATATATATATATATATATATATATATATATATATATATATATATATATATATATATATATATATATATATACACAACACTCACACATCTATATATACATACATACACACCCAATCCATGTACATATACAATTACACACTCATATATATATATATATATATATATATATATATATATATATATATATATATATATATATATATATATATATATATATATATATATATTTTTTTTTTTTTTTTTTTTTTTTTTTTTTTTTTTTTTTTTTTTTTTTTTTTTTGGTGTCCGGGCATCCGCGCACTAGCCCGTGGCAACGCCACCCAGCCGGCTAGTATATATATATATATATATATATATATATATATATATATATATATATATATATATATATATATATATATATATATATATATATATATAAATACACTCTCATAACTATATATATATACATATTCATATATATATATATATATATATATATATATATATATATATATATATATATATATATATATATATATATATACACACACACACATCCTCACACAACACAAACACACACACACACCACTTGCACAACACCACCATCCCCATGACACAAATATCACCCTCCTCTACACACACACAAATACATATATAAATACACACACATAAATACACACACACATATATATATATATATATATATATCTATATATATATATATATATATATATATATATATATATATATATATATATATATATATATATATATATATATATATATATATATATATATATATATATCACTCTCAAAATGATTAAAATCTAATAAATCCTTAACCTATTTTTTTAGGGAAAACCTACAAATTTGTGGGCAAATGGTAGAGGATGCATCTCTCTAATTAATATGAATGAACTAAATGAAAAAGAAGATTAAATGGAGAGATTAAAGCTTACCTAATTTGTAGGTTGAAGAGGAAGAAGGAGGCTTTGAGAAGAAAGTAATTTGGAAGAGAGAGAGTGTGTGTTACTTAGTGGTGAAGGAAGGAGAGAGGGGGCTATAGGTGGCCGGCCATGACATGGTGGTGAGAGGCACTTGTAAATTACAAGTTTGCCCCTCCCTAAGCCTAACATTAAATAAATTTCAAATTAGGTTTAGGAAGTTGCTAAAAATAAATAAAAATTATAATTAAACTAAATTATTCATGGGAAACTAGTCCAAACTCTTAAACCCTAAAATTTAGTGTGGTGGGCCATGGTTAGCTATCAGGCTAATTACAGCTCAAGTCGAAATTCACCGGGGTCCCGAATTAACTCGGAATGCGATGAAATTCGAACCCGACTCCTATAATAATTAAATAATAATATTCATAAAATAAAATTCCCAAAAATATTATAAAATGGAAAATTACCATTTTACCCCTAACTGGGAAAAGTGAGGGTGACACTAGCTAATTTGGTCTAATCTTGCTTAGGTTCATCATGGCATATCATGGTTTGACTTGGTTTATTTTGGTTTGGCTTGCTTTATTTTTCCTTTGGTTTAACATGTTAAATCCCCCCATTTAAAGCCTACCAACCCACTCTCTCTCCTCCATTACTTCTTCTTCCTCTTTCATTAATTCCTCCACCCACCAACCCTAGGCAAGTGCAACTTGCTTCATGAAGGAACCCACCATTTTATTATTCTAATTTCTTCTATTCAACATTCTAAGCTACTTTAGTTCTTAGCATTTTCCATTTTGATGGTTTATTTCTTGTAGATCAAAGTTTAATGCATTTTCGGATTTCTTAGGTTTTGATCTACCAAACTTGCTTGTTTGCAAAAACTAGTTGTTCCATGTTGTAGAGAATTTCGTTCTACCCCATTTTGACCTATGGAAGTCCAAATTTGAGCGTAAATTTAAGGTTCTATGGAGCATGGAAGTTATGGGTTCCATGGCCTTCTTCTCGGAATTTGGAGAAGAAGAACAGTGCTGGCGCATAACTATGCGCCCACGATTTGTGTGGGCGCATGGGCGCTAGACGCATAACCCCTGGGCGCATGAGTCCCAGATCCCCATTCTCTTGGGCGCATGCCACCATGGGCGCATGCTGCCCTGACCACCCCCATGCTTAAGTGCATGTTGCCTTGACCATCCCCTGGCTTGGGCGCATAACTTTGCATGCGCACAAGTGCACCATCCCTCCCTCCTTGGGCGCATAAACCCTGTCAGAACACTTGTTATTGAGTGAGTCTTTTGACTTTCTCTAAGTCATCCTGGCTCCACTCTTTGGGCGCATTGCCCTGGGCGTATGCCTCCTCTTGGGCACATGTATCCCAGACTCCCATCCTCTTGGGCGCATGCCACTATGGGCACATGCTGCCTTGACCATCCCCATGCCTAAGTGCATGTTGCTTTGACTTGCCCCTTCCACTTTCGGCACATAGCCCTAGGACCCATGTGTGGGCGCATGTACCCCCTTGGGCGCATGATGTCCCCAGGTTCCCCTTTTATGAATTTTGCACCCATTTTATATCCTTACGCCTTTTCGATATGAACTCGACATGAACACTATGTAAGCATGACACATTAATGGAATGATAACACTTGATGGTGGCCGTTGTGGCACACCCTTGACAAGAAATATTGACATGATAATCTGTACACGACATGATATGTGAACACGACATGATACATGAACATGAACGTGGTAAGAATATAACAGTAGCCCGTTATGGCGCACTCCAAACAAGAACATGACAGGCAAGAACATGACAGTAGCCCGTCGTGGCGTACTCTAGACAAGAACGTGACAGGCCAATACATGATAGTGGCCCATTGCGACGCACTCTCGACGAGTAAATATGACATGTAACTTGAACGCCGTTGCGACGGCTACCTCGACTCGCTAAGTAAATTCTCGTCTTGACACCGTGGGTGCTTGCTTGAAACTTGTTTGTACAACCTACTAGTCTAGTCTCGTCTTGTATCATGTCTAGGAGATGAGTCCCTGGTTACCACGGTCAGAAATTCATACTGAATCTGACTAAGGTTAATGACTAGATTGATCAAGTAGTTCATTCTAAGGAAGATTTTCCCAGTTACAGGCGATCTCGTTATCCCGGCCACACCTGATAGACTTGTAGCCTGCCGTCGAGTAGGGCACATTTCCAGTCCACTGTCATGTAGGACACACTCATGAAACAAGTACAAGGTATACTGTTATGTGTTGCACTCTAAGCCATCTAATAATTCTGGATAACTTTGGTAATCAACCTTGCTTGGATAACCTGGATAGCTGCAGGACCTGTGACTGCTGGAACATCTTATTGCATCTTGCTAGTAACTAGGCTTGTGATAATCCTAGCTAGTTAAAGTATCAAGCCGTACTCTTTGCTTGGTCGTGATTGATGGATGTAGTCCAGTCTAGTATTGTCTAAGCAATGCCAGTCTATGATTATTTCAGCACATGATTGTCACGTCCTAGTACCGGAATACGGGGACGGACTTGGCCAGCTACACCGTATAAGGTACGAATATGCTATATGGGGATGACAGCTGTTAAGTCTTGCTGGGTATCCTAGCATGCGATCAATCTATGGCCTAAATCCGATCTCATGTCCACAGGCAAATCACAATAAAATACTGAACAAGAGAGAGAATCATATGGAAGCATGAAATACTCATATGATAATCAGAAAACCTACAGTACAGGATAATAATGTAGATGAGTATACCTTCCCACAGTTCCTAACATGGTCGGGAACTGAAGCACATCCTCCAAGTCGAGTCTGGAAGATCCACAGGGTCGATCACAGGCAATCTGGGAACAATCCAGGGTTGGTCAGGCCAACCGTAGCAAGTACCAGAAAGGAAGGCTCAAGGACGGGCGAAGAAAACCAGCATGATATGATATATAACAGGAATAACACGTATGAACAGCAGTAATAAGGGTAAAGGATCATGCGGTACCAACGCACGATTACAGAATATAAGGCAGCAATCTAACTACTAATACGTAAGTAACCAACAATTATCACAGTCATCCTAACATCCACTAATGCTTGCATTGCCAACTGGAGCTCGTAATCTGTCATCGGAACAGTAACCCATACCTACATCAAACAAGAACAAGGGAATGGATTACCGCGCCGGGACAACGTTACGTGCCAGCCAGCTTAGCAAGCAACAAGCCATATAATTTAGGAGAATAAGCGGCCACTCAAAATGCCTACGGCTCTCTATGTGGAGGTTGGGTTACCCCAACAATGCAAGTATGGGAATCCTCAGATCGTGCCGTCCCAGCAGGGCTAGCGGGGCCAAGTATAGCATGTAAGAAGAGCACCGATCCCTCGTAAGGCCACCGGGCTCTGCATGTCACCACCGGTCCCTCGTAAGGCCACCGTACCGAGCATGCCATGTATATAATGTATAGTACATAAAGTAGCCGAATATTGCCATCTACTAGTACGAATGGTAACAATATCCGTGGCGGCCAGCCTGCAGGTCATGACTAATGTCTGGGATAAGGCTGGTAATACACGATCTCGGGATTCCGTTCCCCCTCCAATGCTTCTACCAGTTTAAGTTACCTAAATTATCCATATAGTCATCCGGGATCACATGCCGTGGTCACATGATCACCCTCCTAGATATAGTACCTCAGTACGGGAACGCTAAGTAAGAATCAACCTCGGCACCTGTAGTCCCAGTTGTGATTCATCCTTAGTGTTATGCAACAAGCAAGCAAGCAATCCTGACCACGCTAAGACTAAAGGCCAACTACCAAGGTACCCGTGCAGGTATTCATATAATATAGCTAGAATATCAAGATGGCATCGCAATGCCATATAATCATGGAAGTAGCACCTCAAAGTGCCAGTAGACAAGGGGTACCGCAGTGCAAGGTCAGGGCCAGTACCTCAAAGGGTAAGCTGGACTTATAGCACGGGTACAAGTAGTCATGTCGGGGACAAGGACAAATCTGTCAGTCACAAGAAGTCATCTGTCCACATCGTGGCATGGATATCAGGTCAATTACAAGATCAGAATCTCTACCACAATATCATCTCAAACATATATGGGAGCCTACAGCTCTAATCGTCAAGTCGGTCCATCCATCAGGTAAATCTAGCAAGAGTCTCTCATCTATGATGGAGTCAATATCATGTCAGGAAGGTCAATAACCAAATACCAAGCTAATCACTATAAGCAATGCTAGGCCCTCTGGCTCACAAGAATCCTCCAAGTCAATGATCACAAGCCACTAGAAAACGAGCCCCTCAACTACCAAGACATAGCAATCAAACCAGGTTCCCCAACTACCAGAATACACAAAGGTACCAGGTTTTGGGCGCTTAGGAAGTCGAGTAAAAATCATATAATAATACCCTCGATATTCTCCTCGCTCCGCGAAACATTCGCGATACTCAGAATCCAAGAATCTACATAATCATGTCCGATCGAATTAGAGCATCATCAAAAGAAATAGCAATACTATCCAAGAGTCCACGTGAGTCTATCAATCAATACTCTCGAGATCATACTCTCCATGATACTCAATCCTCAGACATTTCCCAAATCACAAATCTCGATACATAGGACAACTATCAGTCATAGCTGGCTAGACTAGGATAACTCCTAGAATGAATAATCAGGGGACAAGAATATAATTATATGCCGCCGAAAAAGTGGCAAGGATTGCGTGAACCACTCTGGAGCAGATCCACAACCCTTAAACCAAACAAGGACCAGGGTTGCAGACCGTCTCCCGAGTAGAAC
The DNA here is from genome assembly GCA_029216955.1 of Iris pallida. NCBI lineage: Eukaryota > Viridiplantae > Streptophyta > Magnoliopsida > Asparagales > Iridaceae > Iris > Iris pallida. Next base: position 22,046,991 of record JANAVB010021798.1, read on the forward strand.
CGCTCTCCTTACGCTATCCGACGGACAAGACAGGTCAAGATGCTAGGCGACTAATCTAGTCGGGAGTCTACCTAGCAGGTAATAGGATCAGGTAAACTATGCTAAGGTGAACATGCACGAGCCCAGTCCAGCAAACCAAAGGAATGGTTCTGCCCAATCCTTTGAACCAAATTCCCGATCGGGAATTCTGGAAAAATCCGGCAAAGTCTTCTTTGTAATCTGGACGGGAGCACCCTACGAATTGGGGCTAAAACCACTCGGTGCAACCCGCCGCAGAATCGCATAATCGCAGGCTGAGAGTACTAAGTCTCAGCTACCAGCAGCACTACGATGCGTACTGGGAACAAATCGATAGCCGAGAACACTAAGTCTCGGCCTCCAGCAGCACTACGATGCGTACTGGAAACCAATCGAACCCGAGACCACTAAGTCCCGGCCTCCAGCAGCGCTACAATGCGTACTGGATGCCAAGCTAACACATAAAACAAGAAATTGCCTCGCAGGGCGCATCACAGCACATGTCCATAGTTCTAACCCAAGCACAATCACAGCCACCAGAATAGTTAGCCAGAGCCGTTACCCGACCGGAGTCGGACACGGGGCATACAGGGACAATCCGTACAAGTGAGTCGTGCTCGTGTCCTCGGAGGTGTGGATGACCCATCCGAGTTGTCCGATACGGTCTATCCCGGTATCGGACCAAGCTATCCTAAGTTATCATCATGGCAGTTCTACTAGGCTACACTAATCATGGTTATACAATTTACAAGTACAAATTAATTAAATATAATAAAATCCAGGAGAGAGGGCAAGAGCCGTCGATGAGCAAGGGATACTTGCCTAGAGGGCTCGGCTAGGTAAGCAAGTCTTCGACGATCGGAATCTAGGCTAGCACGTCCATCGAGGTCCTCAGAACACACAATAAACAATCATTATAATTAAATAATAACAGGAAGCACGGAGGATGGTAGGAGGCTATACCGTGCGGGTCCCGCAAGTAGTACAGGGATCTGGCACGAAAATCGAGGCACGCAGATCGATATAGACACGCAAACTGAGACGTGCATACATATCGAGACGCGCACGAGAATCGAAATGACTCGAGGATCGAGATGAACAGGAGACAACGTGCACGTAAATCGAGATGCACACGTAGATCGAGGAATCACAAATATTAAGATAGCGCACGAATCACATGACACGCAAATCGAGACATGCACGCGAATCGAGATGGCACAAAGACTAATACGGCACGCAAATTGGAGCGAGCACGCAAACCAATGTGGCACAAAAATCGAGAGACACAAAGGCTGAGACACAAGAAACAAGACAACGCAAACCAATGGGGCAAGGAACGACACACAAATCGAGGCACACATCCCGAGAAACACAAAAAACAAAAGAACACACGAATCGAGATAGCACACAACCCAAGCAGCGCGGGGCCCATAGCGTTCCGCTGCTCGAGGCGTACACGAAGCTCGAGGCACGCTGCCCGAGGCGGCACAACAAACGAAGGGGCACACCAACCAAGGGGGCGCCGCCCGAGGCAACATGCTGCACTAAGCAGCGCACAGACCGAAAAAATGGGGGAGACGAAGGAGGAACTCGCCGGTGTTGGTTGGGCCCTGGCGGAGGGGACGAACGGCAGCAGCGGCAGCACAGCCAAGTCGGGGCGGCGCGGGCTGCCGGAGAAGAAGAGGGGAGGAGATGGTGGTGCGGTGGTCGCAGAAGAGGGGGGCCGTGCTGGAGGGTGGTGGCGGATGGAAGTGGTGGCGGTGGCTGTGGTGGGAGATGGTGGCGGTCACGGCCATGGAGGCGGTGGAGATGATGGAGACGACGATGATGATGGTTGTGGTCGTGGATGGTGCTGGTGGTGGAGACGACTGTGGTTGGGGCGGTGGCTGTGGCGCCTGAAGGTGGTCGGAGGCGGCGACGATGATGGGGGTCATGGCGGAGGCGCTATGGAGGAGGCCGGGAAGAAGTGGGGGAGCTCGGGGGAGGGTGTCAGTGAGAGAGGAGAGCTCGGGGGAGGAAAGTGAGAGGAATGAGAGTGAGCACGGGAGAGGGGTGAGGAAGAAGAGTGGGGGTGGTCGGGAGAGAGAGAGAATGAGAAAAGGGGGGGGGGGCTGAAAGTAGAGTGTAGGTGAGAGAGAGTTAGGTTAGAGCTAGGGTTTGGGGAGGGTAGATATAGAAACAAGTAATTTATTAAAAATAATAATAATAATGACAATAACAATAGGAGTAATTATAACAATGGAACCAAAACACCAACTCCAAAATAATAATAAAATAATACAAACCGTAAATTAATACGGTAACAATAACCAAGAGTCCAGACCCTACGACGAAGACGAATCCAAATCCAGAAAATAAATAAAATTTTAAACCAATACGAAATTTGAAAAACACCCAAATACGAACTACGATCATATACCTATTTTAAAAATAGGGATTTGACAATGCTTGTTCATGCTTTACTCTTGTCGATAATTGGTTGGAGACTAAGCTCTGTTCAGGTGAAGGGTTACAACCCCGGTGTTTGGTTTACGGGTTGTAACTTACCTACCAGAATGGTCCCTTAGTCGTCTTATCGTTTATCATCTTGTTTTTTTCTAACTTATGTCTTTATTATCCTTTATGTCTCATGTGCTAATATGCTGTTTTAGTTCTTAAGTGAAGCCTCCCTTGTGACACTTGCTCTTTCTGGGGTCTGACCCAGCTGGTTTTGTATGGCCAGATTTCAGAGTAGGACCCGAGGATCTCTCAGTCTTCCAGCCAGATGGTGAATACTAGGCGCAACCCTGGCAACGAGTGGGTTTTATTTTTCTCTCCCACTCCATTGTAAATTATTCTTTTGAGGCGTTTAGCCGTCGAACAAGTGTTAGCTCGTGTTAAATTTACATTCCTGTCTGCCTAAGGGCTGTAACATGATTGACAAATCCTAGGGTTGATCATGTATGACTTAAACTCTTGCTAGTCTCCGTATTTTGTATGACTAGCTTCCTGATCATCCGAATATGTAATGTATGGGACGCCTTACTTTGTATGTCTGATGATCTACCATCTTGTTACACTTACTTGCTTGCTTGAGATTGAGACACTAGACTTGTTATTGACCATAAGAGACTGTTGGCTTGTAGTAAAATCCTCATGTATCTAGACAGCCGTGACCGTACATCAGGGTGGATTACACTTCAATGTACGTAGCTAGCTGTGTCTGTCCCCCGCTCTCCAGTATTCTGGTTCTGGGGCGTGACAAACACGGCGGCGAAGGACCTAGCCAAATGTGTGCAATTGGGATGAGCCCAAAATAGTGAAATGACTTCATTACTCTAGGGATGTCTTCTATGGTACTCAACATAATGATTATCGGCAAGCAACTTCAACACTTTCTGCATCACCTTCTTGATTTCGTCATATTGGCGTTCGATTTGGATATGGTGTTGTAAATTGATTCATTGTTGACTTATTCTTTTCATCTTCTTGTCGTATGACGGAATATATTTGTCTCAGTGCAACTCCAGAAGTGGACAAATTTTTGACTATATTTTTCTCAATATTGTTCAACCGTCCGGCATATGGATGACCCAAAAGTGTTTCGGCAATAACATGATTGTGGATTCCATTCTTGACTTCGACTGTTCCATTTCGCATCTTCTACGTTTGTAATATGGATCTTGAATGGACAACCACATTTTCTCGTACCAACATTTCTGTTTGAAACTTTTCTTTGGAGAAATGTATCTTTCTTATGGCATCTGAACAAACTACCTCTTTCACATCCAACCACTACAGGTTTTCGTCCCGAGCGGTTTTCAGACTGATCTGGATATCATAATAACTATATTGTTTTTCCGTCCAACTTCTCGGCACCAATGTAGCTCTTCTTTGCTTGATTCAAACCAAATATCGGTCGAGAATAAATTGCCTACATCAACGACAATTGGACGAGGTACCACAATCTCGAAAGATGATACGTCCTACAATAGAAATTAAAGTTAATAAAACTAAACGAAATTTAATACAAAAACTACTGCAAATAAATAGGACTGCAGGCCTGGTGACAGTCCTGCAAATAAATAGGACTGCAGGCTTTGTGACAGTCCTATGTTTCTTCAGGATTGTCACATTTTTGACAGTTCTGTTTGACAAGTGGACTGCCAACTGTTTGACAGTCCTTCTTCATTGTGGGATTGTGTGTCCATTTTTCGCAGTCCTGCTTCCTATAGACACGAAATTAATTTTTCAAATTAATTATCAAGAGTGCTTCCGAAGAACCGGTGTGTTCTTCGGTGGAAGCGGGACGAGAATTTAGTATATTTGATGACCTAGGTTCTTCGATGTGCATTTTTTCTACATTAAACACATATAATTCAATATTTATATGTGAAAGTAATGTTTGAAACCTTAATCATATATTAATTCGATGACATACCAAATAGCGGTAGAATTCGATGAAACTATAACTACAATTTTTACCAACAATCTTCACAAAATCCAGATTGGGAAGAAATTTGGGCTAGGGTTTACTTATGTGACTTAGGAATTTTTGGAAAAGAAAAGAGTAAGAGAGGGAGAAGAGAGTAATAAAAAAATGTTGATTTTTATACCCAAATGTGGACTGCCCCTAAGTAACAAATAGAAATGGCAAATTTATAAATATTTGAAATTTTTTTGGATAGTCCCAAGCAATGAGTGTCCTTAGACCATCTCCAATAGGGATTTCTATCTTCCCTATTTCTATGGAAGAAATCTATTTTAGAAAAAACTTCTCCCAATGATGATTTCTATCATCATTTCTATCCTAGGTGGCAATGATGTAGGATGGAAACTTTCTAGGAGGATTTCTACATGTAGAAACTCTCATAGAAATTTTCCTATCTCTCATGACAATTATTATTGGGCCCTACATCATTAAATTGATCCTTTTACTATGTGACACATAGGATAGAAATGTATATCTATAATTTTTATGTAGAAACTCTTTCAACTATGATAGAAATTTCCTTAAAGTACAACAAGTAGGATAAAGAACTCAATTTTAGAAATCACCATTGGAGATGGTCTTAGAATTAGCCTTCACATAATCCCATCTCTGCCAGTTCCCTCTCCCAAAATTCCCAAATAAGGAGGAAAAAAAATTGAAAACCCTAATTTCTCTTCTGCTTCCAAGAAGAACTACACTGTCGAGGAGCGTACGATGTACGCCGACCGAGTCGCCACCGGCGACAAGAGGTCCGTCAGAGACCGCCTCGACGTCAACGTCGGCGACGATTTCGGCCGCGGTCGCTCGTCGAGCCTAAAAAGGTGCATCTTGATCGACTCAGATCGTCCATTTTGTTAACAATTTGACCCCTTTTTGGTGAATTAGGGTTTGCATCGTTCGGAACTTGTGATTTTTCTTGGTTGTTTGGATCGTTTGAACTTGGATCGACTGTAGACTCTATGCTGGACGAGGAGTTTGCTTACTTCATACCTTCGAATTTGGGGGTTTTGAGCGAAAATTGGTTGAAATTAGGGTTTTACATTGGTTAGGTTGGGAAATTGTTTGTTTTTTGGGTAGGAACTAAGCAAAAAAAAAAAAATCAGATTTTTGGGATGTGTGGTATATTGGTTATTGAATTGGACTTATGTCATCCAATTGGGGTGTTCATTTGAACAATGGTTGGAATTTTGTTGAGTTCGGGAGAACTAATGAACACTGTTTGTTTTTACTAAGAAGTAATGATTTTTTTTTTTTGCTGGGCTTTAAATTGGTTAGTAGAGTGGACGTCAGGCTTGTTGGATTGGTGAGTTTATTTTTATTTTTATGTTGATTAGGATTAAGAATCTAATGCCTAATTTAGTTATTTCCCCTATGTTCGTTTAGTAATGTCCTGAAGAAGTGATTGACTGTTTTGGTACTTGGTAGTAGAGTTTTAGTTCAAGGGACTGTTTGGTTGTGCAATTAGTGCCGCATTTCCAGCACTTTGTTTGATGTAAATAGTGCCAATTACTGTACAAAAGTTGCAAAACATCCACAGAGTGCCGTACTTTTCTTTTGTTGCGCCGAAGTGACTGCATATCAGTTACAACATCATTTAAGAGACCATTTCCTGTCTTCATTCAGTTCCAGTCTCAACCAAACAACTCTCTGTTTAAAGTATTGAAAGGTTGCAATACCAAATGTATTTCCAATTGGAGCTGTAAGTCCCGCGAGATCATTTACAAGCAACCAAGCACAATATTTGCATTACCACTTGCAACATCAAAATTTGCATGTTATTTCCAATTAAGGACAACCAAACAGTCCCGAAATTCCGACTGCGAGCTCTTACCAGTTTAACTCTGTAGAATGTGTGAGGGTATTATGTAGTGATTTTGTTTCACGTAATAGACCTTAGAGTTTATGTTTTTTGTTGGTCAATTTGGATATTGGTGTGTTATGGTTGGATTGAATTTGGTCATTGCTGCTACGAAAATTTGAGAAAAAAATGATGCAAGGTCTTGTTAGTTTTCTGTCATTGTGGTTCGAGTTGTAGACCAGGTGAATTCGCTTGCTGCCAGGTAGCTAGTTCTGGAACTTTGATAAAAGGCATTAGATTAGTATTTTGCGAAATGGAAGAATTAAATTTCATTTGTTGGATGTCTAGGAACTTTGATTTTGGGCTTCCAGGGTTGTTAATTTTGCATGGAAACAATTTGTAGATTTACATGAAAAAGAATGTGTTAACATCCAATTTATATCATCAATATGGTATTTTAGTTCAATTTATGGTCCCTGTTTGGCTTTCGTTTACATTCTGTTGCTGAATAGGGCTGGCACGAACAAATCATGCTTTAGTTGGTTTCTCCTCTAGTTTACTTATTGATATACTCAAGAAAGTAAATTGGTGTCCTTGTAATAGGTTTAGTTCATATAACTTTTCAATTATAGTTTCTAGTGTTATTTTCATTTTAGACTGGAGGGAGTTTTTGTTGTTATCAGACTCATATCGTTTTTTTTTTCTCTTGGGACGAATCCAACAAGAAAGGGGTTATTCTTTTCATCTCTCTGTCCTTTTATCTCATCTGGGGAAGGAATCTGTGTGAATTCGATTAGAAGTTGACTTTAATTGGTAGAATTTGAGTATCTGAATATTACTTTTCCATTTACTTGGATTTGAGGAAGTCTGGTTTTCCCATTTTTATGGTGGGCGCCTCGTCAGTTCTTTTATGACATAATTTGTAGACTGTACTGGCTAAATGGGTTTGTTTTCTCATTAGTTGTAGATGATCAAAGAATCACGATGGAGTTACTGCTCAGAATTGAGATTTGAGAAAAATCTAATGCGCTCTTTAGGGAAAATGTCCTGTATTAGGTTTCAGCCTGTTAGGTTTATGTGGATTTTGTATGAATTGGTTGCCAGATTCTTTAGTTGTAAAGTCTCTATGCTTTGGAGGGCAAGGATTTTCACTTTAGGTGGTGGGGAGGCGGAGGACGACAGTCAGATAGTGATAGTTATTATGATATTCATATTTTCAACATTAAGTGAATAGGAACTTAGGGCATGTCTGGTAAATAGTTAAGTGAAGGAGGTTTGAATTTGGACTTTCAAAGGATGGAAAGTGCATGGAATCCATGCACTTTCTTGTCCCCTAGTAATTCCAAATTATGTTTGGTTAGGGTAGGAAAGTAGGAATGTGGTAAGTGTGAAATTACTTTAGAGCAATAGTAAATGTGAAATTACTTTAGAGCAATAGTAAATGCTAAATAATCCATTTAGCAAATTAACATAATTACTAAATACTAATAATTAGTATCAATATAATAACTTTATTTATTATTATTTAAGAACTAATTAATTATTTTATTTAGTAATAAATTACTAATAATTATATAATCTAAATCCAAATCCAAAAAATAAATTCAGTTCAAATTGTAATTCAAAATTAATATTCATTCTAAATCCAAAAATGAAAATCAATACAAAAGTTCAATCCAAATAAAATCCAAAAATTAATATTAATAAAATAAATTTATTAATTAGATACCACTTAATTATTAACTAATTATCAACGTAGAAGAACTATAAGAGAATATATATAAAAAATAATTAAAAATTCAAGTATAAAATTAGTACTCTCGCTTATACACTTAAAGTAATTAGTACTCAGATACCTCCTTCATGCAGCCGACATGATTTTCGAAGTAATTAGACTCTCGCTTATACACTTAAATCCTATTTGAACTAAATATTAAAAGTATAAAATTCAAGTCCAAATTCTGTAACAACCCCATTTTCCATCCCATTTACAACTTACCAAACAAGTCCTTATAGTAGAAAATATTATGTGGAATCACCACCCAAATATCCTCTCTCTTAGACGTGATTTCAGTTCAAAGAGTAGCTTCAACGACAACAAGAGTTGGGTTGATCACAGATGAAGGCTCAAACTCTGACCTTGGTATTGATCCTATGTATGGAGAAGGATAAGAGAAGAGCGTGTAAGGCATATAAGCTTATTTCAATAATGGAAATGGGTAAAAACTTGGGTTAGAGGTATAGTTTTGGACGTATTGACTGCATCATTTGGTGTAATTGTTTATTCCTTACCTCGGGGCCAAATTGGTTATTTAGAAGTAAAAATTGTGACAGGTGTACCTGTAAAGGATCGCCTTTGGTAGAGTTATTACGTGGAAGTGTTAGTGTCGGCCAATCCACTTTGATTCGTTTTTATAGTTTACACACTTTTGTATTACCTTTTCTTACTGCCGTATTTATGGTAATGCACTTCCCAATGATACATAAGGCACAAGCAATGTATTTCAAGTCCTTTATAGAGAAGATAGATCATAGATATTTGTCATTTCTCATATACATATATCCTATTGGGAAGGAACGAATAGTATTTTATTGCTACAAATTTGGATAATTGAATACTTCTCTTCAACTCCTAAGTATTTTATTTTTTAGGCTTAATTGTACTTTGATACCCTCAACTATTTCAGTTTTTCAACTGAATACCTTAAACTTTTTTACTCAACAACTCGATATCCTCAACTATTTTAGTTTTTCAACTTAATGCCTAAAACAAATTTTTTTTTGAAACTACCCTTGGCTCCCTCTCTCTCTCTCCCCATGCCCCCCTCCCTCTCCGGCGATGCTCCTCCCCTCCCTCTCCGGCGGTCAATGCCCCCTCCCCCCCCCCCCCCCCCCCCCCCCGCGGTACGCGAGGAGGGGGCACGGGTAGAGGAGGGGGTGGGGGCAGTCGAGGTGAGAGGAGGGGGCGCGGGAAAGGAGGGCGGTGGGAGGAGGGGGGAGGCGCGTGGGTGGCCGAAGGGGGGGAGGGGGGTTGCGGGTGGCCGGAGGGGGGGAGGGGGGGGGGGTGCGGGCTGAGGGGGGGTGGGAGCGGGGTGGCAGCAGGAGGGGAGGGGGGGGGGGGGAGGGGGTGCGGGTTGAGGGGTAATTTTAAATTTGAGCAGGAGCATTATTGTCCAAAAAAATTTCAGGGTATCAAGTTGAAAAAAAAATTCAAGTATCAAGTTGAAAAACGATAATAGTTGAGGGTATCAAAGTGCAATTAAGCCTATTTTTTATTTATTACGAATAGTTGAAGTGGATTCTCTAAAGAGAGGGTGGATTATGGGAGTGTGCAACTTGAACTATTGATTGGCATATATATATATATATATATATATATATATATATATATTCTTGAGATTTTTTTAATTTCTTGATAATATTACAAAAGTTAGTTGTTTGTCAGTATTGGGACTTGAACACAATACTTCTATTCTCCTGTAAATCAAAGTATTGACCATTTAGTTCCCCAGTTTAAATATAAACATATATAATGAGTTATTATTATTCCAAACGAGTTACGAATGTTCGTAGTTCGTTAATTACAGTTGTAAGTATTACATCAATTTTTAAGTGTTAAATATATTCGTAATATATTACTTTTATATATAACGTGTTATATTTTGACCAATTTTAAAAAAATATATGTAGTATCTTTGTCAAAATATAACACGGTACAATATGTACATGTTACAAGTTATCGATACACATCACTTTAATCACATCAATATTTAAAGTTTAAATCTACTTGTAACATATTACTTTTATATGTAATGTGTTATATTTTGACCAGTTTTAAAAAAATATATGTAAAGTGTATTAGTTAATGTATAACACATTACATATAACAAATTATCGATACACATCACATTAATCATATATGTAACCCGTTACCCATTAGGATGTTAGTCACATAACATGAATATATGTTACTAGTTGCGAATAGCGAATCATATTTAACTTTTTTTAACAAATTTGATTTTTGTTACAAAAGATAGGATAACCAGTTGGTTGATACCATTAGTATAAAATCATGGGTGTCATCACATTAATCATTTATGTAAAATGTTATGATGTTACTAATAGAATATGAATATAGGTTATTAGTTGCGAATAATAATAACCACTCATATCTAATTTTATTTAATAAAGTTGTTTTTTGTTACAAAAGATAGGATAACCAATTGGTTGATATCCTTCGTATAATCGTCCATTCCAATTTTTGTTTGCATTTTTTATTTAGTAAAAGCTTTTAATATGCTAAAAGGATTGAGTAGGGATAAAGTGGTCAACAGGGACATGCAACATTATCTTTTGAGAATCAGGGACCAGAACCAAATTTCCCCATATAACAATTCTAACTAGCTTATCAATCTAGTTACATTGATGGGTGATCATCCTTCTTTTGAATTGATGTTTGATTATATCTGGTCCCATTAGTTTCAGTTTACTACTTCCACATTGCATGGGGGTCTATAGGTGTGTTGATTTCTGAGGATTGATAAGGGTGCATAAGTATGAACTTTTCTTCTTGAATGTGGGTCGCTCCATTATATATTTTAGGTAAAGTATGTTGTGATCCGTTCAGTGACTAGTTAGAGTGAAGGATGAGATTTTGAATCTCTTTATCACATGGTGAATTTTGGTTTTTGGTTGTGTTTTCTTAGTTTTTTAAACATGAAGTCATTTATATTCAGTCACTTGGTCACTTTTTGTCCACCAGTAGTTTTTCGGGCTCTTTGGTGTGTGGACAATCGAGATGATAAGGTTTAGCATAGAAGAGAAGCTTAAAGTTTAGGTTTATTTCACTTAAATAGAATGAACTCTGCTTATGTTCTTTTTGATACCATGGTCTTTTTTTCTTCTGAACTTGATACGAGGAGTTTTTTATTAGTTTAATACTTTGATGGTGTTAATTGGAAAGAGAATTAAATTTATGCCTCCTCTCCCTTTCCTTACCATCCTCCTGACAAATTCCGAAGCTGTTGTCATTGTTTTCATCTCTCTAGGCAGCCCCCGACTGGTACCGTCTACAAATGCCTCTCGAGTGCCATCTCCGAAGAATCCTCCTCTCCCTCTTCTTGGCCTATGCAAATCCCTAACTTGTCCCCCATTCACCAGAGGGAGTTGTCACATGTGAATGAGGGGTACAATAGGCAGGAGACAGCTAGAATGGGAGGGGTTCACCAGATGTTCGAGGCACCACGGCGGGGTCGGTGATGGGCGGCAACTAGGGTTTAGGTTATGAGGGGTTAGTGATAGGTAATTTTTTGAATTTTCAGAAGCAAAATTGTGCTAAATCATTCATGTGCTTTGTGAAGTAGTGAGTGCTAAGTCTACACGTGGACGAGATAAAGACACCTTAGTCGAGTAATTTGAGAAGTTCATGGCATCGGCACAAAAAGGTCATGGTTTCAAAGTGAAAATAAGGCAAAATTCATGGTATTTAAGTGCAAAAAAGCCAAAAAGTAATGGTTTAGTATAATGTAAGCCTCCTGTTGTTTCATTGATGTGTTACTTGGTTTTATCCAACGATGTCGATTTACAATTTACGTGGACACCTTATTTGGCATTCTTGGTAAGAATTCCTGAAATTAACACCTAGTTTAATACTATTTAGGGAATATATCACAATATTAAAGGACACCCTAACAATAATAAATATATTGTCAATAGGAAGAGGTACTGTTGGTTTTGAATGTTGACACGAAGAAACATCCTTGCCCAAAATAATGAGGATAGCTAAAGTGAGAACGTAATTACATGCAAGTGGCCCTATGAGAAATGATAGAATAAGAAATGGAAAATTTTAATAAGAGCTTGAATAACATCAATCTAGGATAAGATGATATGATCATTGGAAATGGTTTTGATGTGCAATAAAGAATGATGGGTGCACCCTTTAAGAGTAGTGAAACAATTGTAGCTGAAGCTCCTACAGAAGAAAGGTGTACAAACCATGGTTCACAATACCGGTATCAAGCCCTTTTTAATTTGTGGTTTCGGGGGTTTGAATCAGTTGGTTTCCATAGTTTCTGTTTCGATATCGTATCGTCGATACTGCGAACTACAAACCAAAATGGATATCCGTTTACACTACCGAGTGATGACTGAAATTTCTTCAATTAAAGTGAGTAGAACAACATTAACAGGAACAAAGTAGCAAGAACATCGTGTACAGTAATTGGAGCTAATACAGTTAAAAATCAGCAACTCGCTCCAATTTATACGAGTACAATAAAAGTCGTATAAGAAGCTATTATTTCAATTGAAAGAAGAAAACTAGATAGAGTACGTCATAGTCTAAAAATCCGAGTACTCTCGTTTCCCCATATGATAAACTGAAGGTAGAGGAAAAACCGAAGATCAGAAGAGGAAAACTGAAAGTAAACTACCTTTCTAATGCGCCTGATCACCTGATGCACATTGAAGGCAATGCATGACATGTGGGCCCATCTTATGCATGCCGCTTATAATGGTTTTGTCATGCACTGCATCCAATGTGCGTCAGGTGATCACCGTGTGTAGGAAAAACATTGTTCAAACTTGAAAAGGCAAAAAACCACAGAAAACATTACCCTAATGGTAGTATTGGAGGGGAACAAAAGGCCAAAACCACATAAAACAAAATGTACTTTTCCGTTCCTAAAATGGTTGAAAAGGGACAAAACAATTAAATTTACTGGAGAGGAATTTGCTGTGCTCCAAAGGTGGTTGTGTGTGAAGAATGGGGGGAAGAGGGGGGGGGGGGGGACAATCTAGATTGCTGGTTGGGTTGTGGCTTATAAAGGTAGAGTACCAAAACTGGACCTTTTGTGCTCGACTCAGAAAAAAGTATCCATCTGTTTGATTACTCGGATTAACCGGAGCTTTTGCGCCTGGGCTACTTTTTCTTAATGGGTCTTGTAGACCAGTTTTTCCAACATAATTTGGATACGGACACACAGATAATGTATATATTTCATATAGTTCGTTGCATCACATGTGCAAGCACATTAATTTAAGTTTAGAAGATCTATTATTTGACTACTAATGAAGCTGATTGAAGCTTAGAATTGGATGAGGTTAACATGCAAAAAGGGCAGAAGATAAGAGAAGGTGAATTCATCTTAATAATACTTGCATGGTTATTGTTTTATCTGGCTATATTACTTGTATGGTTATAGGTGAATATTTACAACTTTTGTTCTGCTATTTAATTTCTTTTGTCATACAATTCAATATGCTTTAGCTGATTTGCTACATCTCTAAATGCTACTATCAAAAAGTAACTCCAACCTAGCAGACATCACTTTACAGGCAACGCCAAAGTGACGACAAATGGAAACATGATCTTTATGAGGATGCCAGAGGACCTGGAGTTTCAAGTATAATAGTGTGAACAGCAATAGTCTCAACCGGATGTACTTAATTCTTTTATTTTAAAGTCCGTTACAACTTCTTGATTCTTTTCATTGTGCATGAATGTATGTAGAGAACGAAGTTGGTGCAAAAGACCTCCGGTTGAAGCTTCAAAAGAAAAGTTCACAACAAGCACATCAAGGTAGTAAAGAATCAGGAGTCCGGGATCTTCGTGAGAAATTATCTGGTTCCATGAAGTCGCAGCCAACAAATACTGCTCCAAAAGCTAAGATCGCACAGGAGAGTGTTAAACCTATCAAAACAGGTGCTCCAGCTACTGAGCCAAGTGCAGCAGACACCAAAAAAGTCTCTCCCCCAACAAGTTCTAGTAAAAAATCTCAGAAAAAGGTATGACTCCTCTTGATTATTCTGCCATAACATGCTCCAGTATAATCCAGTTCTTTATTTCATCAGTGTCTTTAGAAATTTATGTGCTTTAATATGATTCATGAGTCAGTTTGGATAACTATGATTGTATAGGAGCAAAGTGCATCATCTGTTTTTCTGTTTGTTTCACGATATATTTATTATTTCTGTAAAGTGGGTTTCTATGTGTGTGCTTGTTCGTTTGTTCATAAAAGAATGTTTATTTTGTCTCTTTAGGCATCATCTTGGGTGACAGTATAACAGTGAATTTTTTTAAAAGGTGCAATAAGCTTCACTGTCTAGATTCTGTCTCATAATGAATTCCTGGTTAATTAGTAGGTTGAATTTTAATTACTTGTATACTTCCATATCTTCTGATGTGTAATGCTTGTAGAAAGTTTACTTAGCTAGTTGTAATGCTTGTAGGAGAAGTGCTCACAACAATTTCATGTAACAGAGAATGGAAATAAAATATGAGGAGCAAGTTTTTCAGTGAATAGCATGACATATCCAGAGCAACTTTAGAAGGATGCATGTCCAGTGGGACAAATAATGGGTGTAAATATTACATGTACATAATATTATAGACATTGATGCAGTAATTTCAGATAATTGAAAGAAATAAGGGTTCCTTGTAAAGTATGTCACTATAATATATTAATTAACCTACTTTGAATTCAATCAAGGTGCTTGGTTTGCAGTAGAATTAGTGCCCTGTTGGGTTACCCAGGATGCTATGGTATTAGTTTCTAACCAAAAAGACATGAGGGCGTCAATGTCCTTTTAAAGGTTGATTTCTTCCAGGTAATATGGAAAGTATATTTTAAGGAAGACTTGGAAAATATTTGATGAAGGGAATATCAGAGATGATGCAAGTATTAATATAGGTTTGCAGGTTGTTTATGAGTTACATTTGTTATCATATTTAGGTGCTGCTAGCAAACTTGAGAATTGAGATGCCCCTCACCCCACCCCGACTTGCGCGCGGGCACACACACACATATACACAAGGGAGAGCGCGTCATTGAACGTGCCAACAAAATCCTGACTTGAGTAAAATTTTCTATTGATGTATCCTCCCCTTGTAGAACCTTAAGTTACGTCCTAGCATTCCAATGAGCCTCTTTATTTCCTAACCATCTCAATTGATTTTGTTGCATCTTATCTTCGATGGAGCTACTTTTCACCTTCAATGAATGGTCTCATTTCTAATTTATTGTTTTTTGTATTACCTAGTGTTCTAAATGGCGTCCGCCTAGGCGGTAGACAGCCTCTCTCCGTACCGCTTTTCGGTAGGCGGTGGAGTAGGCGGCCAACGGAGGTTGGCGGCATAGACGGAGGTGAGGTAGCGTAGGTGGGCGCTTAGGCGGAGAAATATCTAACAAGATATTTTGGCCAAAAAGATTTTGTAAGCATTATGGGCCTATGGTTCACCTTTACAAAACTAAAACTTTATAAATCTTCGTTATACAACTTAGTTATGCATGGAACACCCTTAAAATATGCATATTATGCAACAAACAGTGGTAAAATAGTAAAAAATATTCAAAATGTATTGACCGCCTAGGCGACGCCTAGGTGGTCTAGGCGGTAGGCGGACTCTCTCCGCCGTGCACCCGCCTACCGCCGTTTAGAACCTTGGTATTACCTCTCATTCATCTCAACATTCTTATTTCAGCTACACATTTTTGGATGGGCATTATTTTCTGATTGTGAACATCCCAAAGCATGGCTGGTTTTATATCCATCTTATAAAAGTTACCATCAAGTATTTTAGAATCACGTAATACTCCATATTTCGACCACCCTACATTAGTTTTACGAACAGTTTCCTCAATGTTGCCTTTATGATGAATGAATGATTGATTTTCGGTAATGGAAATGATCGTGTTTTGGTATTGTGTAACCACCAGTTTTAACTGTTCTAATATCCGTTGTAGTAAAGGGCGTCATTTGGCACGACAGTAAGGCTTGGTGCTTGTGTCTTGGGATTTTGGAGGATGCAGGTTTGAGTCGCGGGACTGCAGGAGCCTTGTGGATCTGGCACTGGGACAATCTTTATTATCCCTTGGAGTGTTGTTTCACTTGATTAACTCCATCTTATTCTTCTCATACCTCTACCTATTAATGCCTTTTCTAGTCTATAGTAAAACCATATCTTTGGCAATTACAACATGGGCATCCTTAACGTGCCCAGTGAATTCATTATCAACAAAGTAAGATAGACATAAAGATGACTCTTCATGCAATCCTATGGTGATACGGATGAGATTATTTCTCCCCTTGTACATGTATGTAATTGCATCAGCATGACTACTAGACCTTGATAGACAACCATGATGATGGTAAGCAGGTAGCAACTTGCCAACACAGAAAATTGAGACAAAAGGAAAATAAATTTGAGGGTATAATGCAGGAATATCATGGATGCAAAATGGACTTTAATTAAGGATCCATAATGTGAAGTAAGATAAGAATGATGGGAGGATGAGTTTTGTGGAATATGATAGAAGCAAATATTTTGCTTGGAGAAAATAAAAACACTAGGTTTACATAATGGGCTCGACATGCGGAGCTAGAAGAATGACATATTTGATATTAGTGTTGCAAGCCTAAGCTAAAAGATTCATAAACCCTGGAAGTATGATACAACCAGGCCAAGTACTTAGCTACGGGGATGTTATAAAACAAAGTATAAGAAGGGTTTTTTTGCATACAAGTCCCTGAAATCAACCTATCTTTAGATAAGCGCCCCCCCCCCCCCCCCCAAAAAAAAAAAAAAAAAAAAAAAAAAAAAACCCACCCACCATCTTGTTAATTGCTTAGAAGTCCCCAAATTAGTGAATTAGTAATAATTGAGTCATGACTCACTCTACTTAACTTAACCCATGAAGAATTAGTATTATGTTAAACTAAACGAAAAATTTCATAGATACTTTGACCTCTTCCATCCCACCTCCATCACTCTAACTTCTTACCATAGTTTGTAGTTTCTACTGATACGATAGGGCTGATACTGATATGTTTTGGCATGTCCCGATTTGATACCGACCGGTATTGATAGTGATCGTTACTGACGTTGGGACTCTTTTCTAGTCAATTCGACAGAAAAAAATTGAACGAAAAAGACCAATCAACTGGGGTCTAAAAGCTTAATAAAGTTGTACAAGCATGTAAATGAAGACAATTTATTTATCGCAGGTAAACCGATCAACAAGGGTCATTATTATTTCATGCAATTTAAAAACTACTAAGAAACAATACAAAATTTTTTTATGCCTAATATACAATATTTTATTTTCTAAATGTTTAATAATTTATTAATAATTATTTGTTTTTCGGTACCAAAAAATTCAATACTCCGATCCGAAACCGCCGATACCGATACTCATAGGAAGGGTCCAATTCCGATTCTGATAATGCAAACCTTGCTTCTTACTCACCTCCCCCCCCTCCTTTCCTGCTCATTGCTTGCGCAATGAGCTCTCTTCTGCAAGCAACAGGTGAGCGAGGAAGAGAGAGAAGGAAGAGTTGGTGTGATGAGTTTGGAGTAATGGAAGAATAGAAGATGAGAACAAATGAAGTTGATGGTTGGCAGTCATGGGTTTAAATGAGAGAGAAGTGGATGTTAGGGCGGAAAGAGTTGTCCTGGCTTTAGAATGTGTGTGTGGGTGGGGGGGTGGGGGGGGTGGGGGGAGTGGGTATTGAGGTGGGGGGTGAGATAAAAAGATTGGGAGGAGTTGGTGTTAATGGGTTTAGAGTGCGGGAGGAGTTGAAGGGAAGATGACATAGAGGAGGTGAGGAGAAGGGATGACAATTTATTATTTTTATTTAGGTTTAGGTTAATTTTGGGCTGACATGGACAAGGGGAGACTGATAACTCAATTATTAATGATTTGGGACTTCTAAGTAGCGACAAGATTTGGGACTTCTAAGTAGCGACAAGATTTGGGAGATTTATTTAAAAATGTGGTAGAGTTAAAGGATTTGTATGAAAAAAAAGAAGAATGAGGCACTCCTCAATAGGCATGGTGAGCAAAAATGAGGTTGGAACGTTTTTGTAATTTAAAGCTATAGTAGGCTAAATTATATAACATTTTGGAGAACCTAAGATGATTTTCACACAAGATTAAGGTGATTGTCTAGCAAGGAAGATTTTCTAAAGCTTGTGAGGCCATAAATGAGGAGAGATTGTGGTATTTGGAAAAGTTTGGTGATTTTGAAGCTGCATAATTTATTGCCTCCATATGTGGAAAGTGAGTTTTCTTTTGGGTTATATAGATGGTTGGCATCCGAGAAACTTGCCTCTATCTTCTGACTGGAAGACGATCTAGTTTCTGTTTTCGTTATGATAAGAATGAGGTTTGGACAAAGCAGATTTTGCGGACACATTGTTTTATTATGTTTGATATGCATAAGCTAACATTTTTGGAGGATGCAATACATCTAGTTCTCATCATTGCTCTTAGATGAGGTGTAGAGTTTATAGAGTTGTATATGACATGTAAGCTGGCAGTTTATAAAATTGTATATGACATGTTAGCTGGCATTAAGTGAGGATATGGCTCTATGTTGCACCAGCATGTTTGTGTTCCGTATTAATCTCATACAGATCCAGTGAAATTTGGACAGGCACATATAGGAAATGGACTATACACGGTTCAGACTCGAACCAATGATGAATACAGGTCGGATTCAGCCTAAATTCAGGTCTGGATTCGTAATTATAACTCAAACTGCAGACTGGTTTGGTTATGACTACTGGCCAAACCCGGTCAGGGAATAAACCCTCTCTTATTTTGACAAATAATCTACAGAAAAAAGAAGACAATTTCTTTTGGGGGTGGGGGTTGGGGTGGGGGAGGTGGTCTTACCATATGTATATGTATTATATGGCGAGGATCTGGGTCCAGCAACGCTGAATTTTGTTTTTTGGGATTCACATCTCAGCGATGATTCTAGCCTTCTAGGAAGAAGAATTTTCATCAAAATAAGTAATATATTTATAGTTTGATATCGACTTCTAATTGTAGCACTTGAAGGTTCTATCTGCAATTGCTTTCTTGATCTTTCATTTGATCTCTGATACTGATTATAGTGTGAATATCTGATACGGATGTTCTATTGTTGATTGAGATGAACAATACATGTTTTATGGAAGTGGCAAGTTGTTGGTTCGGTATTATCATTTGGTGCTGCTTTGATGTGTTATTGTTCTGCGGACTTCTGATGCTTAACGAAAGTCCTTTGGCAGTCGGCATTTTATGGAGAACTTGTTAAAAAGGAATATATTTTAAACTTCCAGGAGAGCCTCTTTTGTAGTATGACATATCTAACCTCTGAGAGAATCTCTTTTATAGTTTTGTCTTGCTTGGCTTAGTATTGGCGGCGCCACAAGATCATTACCAGAAAGCAAAGCTCGACACCCTGGAGGTGTTTTCAGAAAGAATTTTTTTTTTTCCATGAACCCCGAAAACAAGTGATGAGATACATAAAAATGATCATGTTCAACATTGTAGCTCAGGTTCATGCCATAAAGAATAAGGAAAAAAAATTAACAGCTTGTTTCTCATTTTTGTTGTAGACTGCTAAATATTGTCTAACTTGGTCCACATTGCACGTTCAACTATTGCTAAAGTTTGTCCAGTGCTCTTTATACTGCACATTTTTCAAAGCATCGTCTTTGCAGTTTCAGTTGCAATATCAACTTGTTTTTCTTGTCCTTAATTAAATAATTTTAGTGCAGTCAGAATTAAGTGTGGATGGATTGCTATGTTCTCTGGGTCTAGAGAAATACTCGATACAATTTAAGGCAGAGGAGGTACTTTTTGTTTAGTAATTTTCTTTCTGATTATCTCAGCCCTTTTTATGGTCTTATGTTATTTTCCTCCTTTTTTTTTACTTTATTTGAAGATCGACATGGCAGCACTTATGCATATGACTGATGATGATCTCAAGGCTATGGGAATTCCAATGGTAAAATTACCGGTTAACTTTATCTAGTATTATTTCTGCAGTAATTTTCTGCAATTATCTCCATTCTTATGACAGGCAACATTGCTAGAATTACTCCTTGATCCAGTTATTACCTAATTTCATTACCGTCACACCCATACCTTATTGGTATGGTAGGTCATGACACTGCTGCGGGACCTGGGCTCACTGAAGGACATTGGCAAGTCTCCCTTGCAGATCATTCATAAGATGCAACAAGCACTAGATAGATAGCATTACAAAAGCCATATTAGAATATTGTTGGCCCTCAAGAAAATTTACATTTAACATCCAGATGCACATACCAGCCTCGTTCATATTACAATGAAAGAGATGCAGTAATCACTGATTCTGGCCAAAACTCAATTTCAGTCAAGTTGACCTCGTCCTCTCATGTTGTTGTCGCTTGCCTGGATGTTAAAAAATTAAAAACATGTTGTATAGGGTGAGATAACAGCTCAGCGATAGGAATCCAAACTCCACTTTGTATGGGGAATGCTGTATAGTGATGCAAGCGTTACATACAACCAACTTATTTCCTAGCATTATTCTTCAAACACGTGGGTAGTGTTTTACCGGCCCTAGCAAAAACTGTTAGCGAGATACAATTTGACTCTGGATACCACCCTGGTTCAAATCCATTCACTGAAGTCCCACGTATGCTAGGTCTCTAGCTCATTCACTGCCTACAACCTGGAATTACTAGCTACTACTCAACCGATATCCCCCGACACCTACTGGCTTGTTGGATTCTTCACCTGCACACGGTCCCTGGTTTCCTTTAGCTCCAACCAGAGGATCATCTACGAGTAAGCCAGACTCATCACACCACAACAACAATAAAATTATCTCAATGTTCTCTTGTTTAGGAAATGTGATCCACAATAGTCAATTATAGACTTGATGTAGCAAGGAATGTAGTTGCCATGATTTCTCTCCATGGTTCCATTTGATTAGTATTTTTGGTAATTTATGTTTTGCCACGAGTGTATTACTATTGTAGGTAGGTTAACAACTCCATTGCTGTAACCATTTCATTGTAGCCGAGTTATACACTAGTTACCCTTAATCACATTATTAGGGTATATTAATTACTTATTAGAGCACTAATCAATGAATTAGCATCTCCAATAATGTTATTAGGTTGGATTCTTAAGAGTGTTGTAGTGTCGGCCGCTAACATATTGATTTTGAGTAGCAAATGACGTAGTAAATAAAATTCTTTATATCATTTTGGTTAAAATTGGTCGACAAATAAGCCAAAATCTGATACGTCAATCGACATGGGAAAGTGAAATGCTGGCCTGACATTTTACAAAGTCAGTTTTATACGTTAATGGGTGATTTTTTCGAAACCCTACCCGTTAACCGAATAACTTGAATAAAATCCCAACCCCCCCTCTCTCTCTCTCTCTCTCTCTCTTCTTCTTCTTCTTCTTCTTCTTCTTACCCTTGAGCACTAACTTTTTATTTCTTCATATTCTCTTCCATCCTGAACCCTATCCTTCCAAATTCTCCACTCCAGGGCCCTCCCTCCTCCGACGACCAAGGACACTAGCCCTAATGGAGTTCATTAAAGATCATCTCACACGGTGTTTCCTTGATTAGGAAATCATTATCTGATTATACAATTTCTTATTTAGATTATTCCAACCTAATTATGCTCAACTATTCTCCTCACGTAAGTTTCATGATCATGTCTAATTAATTTTAATTACCCATTGCAAATGTAAATCTAGATTCAGAGTTTTGAAACCTCTTCATGCATGCTTTGACAAACTGTATTTGCTCCCGGTTCACCGCATCATTGCTTGACCTACTATGCTGTTTAGTTTCTTCCTTTTCTTCTCTCTCTCTCTCTCTCTCTCTCATTTTTTCTTATCTGCTTTTTTCCTTCTTCTTGCTCCCTTTTTCCTGCAACTCTCTTTCTTCTTCCTACGCAGTTCTTTACACTTACTATTCTTGTATCTTTCTTTTTGTTGCCATTTTTTCTTGTTCCTCTCTTCCTGTTGCCTCCTCCTCCTCCTCCAATGCTACTGCTGCTGATGCTCCTCTCTGTAGCTAGTGCTGCCCCTTCTTATTTTTTCTGCTGATGTCCTTTTTTTCCTGCTACTCTTCTTCTGCAGCTACTGCTGTTGCCGCTCCTCCTCCCCTTATTCTGCTGGCTGCTGCTGGTCCTTCTTCGCCACTATTTTTCCCTTCTCTCTCTCTCTCTCTCTCTCTCTCTCTCTCTCTCCTTATTGGCTTAAATCTCTTTCTTTCTCTCCTATTCTGAAACAATAGAAAAATGGTTCAGCCCTAGGAAAAGATTGGAAATATTTTTCCCTTTGCTTCTTTTTATATTGTCTTTTTTCCTTAGAGGACAGAGTCCTTTAGATCCATGTGTCACCCAGCCGTGTCAAAGGTCCATTTGCCATGACAATGTTCTCATTCCTAATAAGTAATAACATGACACTTGTTTGTGTCCTAAACAAGTCTTTGAGTAGTTTGTCACTTGTATTTCCATGTCACAAGACTCACAACCAAGTTTATTCTCTAATTCTACAAGGGCACCCTTCTCAACTTCATTGTTTACACCCCTATCCTCTCTCTTTATGTATATATTAGTATATACATGTATGGATATGTATAACCTACATGTGTGCACATATACATATACACACACGCAGTATTTTGATATCTAATACATAATGAACTTTGTATATGACCTCTCAACGAGCCTTGCACTTGTGCGTTTGTGCATAACCAACAAGCTAGTTAGCATATTTATAGAACATAGATTTACGTCGATACACTGCTGTAATGTCCCAGAACCAGAATACTGGAGAGCGGGGGAATACATAGCCAACTACGTATAATGAAATGGAATCCATCCCACTATACGGTCACGGCTGTCTAGATATATGAGGGTTTAACTACAATCCATCAGTCTCCTATGGTCAATAACAAGCCTAATTGTCTCAATCTCAATGCAAGCAGGTAAAGTTACAAGATGTAAGATCGTCAAATATACAATAGTAAGGCGTCCCAAACATTACATATCCAGCTGATTATGAAGCTAGTCGTTACAAAATGTGAGGACTAGCAAGAGTTTAGTCATACATGATCAACCCTAGGATCTGTCAATCATGTTACAGCCCGTAGGCAGACAATAATAAGGTATGCAATACGAGCTAACATGTGCTCGCCGGCTAAACGCCTCAAAATGAAAATTTTACAATAGAGTGGGAGAGCAAAAATAAACCCACTCGTTGCCCTGGTTACTCCTGGTGTTCACCATCGGGCTGGAAGGTCGGTAGATCCTCTGAGGTTGCTCCGAAATATGGCCACACAAAACCAGCTGGGTCAGATCCCAGAAAGAGCAAGTGCCACAAAGGAGGCTTCACTTAAGAACTAAAACCATCACATCAGAAAATATATATAAAGCAGTTAAAAGAACTTGAAGTAAAGAATAACAACAGTTATAATGGAGTACGAGGGTACCATTCAAGTAGCCAGGTCACAACCCTTAAACCAAACAAGGACCGAGGTTGTAACCCTTCACCTGAATAGAACTCCGTCTCCAAATCTTGTTGGTAAGGTAAAACATTACAAACGTGACGTGGGGTGCAATGAGACAATAAACAAAGAGAGGACTCAGAACTGCTCCGGGTGCCAGGTTACAACCCTTAAACCAAATAAGGACCGGGGTTGTAACCCTTCGTCTGAACAGAACTTAGTCCCTGATCTTTATTGTTAAAAGCGACAATCATGCGATCAAGCTTGCAATAATCGAGTACTGAAAACCATACCATACAATTGCTCCCGGCCAATCAGTGACTACAGCTTTCTACATTAGCTAACTAGGGTTATCACAACATGCAGTGAGATGTTCCTCCAGCCACAAGCCCTGCAGCTAATCCAGGTTATCCAGGTGACTTGGGTTCATTAAGCAGTACATCGTTCTTTCCATATATCAGGGAATCTTAGACTTGTGTCCTACTCGTCGGCAGGTTGCAAGTCCACAATGGTGGCCGGGATAACGGGATAGCCTGTAGCTGGGGAAAATCTCTTATGACTACTGAATTATTCTAGTTATTAGCCTTAGCCATTTACAGTAGGTACCCCTGACCGTGGTACTCAGGGATCCCTGTCCTAGATATGATGCAAACACTACCGATCCAATTGTACAAACACAATCATCCACGGTGTCCAGACCATTCAATCTTGTCATGTCATGTTCACTGTCAGGAGTGCGCCACGTCGGGCCACTATCACGTCATGTCAAAAGTGCACCACAATGGGTCACCTTCGTTTCAGGGAACAATTAATTTAGCACAAGTACACATTTAATAATTAAATATTAGAAGGGGCAAGGGCTGCGGGGGACTCATGCGGCTTAAAAATTTTCATGCGGCCAGCAGTCACTTGGCCATATGCGGTTGAGCAAAATATATAAGCATGCGTACTTACTTGCATGCAAATGTATTTAATACATTTATATTAATATATATTAATATACAAAATATATTAATATGCATTATATCAATATACACTATATAATATTTTAATATATAATAAATGTATGCTTTGTATGCATTAGCATAATGTATTAATATACATGCAGCTGATTGTCCCCATGTTCCATATGCGGCTCACTTCTGGCGTTTGCATGCAAGCAATGCCACAAGCATGCATTAATATAATGCAAGCAGGCCACGTGGATCCAAGGCAAGCATGCATTAATACGCATGCAAGGCCACGTGGGTTTAACATAATGCAAGCAAAACTTGCACTAGCATGCGGCTGATGGGAACCATATGCGGCTGGTGCATTAAAAGAATGTAAAATAATAATAATAATAATAATAATAATAATAATAATAAATGCATTAAAGTAATGCATTGCCATGCCATATGCGGCTGGCTTTATTGTAATGTAGTAACAATGCTTTAAGTAAATGCATTTAGGAAATGTACTAAAGGATGCTTTAAATGCAAATGCATTAGGAATGCACTAAATGCATTAATGAAATGCCATGCCATGCGGCTGGCTCTCCAAGGAAGGCATTAGGAAAAGAAAAGAAAAATGTATTAGAAAATGCATTTAAGAATGCATTAAGTATGCATTAAATGCATTCTTAAGGCTATGCGGCTGATCCTCCAAGGAAGGCATTAACAATGCAATTTGGAAATGCATTAACAATGCAACAAATGCATTCTTAAACAATGCATTATATTTAATGCATTAACAATGCATTAAATGCATTCTGGAGCAATGCATTATATTTAATGCATCAACAATGCATTAAATGCATTCTTATGCGGCTGGCTTTTACTAAAAGCATGCAAATGCTGCTATCCCATGCGGCTCACTAGGAATAGTAGCCATGCGGCTACTAATATTAAACCCCTTAAGTACATGCGGCTATATGTATTAAATGTAACTTTGCTTCATGTGGCTGAGTGCCAAAAATGTCCATGCGGCTCAGCAAAATTCCATAAGTCAAATTTGGACCAAACGAAATTCTCTGCAACATGGGGTCATCAACTTAGCAAAATATGCAAGTTTGATAGATTAAAAATCCTGGAAACCGAAAATACCACAAAGCTAGATCTACAAAAATTTAACCATGGAAATGAAAAATGCTAAATACTAAAGTGGGTTAGAAACACACGAGGAAGGCAATGGAACAATAAAAAAATGGACTTCCTCTATGAAGCAAGATGCACTTGCCTAAGCTCTCCCTCTCTTTCCTTCCTGGTGGTTGAAGAAGTAATGGTGGAGAAGAAGAAGTAATGAAGAGAGAAATGTTAGTGGGATATTTAATGAAGAGGGTGGTGGTAGGTGAGATATTTAATGAAGTAGGTGGTAGGCGGGAGTGGTTTGGTTCACATTAAAATCAAGCAAAACCGAACCATACAAAACCGAGCCGAACCAAGTCAAGTTGGGCCGAACCAACCAAGGAGACATGCAATACGGGTCTACATACGTACACGCATTCCAAAATACGTAATACGAACTTGATAGTCTTGTTCTTGAGTATCTTCTCTCTTTGGTCCAATATGGATATGGGCCTCTCCTCATACGAAAGGTTGGTACCAACAACCAATTCCGAATGATCCAGGATGTAGCTCGGGTCCGGGGTATACCGTCGTAGTTGGGATACATGGAATACGTCATGCACCTCACTCAGAGACGGCGGAAGAGCGAGACGATAGGACACATCTCCCACTCGCTCCAGAATATCGAACGGTCCTATATACCTAGGACTAAGTTTTTCCCGTACACCAAAACGAATGACGCCACGGTTAGGCGAGATCCTTAGGAATACATGGTCGCCGACAGAAAACTCAAGATGACGCCGATGAGAATCGGCCCAATGACGCTGACGATCTTGTGCAACGCGAAGATGATCTCTGACTCTCCTGACCACCTCAACTGTCTGAGCGATCATCTCTGGACCAAGCATCTGCCTCTCTCCCACATCGTCCCAGGCTAGTGGGGATCTGCACTTCCTTCCATACAGTGCCTCGAACGGTGCCATCTGGATACTAGCTTGGAAACTGTTGTTGTACGAGAACTCCACCAGGTGCAGGTGATCTTCCCACGAACCACCGGAGTCGAGTGTACAAGATCTCAACATATCCTCCAGAGTCTGGATCGTGCGTTCCGACTGACCATCTGTCTGCGGGTGATATGCTGAGCTGAACTGGAGGCGAGTTCCCAAACTCTCTTGCAAGCTACGCCAAAAGTGGGACGTAAATCTTGAATCTCGGTCCGAGGTGATACTGACTGGTACACCGTGGAATCTGACAATCTGCCAGAGATACATCTCTGCTAGCTGAGCTGTCGACTGACCCACTCTGAACGGGAGAAAGTGAGCCACCTTTGTGAGCCTGTCAACTATAACCCAAATAGCATCTCTACCAGCTGGGGATCTAGGTAATCCAGTCACGAAATCCATGGTTATATGCTCCCACTTCCATTCTGGAATTGGCAAGGGCTGAAGAAGTCCAGCTGGCCTCTGATGTTCAGCCTTGACTTGTTGGCAAACCAAACACCGAGAGACAAACCGAGCTACCTCCCTCTTCATGCCATTCCACCAAAAGTGCTGACGGATATCACGGTACATCTTCGTGCTACCGGGATGAATCGAATACTGAGAACTGTGAGCTTCCGCCATCACCTCCTGTCTAATATCTCCACTGGGTACACAAAGACGCTTACCATGTCGAAGTGTACCATCTTCATGAATGCATAATTCTGGTCGTCGTCCTGCTTCACATTCTGCTCTAAGCCACTGAAGCTTAGAATCGGAGGACTGGACTATTTTGATCCTCTCAACTATACTGGAATGTACTTGCATGCTGGCCATCAATGCCACATTGGTAGTAAGGACAACTTCTATACCCATTTTCTGAAGATCTGCTAACAACTCTGGTTGCGCTGTCAGAAAATAAACTCCGACACTCCTGCTCAATGCATTTGCAACAACGTTGGCCTTTCCAGGATGATACTGCAAGTTGACATCATAATCCACAAGCAGCTCTAGCCATCTTCTCTGACGCATGTTAAGGTCCTTCTGGGTGAAAACATACTTCAGGCTCTTGTGGTCGGTGAAAATTTCCATCCTATCTCCATACAAGTAGTGTCTCCAAAGCTTGAGTGCAAATACTACTGCTGCCAGTTCCAAGTCGTGGGTCGGGTAATTCCTCTCATGATCACGAAATTGACGTGACGCATAAGCTATTATCTTCCCATGCTGCATCAAAACACATCCTAGTTCTCTGCCTAAAGCATCACAGTACACTGAAAATCCTCCGGTCCCATCTGGAAGTGTGAGAATGGGTGTCGTCATCAAACTTCGCTTCAGCTTCTCAAAAGATTCCTGACATCCTGCTGTCCAAGCAAACCGCACATCCTTGCGGGTCAACTGCGTCAATGGCGCTGATATCCGAGCAAAGTCCGAAACAAATCTCCGGTAATAGCCGACTAATCCAAGAAAACTGCGAACTTCTGCAACTGTGCGGGGCACTGGCCAGGTTTTGATAGCCACTATCTTTTGGGGATCCACTTCCACTCCACCCCTGGTGATGATATGACCCAAGTATGAAATGCGATCGAGCCAGAACTCGCATTTACTAAACTTGGCATACAACTGGTGCTCTCGGAGAATCTGGAGGACAACTCTGAGATGCTGCTCATGCTCTGCTTCACTCTTGCTGTAGACCAGGATATCGTCTATGAACACGATCACGAACTGATCCAAATAAGGCATGAAGATACGATTTATGAGGTCCATGAATACTGCCGGCGCATTGGTCGCTCCAAAGGGACAAGGAACTCCCAATGCCCATATCTAGATCGGAAGGCTGTCTTCGGGATGTCCTGCTCTCTGACTCTGATCTGGTGGTACCCTGACCGCAAATCAATCTTCGAGAATACTGGCGCTCCTCTGAGTTGATCAAACAAGTCATCTATCCTGGGGAGAGGATATCTGTTCTTGATTGTCACTGAGTTCAAGGTACGATAGTTAACACATAATCTGGACGTACCATCCTTCTTTTTCACAAGAAGCATCGGGGCTCCCCAAGGCGATCCACTGGCACGAATGAATCCCTTGGTCCGGAGTTCTTCAATCATCTTGTACAATATCTCCAATTCTGACGGCGCCATCCTGTAGACTCTCTCAGACACTGGTGTTGTCCCGGGGATCAAAGTCGATAGTAAACTCGATCTCTCGCTCTGGCGACATTCTTGGAAGCTCTTCCGGAAAAACATCTGGAAATTCCTCGACTATCCGGGGTAACTGCACTGCTGCTACGGCCATCCGCAATACTGGAGGAGAAGGTTCAACTTCGCCTCGAGAAAAGGAAAACTCCGGCTCGCCTGGAATGCTAAAAACAACTCTGCCAATATGGCAGTCTATTCTAGCATACTGGTCTCTCAACCAATCCATCCCTAAGACCACATCATAATCGGCCATCGGGAATTCTATCAGCCTAGCGGGAAACTCTCTACCGCTAACCACGATTCGACACGAGGAAAATACTCTATCTACTCCCACAAGACCATTACCAGTAAGTATATTGAGCCTTACTGATAGTGACTCGGGCTCCAGTCCTATCCGTGTCGCGAATCGTGCAGACATAAATCAATACGATGCACCAGAGTCAAATAACACTGAAGCGGGAAAGGTGTTGACGAGAATAGTACCTGCCACTACCTCACCTGGTGCCACTCCTTCTCCCATGGTCAAAGCCAGCACTTGACCATGTCCTCTGGGTGCCGGCCCTCTCTGCTGGAATCCTCTCTGCCTATTTTGAACTTGCGCCTGGGCAAACTGCTGAGGCCTTTGCTGATGAAAAGCCTGGGTCTGCGTCGGCAACGGCCTCGGGGATGGAAACTACTGCTGGACTGGTACTGGGGCTGGTCCCCTAACTAATGAACTGGTCCTGGCTGGTGATGAGTCAGTCCTGAACGGGTAGGATCCCACCTTGTGGTCTGGCGCTCCACAAAGCAAACACAATCCTCGAGCCTTGCGACACTCTGAAACAACATGTCCAGGCTTCCCACAATAAGAGCAGCCCATGGGGGAAGACTGCTTCTGCTTCTGCTGCTGAGGATACGTCGGGGTTGAATGCTGAACCGACGTAACTGAAGCTGCCCTTCTCGGAGCTCCAATGGTCAAAGCCCTAGCTGTCGGGGCTGGGGTTGACGACTGATTCATCTGGCCGTGAGATCGCGACCTCTGGTCCTGTCCACAATCCTCTGGGAGGTATACTTATGCCTCCTAGCTGCCCTCAATACCGCATCGAAAGTCTGATGCTCAAACTGCTCCACCGCCAGCAAAATCTCCAGGTGGAGTCCCTGTTGAAATCGCTGGGCTCTATCGAACTCGGTCGCCACTAAGGTGGGAGCAAACCTACTAAGCCTGGAAAACTCGGCCGCATACCCATCGACCGTCCTGCCCATCTGCTTCAAATTGGTGAACTTGGTCTGTAGATCGTACCGAGCCACCGCATCGAAGTACTTGGTCCGGAACCTCTCTCGGAATACTGCCCAGGCAATAGGCGCCACTAGTCCAACGGCTTGAGCCGCCCACCAGCTGCGGGCTAGATCCAATAACTGCAGGCGCACTACGGCCACCTTCTCATCTTCCGGGGTCTTCGCTGCTTCTAATATCACCTCTATGTCCTGAAGCCACGCATTGGCAGCGATAGCATCTTCGCTGCCATCGAAGAATGGAGGGTTCAGGCGCTTGAAACTGTTCGCTGCACTGTTCCCATGATGTCCACCTCTGCCCAGAGCATCTGCCACTGCCTGATGCAAGGCATCTCCTCGACGATCCTGCGATGCAAACAACTCCCTGATAAGTCCCACTAAGGCTCCATCATCCTGCCTGCGGGCTGGGCTGTGTAATGACCATTGTTCGTATTACGTATTTTGGAATACGTGTACGTATGTAGACCCGTATTGCATGTCTCCTTGGTTGGTTCGGCCCAACTTGACTTGGTTCGGCTCGGTTTTGCACGGTTCGGTTTTGCTTGATTTTAATGTGAACCAAACCACTTCCGCCTACCACCCTCTTCATTAAATATTCCACCTACCACCACCCTCTTCATTAAATATCCCACTAACATTTCTCTCTCTTCATTACTTCTTCTTCTCCACCATTACTTCTTCAACCACCAGGAAGGAAAGAGAGAGGGAGAGCTTAGGCAAGTGCATCTTGCTTCATGGAGGAAGTCCATTTTTTTATTGTTCCATTGCCTTCCTCATGTGTTTCTAACCCACTTTAGTATTTAGCATTTTTCATTTCCATGGTTAAATTTTTGTAGATCTAGCTTTGTGGTATTTTCGATTTCCAGGATTTTTGATCTATCAAACTTGCATATTTTGCTAAGTTGATGACCCCATGTTGCAGAGAATTTCGTTTGGTCCAAATTTGACTTATGGAATTTTGCTGAGCCGCATGGACATTTTTGGCACTCAGCCGCATGAAGCAAAGTTACATTTAATGCATATAGCCGCATGTACTTTAGGGGTTTAATATTAGTAGCCGCATGGCTACTATTCTTAATGAGCCGCATGGGATAGCAGCATTTGCCTGCTTTTAGTAAAAGCCAGCCGCATAAGAATGCATTTAATGCATTGTTGATGCATTAAATATAATGCATTGCTCCAGAATGCATTTAATGCATTGTTAATGCATTAAATATAATGCATTGTTTAAGAATGCATTTGTTGCATTGTTAATGCATTTTCAAATTGCATTGTTAATGCCTTCCTTGGAGGATCAGCCGCATAGCCTTAAGAATGCATTTAATGCATACTTAATGCATT